>CM068345.1:44355476-44562976 GCA_034769755.1 Odontamblyopus lacepedii | reverse complement strand
GGACTGAGCATGGATCAGAGCGAGCACAGAGAGGACGCAGAGCCTCCCACCACCAGCAGGGCGGCGCTGGGAAGTGAACACTCGATTGGACGATGGATAGATTTTAAAAAGGAGCCTGGTCCACAGAGGAGCAGACGACTGGGCAGCGAACAGCGGAGAAAGCGGAAGAAGGATCCTGGTCCACAGTAAGTCTGAGCCAATGATTAGATGAGACTGTTTCCATGAACTAAAGAAATGTGACGAGCAGAAACACCAGGTGCACATGTGTCGCTTCAGGACGTCTTGTGTTTCTCACAGAAATCATCTCATCACATTTTTCTGTTGTAAGTCACATTTCAGTTTTCTGACCATTCCAGAAATCAAATTCTCATTAGATTTTACGTGTGAATTTAAATATAGACACTAGAGATGTAACAAGATCAATGAGCTCATGAGCTCAAATTGCCTCGAGACGCACACGGGAAAAACCACCTTGTAGATTCCATCCTCCGTGTTTCCATCTGACTCGGCCATAAAAGGTTCCAGCTCACTCAGGCTCTGGAACGTTGCATATTTTGAGCAGCTGTAGCTCAAAGACTCCTCCACACAGAGGCTTGGAGCTCATACATTCAGCTCTGTATCAGTTTGGATTTAGTACTGATGGGACCAATGTGGATGCAGATAATTGGAGCTGAATTTTGGTCTCATTAATGTGAAATAATATGAGCAAACTTAACCACGGTTTGAACACCTGAAGAGATATTTAGGCTTCTTCATCCATAACTTAGTTTAAAGTGAGAGAAAAAGAGTCATTTTTATAAGTCTGTCAGCCATAAAACCCATTCACAACACTGTAGAAATAAAAAATCTGCATTGATCCGATTAAATGAGTTCAAAATCGTTTCGTCCTCGTGGAGCCTGTGGTGGAAATTCTGTCTGTTTAAGAGTGGATTGTTTAAGCGTCCATTATATTCAGTGTCACTTTCAGAACGTCTGAGGTGTAAAATCAAAAGGTTTGAGTATTTTCTCTTCTGTCCAAACACTTTGGAGAACATGAAATGTATTTTCTCTGTTCGAACCATCGCCCTGAAGCGTCTGGGGTGAAGGCCTCGGGAACACTTTGTAGAAGTTTTCTTTTTTATTTGACCTTTATTTAACCAGGAAATATCCTCTTTTTCAAGGCAGTCCAGGCCAAGAGGCAGCAGCAAACACAAAACAGTCACATATTTACACAGAGAAGACAGAAAAGTGTAAAGACATGATGAAAAACAAGTGCAGACTGTGGAATTGGTCTCAAAAACTCTGTTTGGATTTAAAAGTGCTCAAGGAAATGAAACCAGTTAGTTTCAGTCTTTCTGTAGCATATTCCATGCAAAAGGTGCAGAGTAAACGAATGCCTTTTTACCCAACTCTGTACGAGCAGAAGGAACAGAAAGCAACAGAGACAAAGAGAATACGATTCAGCATTTCTCAGAGCAATTAGGGCTCAAATGTCCGAAGGCAGAAGTACCAGTGCCTTTTCCTCCGAGTGGGCAGAGCAGGCGTCCCACTGCAGAGGATAATTCACTGTGGTGAGTCTTACAGTTTGTACTGAACCTCAAAGAAGCAGCATAAACAGTATCAGTCATTCGAAGACACTGAGCAGCAGCATTCATGTACAAAAGAGCTCCATAATCCAACACAGAGAAAAATGGGCCATCGACAAGACGCTTTTTTACATTAAAAGAAAAATAAAATCCCAATTTTAGCCTCAGCTTCTTCCCAAGATTATCTCTATGTGGCCTGAAAGTGAGTTTGTCATCAGTTAAGAGCCCGAGGTATTTGTCCATATGAACCACCTCCAAGCTGTCTCTACATCTGGTATCCGCCCAATCTTCTTCCAATCAACACTGCCCAAGTCCTGATGATGAGCTTGTTCATTAAAATGTTTAAGGTTCCTCTTATAAACTATACGAGGTTTAGATTTGGGCACCTTGGTGTTTCTAAGGGCGGCAACAACACGGTGGTCACTTAAGTCATTACAGAAGACACCCAGGGATGAGAACTTATGAGGAACATTTGTGATTAAGTCAGTCAAAGTGGACTTACCTGGGCTTTTAGGGTTTGGTCGAGTGGCTAAATTCACCAACTGGGTAAGATTAAAAGAATCCCCAAAAGATTTAAAATCATCTGAAACTGTATTAAGCCAATCCCAATTTAAATCACCAGCTAAAAGAAGTTCACTGTAATTCAGTTTGGACAAAAGATGGTTTAAGGATTGTAATTCTTCACTGGGGGCAGGTGGAGGCCTATAACACCCAACAACACTTATACACAGACCCTTTGATATTTCCACATTCAATGCCAATGTAACCCTTTTACCAACGGCTTGATATAGAAAGGACTGAACTATTCAGTTCAAATCTATTTTAAACTCCAATTAGTACAACAGTAAAAGAGACATTCCAATGTATAAAACTTTTTGTCAAGGGTTAACATATGATTCTCACTCCTTACCAATTTAACTGAGATGTCCCAGAAATAATATTAACAAATTATATTCAAATAATGTAAATTTACCTTGATCTTAGTTTTATAGTGCTGTGATTTTACAGTGTACAGATGAGAGAGCACACAGTAGATACGGTTTAGCTTTTTTTTGTATTGAAAATATAAAAGGTTCAACAAAATTAAATATACAAATGCCTTCTTCAATTCCCCCACAAATAAAGGTCAAATAAGTCCAGTGAGTACAAGAGTCATCCGAGTCAAGGAGTTAAGAGTTGTTAAGAGTGCACTCTAGTGTTTTATAAGAAATGTTGGCGCGAGTTGGAGCTCATATGTTCAGGGGAAAAACCTTTGGACAAATCCTACCAACTTCCTGGATAAACCTCCTTTTCTCACGGTCACAGAGTAGGTGGATATGCACACACGGAGTCCTCTCTGCAAACTGCCGTCCTCGACGCAGGTGAATGGACCTCCGGAACCACACCTTCTCTCCCCCGTCTGGGTCTGAGGTAAGTAGAATAGACACGGCGATAGCAACTTTAGCTTAGCTTCTTCAGTCAGCGGCCTTGGAAAAACCAAGAAACTCACCCCCTTGATCGTCCACGAGATCGCCGCGATCCTCTGGAACAAGGGGAAGAAATCCGGGAAAGCTGAAATGCAGCTTCAAGCCTTACTTTTTATTTTTACTGAACAAATGTCCTTTTTCAGCGCAACGCCATGCGGTTCATGTTCTCGTGCTCCTCGGGCGCGTTCCGTTTTTTTTCCTCTGACGTTACGTCATCACGTGACTGACGTTCCAAAAAACTTTAAATGGGGATTTTTCTTAAACTAATATCAACAATGAATTTATTTATAAACAGTTTTTATATGCTTGTCTGAAATGTATTTAAACCTTTTTAACAAATTATTAATTTTACGAACCATATCAAATTATTATGAACACTAGAATGCATCGTTATGATGAAATGAAGTACATTCCTAGGAATATAATATGAACAAAAATATACTGATATCGTAAATTATCAGGTTATTACACCAAAAATTCCAGTTGTCTACAGATAGATTCAGACAGAACTACTGAGGCATCAAATTCTGATTTAACATAAATTGCAACACCGCCTCCTTTTTTAGGCCCATCAGTACGATAAACGTTGTAGCCAGATATTTGGATCTGATCATTTTCAATAGATTTAGTCAACCAAGATTCAGAAATTACAACAATATCTGCATCTGTCCATTGAATCCAAACTCTAACCACGTCCATTTTGGGTAACAAGCTGTGCACATTGAGATGAACACATTTAAGACCAGACAGGGATTTAAAATCAGAGGGTGTCTGGATATACTGCAGCTCAGGACCAGGGTTTGGTTGCACATTACCAGACAAGAGTAACAGTAAGACAATCACCAGTCTCTGCTTCATAACATTACAGTTCAAATATGACTTCAGATATGCAGAGCCAAAGTAAGATCTCATTTGAAAAGTGAGACATTTATGTAAAGCTAGAAAACTCTGAAGTTTGGGCATGTCTCTGCTCAGAACAGTTAAGTTTATGTCCTCTGCCAGATGTTGAGGTGGTTGTACAGGTTGTACAGCAGCACCGGCACAAGTGCAACCGTTTACAATCTCCAGAATACTACTGGCTTTGTTAGAAGCACACATCCAGGAGCGACCAGATGCCCCTAGATCCCATACAGCCAGCAAGCACAATACAGTCAGAAGAAGTGCCATTATCCTTGACTCTCAGCACTAATCAGGATAAGGTAGTGTAGTAGTAAAGCCACAGCAACCAGCACAGGCCTCAGTGTAGTAGTGGTATATCCACAGCACAGGCCTCAGTGTAGTAGTGGTGTGTCCACAGCACAGGCCTCAGTGTAGTAGTGGTATATCCACAGCACAGGCCTCAGTGTAGTAGTGGTGTGTCCACAGCACAGGCCTCAGTGTAGTAGTGGTATATCCACAGCACAGGCCTCAGTGTAGTAGTGGTGTGTCCACAGCACAGGCCTCAGTGTAGTAGTGGTATATCCACAGCACAGGCCTCAGTGTAGTAGTGGTGTGTCCACAGCACAGGCCTCAGTGTAGTAGTGGTGTGTTCACAGCACAGGCCTCAGTGTAGTAGTGGTGTGTCCACAGCACAGGCCTCAGTGTAGTAGTGGTATATCCACAGCACAGGCCTCAGTGTAGTAGTGGTATATCCACAGCACAGGCCTCAGTGTAGTAGTGGTGTGTCCACAGCACAGGCCTCAGTGTAGTAGTGGTGTGTCCACAGCACAGGCCTCAGTGTAGTAGTGGTATATCCACAGCACAGGCCTCAGTGTAGTAGTGGTATATCCACAGCACAGGCCTCAGTGTAGTAGTGGTATATCCACAGCACAGGCCTCAGTGTAGTAGTGGTATATCCACAGCACAGGCCTCAGTGTAGTAGTGGTATATCCACAGCACAGGCCTCAGTGTAGTAGTGGTATATCCACAGCACAGGCCTCAGTGTAGTAGTGGTATATCCACAGCACAGGCCTCAGTGTAGTAGTGGTATATCCACTCAGCATCTCTGCATTGCCATTTTGAAGTAAATCCTGATTTATATCATTGGCGCAGATCTAGGCTAAAGACGAGCCACACTGCAGCAGATTCCTGGGCTTCAGATTAGTACCAGTGAGATCATAGGCCTCTGACCAGGCAGCAGAACATGTGGATCAGATCAAATAACTGGGTAGTTTGTCCAAAATGGCAAAAACTTGTATTAACTTGGAACATAGAAACAGTTTCTAAGATAATTTCAGTGAAAAAGTGCACTTAAATCCTTAAAAAAAGTTCAAATTAGACCGACACAGAGCAGACAAAAGGACATGCTGCCATCTTGGATTAAGCCCCCGTTGAACCTCCTGAAGTGTCTGAGTCAGAACAGCCCCTGTGTTTTACTGTGACTGAACTGTGTTTTCTTCTGTGTCTCAGGATCCACCAGAAACGTCCTCCGTCTGAACCTGGTCCCAGCTGTGAGTCCCTCAGGAGTGACTTCTCTATGGGATGTCCCATTAGTTTTACCACAGAGCCGTGAGTTTCCTCCAGTGTCGAATTAAAGAGTTGAAATGTGTCAGGGTTTGGTGTTTGTTGTGTGTTCCCCCTCCCTTCTGTGTCTGTCTGCTCCTCTGGGGGTGTGGCTGGGCTAATGCTGCAGTGTGGATCACCTGCTCGGTGGTTCACCTGCAGCTAATTGTCTAATCAGCTCCACTACTTAGTTCTGTCCTCATCCTTTGTTCTTTGTCAGTTCATTCCTTCTCAATCCCTTGTCCACGTCGCCGTCCTGCTTGTCCACATCGTCCTGCCTGACCTTGTGGTCCAGTCTGTCTACCCGTGAGTCTACCCCAGTGTCTTTCCTCCGTCTATGTCTCCAGCCTGTTTCCATCACCACATCCTTCATTCCCGGCAATAAACCTGTTAAACGTCTACCTGCGCCTATGTCTCTGCTTTGGGGTCCTCAACCACACTCAAATCATGACAAAATGAACCTGAGTGTTTAATGTGTCTCTGTGGCAGAGGGGAGCAGCCGGGTCCTCAGGTCTCCAGTGGTCAGCACCATCAGACACAGCTGGACTCCATATTTAAGGTCTGTCATTCACTAAAGTTTGGAAATGTTCAGATGAACGAGAGCTTGTTCCACACAGATCTGACACTGAGTGCATTTGTGCTGTTTATAATGTGTCTGTTCAGCTTCTGGAGGAGGACATCTTCACTTTGGTCCAGAAGGAGCTGAAGAAGCTCCACAAGGTTCTGAGTACAGATGACCCAGAAGGCTTAGATCCTGTGGAGGATGAGGATGAAGAGCAGAGGAGCTTCAGTGAGGCTGTTCTGAAGATCACACTGAACTTCCTGAGGAGGATGAAGCAGAAGGAGCTGGCTGAGCGTCTGTGGAGCAGTAGGACCATTTAACACATTTAACAAGCTGCTCACAGTCATTTTATCTTCTCTGAGACTCAGGTCTGTGTCTGTGTCTTCATTCAGGGAGTAATTCTGGAGTTCGTCAGCGTAACCTGAAGTCTGACCTGCAGCAGAAGTTTGAGTGTGTGTTTGAGGGCATCGCTAAAGCAGGAAACTCCACCCTTCTGAATGAGATCTACACAGAGCTCTACATCACAGAGGGAGGGTCTTCAGAGGTCAACCAGGAACATGAGGTCAGACACATGGAAACAGCCTCCAGGACTCCAGGCCCAGCAGAGACGTCCATCACATGTGAAGACATGTTTAAAGGCCCAGCTCACACACATGGAGCCATCAGAACAGTGCTGACAAAGGGAGTGGCTGGCATCGGGAAAACAGTGCTCACTCAGAAGTTCAGTCTGGACTGGGCTAAAGGTGAAGCCAACCAGGACATACAGCTGCTGTTCCCGTTCACTTTCAGAGCGCTCAATGTGCTGAAGGACACAAGCTTCAGCTTGGTGACACTTGTTCATCACTTCTTTAGTCAAACACCAGCAGATCTCTGCAGCTTTGAAGACCTCCAGGTGCTCTTCATCTTTGACGGTCTGGACGAGTGCAGACCTCCTCTGGACTTCACCAAAACCGAGGTCCTGAGCGACCCCACAGAGTCGGCCTCAGTGCACGTGCTGCTGGTGAACCTCATCAGGGGGAGGCTGCTTCCCTCCGCTCGCCTCTGGATAACCACACGACCCGCCGCGGCCAATCAGATCCCTGCTGAGTGCGTCTCCATGGTGACAGAGGTCAGAGGGTTCGCTGACCCACAGAAGGAGCAGTACTTCAAGAAGAGGTTCAGAGACCAGGCCGACACAATCATCTCCCACATCAAGACGTCCAGAAGCCTCCACATCATGTGCTACCTGCCGATCTTCTGCTGGATCGCTGCCGCAGTCCTGAAGCACATGTTGAGACGCAGAGCAAGAGGAGAGCTGCCCAAGACCCTGACTCAGATGTACATCCACTTCCTGGTGGTTCAGGCCAAAGTCAAGAACATCAAGTATGAAGAAGGATCTGAGACAGACCCACACTGGAGTCCAGAGACCAGGAAGATGGTGGAGTCTCTGGGAAAAGTGGCCTTTGAGCAGCTGCAGAAAGGAAACCTGATCTTCTACGAGAGTGACCTGAGCGAGTGTGGGCTGGACGCTGCAGCGGCCTCAGTTTACTCCGGAGTGTTCACACAGGTCTTTAGAGAGGAGCCAGGCCTGTACCAGGACAAGGTCTACTGCTTCATCCATCTGAGTGTGCAGGAGTTTCTGGCTGCTCTTCACGTCCATCAGACCTTCATCCACACTGGGGTCAACCTGCTGAACCCACCACAGTCCTCTGAGTGTCCTGACACTGAAGCCTTCTACTGCTCTGCTGTGGACCAGGCCTTACAGAGTCCAAACGGACACCTGGACCTGCTCCTCCGCTTCCTCCTGGGTCTTTCACTGTCGACCAATCAGAGCCTTCTACAAGGTCTGCTGACACAGACAGGAAGTAGCTCCCAGACCAATCAGAAAACAGCTGAGTACATCAAGGAGAAGCTGAGTGAGGATGTGTCTGCAGAGAGGAGCATCAACCTGCTCCACTGTCTGAATGAACTGAATGATCGTTCTCTGGTGGAGCAGGTCCAACAGGTCCTGAGTTCAGGACGTCTGTCTGAAGGTCGACTGTCTCCTGCTCAGTGGTCAGCTCTGGCCTTCATCTTACTGTCATCAGAAGATCTGGAGCAGTTTGAGCTGAAGAAGTACTGTGCTTCAGAGGAGGTTCTCCTGAGGCTGCTGCCAGTGGTCAAGGCCTCCAACAAAGCTCTGTGAGTAACCTTTGTTTAACAGAGGACGGTTTGGTTCAACTTCTGCATAAACTATGTTTTCTGTCTCCAGACTGAGCGGCTGTGACCTGTCAGAGAGAAGCTGTGAAGCTCTGTCCTCAGTCCTCAGCTCCCAGTCCTCTAGTCTGACAGTCCTGGACCTCAGTCACAACCACCTGAAGGACTCAGGGCTGAAGATGTTGTGTGTTGGACTGAAGAGTCCTCAGTGTAAACTGGAACAGCTCAGGTCAGAGGGGTTCATATTCTTCACTATTATTCCAGAACCTGTTGGTATTTGCATTGGAAAAGAACATTTGATAAAGTCCCATAAAGATCTGGGACTTGTTGTTTGTCTCATTTGGGTTGAATGTTCCTCATGAATGTTCCTGATTCCAATAATCTGTGTCCTCAGACTGTCAGGGTGTCTGCTCTCAGAGGAAGGCTGTGCTTCTCTGGCCTCAGCTCTGAGGTCCAACCCCTCCCATCTGATAGAACTGGACCTCAGCTACAACCATCCAGGAGACACAGGAGTAAAGCTCCTGTGTGCTCTACAGGAGGAGCCCCACTGCACACTGGACACTCTCAGGTATGGACCACTTTACTGTGGACACAAAGACACTTTCAGCAAACAGGAAAACAGGATTTTACTAAGAATCCAAGTGACTTAAAGTGTCTTTTCCTCTCATCACAAACATGAGAACTGTCCATTCAGCACCAAAAGGCCTTCATGCCCCATGTGCTGTATGAGCCAGTGCCTGATGCTGAGTGTGAATGTGGTGTATTCATCATTCTCAGGCTCAGCTCCACATAGTCACACAGATCAATAGAAAACCTTAGAGCTGTGAGCTGCATTAAAGGGCCAAATGACACCATTTTCTGACCTGTTCTCATGTCGTTTCCTCATCACAAACACTCCTGGACTTGGCTTTTGTTTCATTCTCACATGTTTAACTCACAAACCTGCACATTTAGGCTGAGCTCTTTTTATTCTATATTCTTCTGCTCCTGTTTCTCACGCTGATGTTTCAGGAGTCACACCTCGGGACGTTACGACTTCAGGCTCTTTTGTTTCAGCTCCGTTCGGTCTCAGGACCCAAACCCCTTTTGTGTGAAATGATCTGAGTGTGTTTAAAGTGCAGCTATAATCACACAGTGTGACAGACACGTGTTTCAGACGCACGTTTCAGACTCACGTTTCAGACTCATGTTTCAGACTCACGTTTCAGACTCATGTTTCAGACTCACGTTTCAGACTCACGTTTCAGACTCATGTTTCAGACTCACGTTTCAGACTCACGTTTCAGACTCATGTTTCAGACTCACGTTTCAGACTCACGTTTCAGACTCATGTTTCAGACTCACGTTTCAGACTCACGTTTCAGACTCACGTTTCAGACTCATGTACACGACATGTCGTGTGTTTCAGACTCACGTTTCAGACTCGTGTCGTGTGTTTCAGACTCATGTCGTGTGTTTCAGACTCACGTTTCAGACTCACGTTTCAGACTCATGTTTCAGACTCACGTTTCAGACTCACGTTTCAGACTCATGTCGTGTGTTTCAGACTCACGTTTCAGACTCGTGTCGTGTGTTTCAGACTCATGTCGTGTGTTTCAGACTCATGTTTCAGACTCACGTTTCAGACTCACGTTTCAGACTCATGTCGTGTGTTTCAGACTCACGTTTCAGACTCACGTTTCAGACTCATGTCGTGTGTTTCAGACTCACGTTTCAGACTCACGTTTCAGACTCACGTTTCAGACTCACGTTTCAGACTCACGTTTCAGACTCATGTTTCAGACTCAGGTTTCAGACTCGTGTTTCAGACTCGCGTTTCAGACTCATGTCGTGTGTTTCAGACTCATGTCGTGTGTTTCAGGCTCATGTCGTGTGTTTCAGACTCATGTCGTGTGTTTCAGACTCATGTCGTGTGTTTCGGACTCACGTTTCAGACTCATGTCGTGTGTTTCAGACTCACATTTCAGACTCGTGTCGTGTGTTTCAGACTCATGTCGTGTGTTTCAGACTCACGTTTCAGACTCATGTTTCAGACTCATGTCGTGTGTTTCAGACTCATGTCGTGTGTTTCAGACTCACGTTTCAGACTCATGTCGTGTGTTTCAGACTCATGTCGTGTGTTTCAGCCTAATGTTTCAGAGTCATGTCGTGTGTTTCAGACTCATGTCGTGTGTTTCAGACTCATGTCGTGTGTTTCAGACTCATGTCGTGTGTTTCAGACTCACATTTCAGACTCATGTCGTGTGTTTCAGACTCATGTCATGTGTTTCAGACTCACGTTTCAGACTCATGTCGTGTGTTTCAGACTCATGTCGTGTGTTTCAGACTCATGTCGTGTGTTTCAGACTCACGTTTCAGACTCATGACGTGTGTTTCAGACTCACGTTTCAGACTCACGTTTCAGACTCATGTCGTGTGTTTCAGACTCATGTCGTGTGTTTCAGACTCACGTTTCAGACTCATGTCGTGTGTTTCAGACTCATGTCGTGTGTTTCAGACTCGCGTTTCAGACTCATGTCGTGTGTTTCAGACTCATGTCGTGTGTTTCAGACTCATGTCGTGTGTTTCAGACTCATGTCGTGTGTTTCAGACTCATGTCGTGTGTTTCAGACTCACGTTTCAGACTCATGTCGTGTGTTTCAGACTCATGTCATGTGTTTCAGACTCATGTCGTGTGTTTCAGACTCATGTCGTGTGTTTCAGACTCATGTTTCAGACTCATGTCGTGTGTTTCAGACTCATGTTTCAGACTCATGTCGTGTGTTTCAGACTCATGTTTCAGACTCATGTCGTGTGTTTCAGACTCATGTTTCAGACTCATGTCGTGTGTTTCAGACTCATGTTTCAGACTCATGTTTCAGACTCATGTCGTGTGTTTCAGACTCATGTTTCAGACTCATGTCGTGTGTTTCAGACTCACGTTTCAGACTCACGTTTCAGACTCACGTTTCAGACTCATGTTTCAGACTCATGTTTCAGACTCATGTTTCAGACTCATGTCGTGTGTTTCAGACTCATGTCGTGTGTTTCAGACTCATGTTTCAGACTCATGTCGTGTGTTTCAGACTCACGTTTCAGACTCACGTTTCAGACTCACGTTTCAGACTCATGTTTCAGACTCATGTTTCAGACTCATGTCGTGTGTTTCAGACTCATGTCGTGTGTTTCAGACTCATGTCGTGTGTTTCAGACTCATGTTTCAGACTCATGTCGTGTGTTTCAGACTCATGTCGTGTGTTTCAGACTCATGTTTCAGACTCATGTCGGGTGTTTCAGACTCATGTTTCAAACTCATGTCGTGTGTTTCAGACTCATGTCGTGTGTTTCAGACTCATGTCGTGTGTTTCAGACTCATGTTTCAGACTCATGTCGTGTGTTTCAGACTCATGTCGTGTGTTTCAGACTCATGTTTCAGACTCATGTCGTGTGTTTCAGACTCATGTTTCAGACTCATGTCGTGTGTTTCAGACTCATGTCGTGTGTTTCAGTCTCATGTCGTGTGTTTCAGACTCATGTTTCAGACTCATGTCGTGTGTTTCAGACTCATGTCGTGTGTTTCAGACTCATGTTTCAGTCTCATGTCGTGTGTTTCAGACTCATGTCGTGTGTTTCAGACTCATGTCGTGTGTTTCAGACTCATGTCGTGTGTTTCAGACTCATGTCGTGTGTTTCAGACTCATGTCGTGTGTTTCAGACTCATGTCGTGTGTTTCAGACTCATGTCGTGTGTTTCAGACTCATGTCGTGTGTTTCAGACTCGTCGTGTGTTTCAGACTCATGTTTCAGAGTCATGTCATGTGTTTCAGACTCATGTCGTGTGTTTCAGACTCATATCGTGTGTTTCAGACTCACGTCATGTGTTTCAGACTCATATCGTGTGTTTCAGACTCACGTTTCAGACTCATGTCGTGTGTTTCAGACTCATGTCGTGTGTTTCAGACTCATGTCGTGTGTTTCAGACTCATGTTTCAGACTCATGTCGTGTGTTTCAGACTCATGTCGTGTGTTTCAGACTCATGTCGTGTGTTTCAGACTCATGTTTCAGACTCATGTCGTGTGTTTCAGACTCATGTCTAGTCCTCCTGTCTTTTGTTTCAGACTCATGTCGTGTGTTTCAGACTCATGTCGTGTGTTTCAGACTCATGTCGTGTGTTTCAGACTCATGTTTCAGACTCATGTCGTGTGTTTCAGACTCATGTTTCAGACTCATGTTTCAGACTCATGTTTCAGACTCATGTCGTGTGTTTCAGACTCATGTTTCAGACTCATGTCGTGTGTTTCAGACTCATGTCGTGTGTTTCAGACTCATGTTTCAGACTCATGTCGTGTGTTTCAGACTCATGTCGTGTGTTTCAGACTCATGTCGTGTGTTTCAGACTCATGTTTCAGACTCATGTCGTGTGTTTCAGACTCATGTCGTGTGTTTCAGACTCATGTTTCAGACTCATGTCGTGTGTTTCAGACTCATGTTTCAGACTCATGTCGTGTGTTTCAGACTCATGTCGTGTGTTTCAGACTCATGTTTCAGACTCATGTCGTGTGTTTCAGACTCATGTCGTGTGTTTCAGACTCATGTTTCAGACTCATGTTTCAGACTCATGTTTCAGACTCATGTCGTGTGTTTCAGACTCATGTCGTGTGTTTCAGACTCATGTTTCAGACTCATGTCGTGTGTTTCAGACTCATGTCGTGTGTTTCAGACTCATGTCGTGTGTTTCAGACTCATGTTTCAGACTCATGTCGTGTGTTTCAGACTCATGTCGTGTGTTTCAGACTCATGTCGTGTGTTTCAGACTCATGTTTCAGACTCATGTCGTGTGTTTCAGACTCATGTCGTGTGTTTCAGACTCATGTTTCAGACTCATGTCGTGTGTTTCAGACTCATGTCGTGTGTTTCAGACTCATGTCGTGTGTTTCAGACTCATGTCGTGTGTTTCGGACTCACGTTTCAGACTCATGTCGTGTGTTTCAGACTCACGTTTCAGACTCATGTCGTGTGTTTCAGACTCATGTCGTGTGTTTCAGACTCACGTTTCAGACTCATGTCGTGTGTTTCAGACTCATGTCATGTGTTTCAGACTCATGTCGTGTGTTTCAGACTCACGTTTCAGACTCATGTCGTGTGTTTCAGACTCATGTCGTGTGTTTCAGGCTCATGTTGTGTGTTTCAGACTCATGTCGTGTGTTTCAGACTCATGTTTCAGTCTCATGTCGTGTGTTTCAGACTCATGTTTCAAACTCATGTCGTGTGTTTCCGACTCATGTTTCAGACTCATGTCGTGTGTTTCAGACTCATGTTTCAGACTCATGTCGTGTGTTTCAAACTCATGTTTCAGACTCATGTCGTGTGTTTCAGACTCATGTTTCAGTCTCATGTCGTGTGTTTCAGACTCATGTTTCAGTCTCATGTCGTGTGTTTCAAACTCATGTTTCAGACTCATGTCGTGTGTTTCAAACTCATGTTTCAGACTCATGTCGTGTGTTTCAGACTCATGTTTCAGTCTCATGTCGTGTGTTTCAGACTCACGTTTCAGACTCACGTTTCAGACTCACGTTTCAGACTCATGTTTCAGACTCACGTTTCAGACTCACGTTTCAGACTCATGTTTCAGACTCATGTTTCAGACTCATGTCGTGTGTTTCAGACTCATGTCGTGTGTTTCAGACTCATGTCGTGTGTTTCAGACTCATGTTTCAGACTCATGTCGTGTGTTTCAGACTCATGTCGTGTGTTTCAGACTCATGTTTCAGTCTCATGTCGTGTGTTTCAGACTCACGTTTCAAACTCGTGTCGTGTGTTTCAGTCTCATGTCGTGTGTTTCAGACTCATGTTTCAGACTCACGTTTCAGACTCATGTTTCAGACTCATGTTTCAGACTCATGTCGTGTGTTTCAGACTCATGTTTCAAACTCATGTCGTGTGTTTCAGACTCATGTCGTGTGTTTCAGTCTCATGTCGTGTGTTTCAGACTCATGTTTCAGACTCATGTCGTGTGTTTCAGACTCATGTCGTGTGTTTCAGACTCATGTTTCAGTCTCATGTCGTGTGTTTCAGACTCACGTTTCAAACTCGTGTCGTGTGTTTCAGACTCATGTCGTGTGTTTCAGACTCATGTCGTGTGTTTCAGAGTCATGTCGTGTGTTTCAGACTCATGTCGTGTGTTTCAGACTCATGTCGTGTGTTTCAGACTCATGTCGTGTGTTTCAGACTCATGTCGTGTGTTTCAGACTCATGTTTCAGACTCATGTCGTGTGTTTCAGACTCATGTCGTGTGTTTCAGACTCATGTTTCAGACTCATGTCGTGTGTTTCAGACTCATGTTTCAGACTCATGTCGTGTGTTTCAGACTCATGTCGTGTGTTTCAGACTCATGTTTCAGACTCATGTCGTGTGTTTCAGACTCATGTCGTGTGTTTCAGACTCATGTCGTGTGTTTCAGACTCATGTTTCAGACTCATGTCGTGTGTTTCAGACTCATGTCGTGTGTTTCAGACTCATGTTGTGTGTTTCAGACTCATGTTTCAGACTCATGTCGTGTGTTTCAGACTCATGTCGTGTGTTTCAGACTCATGTTTCAGACTCATGTCGTGTGTTTCAGACTCATGTCGTGTGTTTCAGACTCATGTCGTGTGTTTCAGACTCATGTCGTGTGTTTCAGACTCATGTCGTGTGTTTCAGACTCATGTTTCAGACTCATGTCGTGTGTTTCAGACTGAAGCCTGCTGGAGCTCAGTGGTTAACACCAGGACTCAGAAAGTGTAAGTGTTTCAGTTTTTCTCCGTTGGTTTGGCTCATTTCTTCAAACACAAATGACATTCTTAAAACGATCAGATGCTTTGGCCAAACACTGTGACACTTCTGCACAACATTACAGCTCACGAGCAAAAGCTCAGATCTCTCCCAAAACTGTTCACACCAGCTTCAAAACCAGATTCCTTTCCCGTGGAAAGAGTCGCTTCCATCAGAATTGCAAAGATCCTTCTCAGTTGCTTTGGCTCATTTGCATCATTCACTTGGTGCTTTTGCCAAAATAACCTGGATGGTTGAGCACAACACCATGGATCACCTGCAGAAGCTCCGATCTCTCCCAAAACACTTTACCCACGGGTCAAAACTAAACTCCTTCCTCATGGAAATAGTCAGAGCCCAAAATGCAGCGTCTCTTTGGCCTCGTGTCAGCGCTGCCAGTCAAACGCCTCCATGTTTAGTCACTATGGCAACAGAGGCGACCAGAAAACAATTATGGAGAAACGAGAAACAAAGGATTTCACTGTAAGAGCAAGAGCCAAAGTTTGAACCACACACACTGAGAATAAGAATGCACCACACACACACTGAGAATAAGAATGCACCACACACACACTGATAATAAGAATGCACCGCACACACACTGATAATAAGAATGCACCACACAAACTGATAATAAGAATGCACCACACACACACTGATAATAAGAATGCACCACACACACACTGATAATAAGAATGCACCGCACACACACTGAGAATAAGAATGCACCACACACACACTGATAATAAGAATGCACCACACACACACTGATAATAAGAATGCACCACACACACACTGATAATAAGAATGCACCACACACACACTGATAATAAGAATGCACCACACACACTGATAATAAGAATGCACCATACACACACTGATAATAAGAATGCACCACACACACACTGATAATAAGAATGCACCACACACACACTGATAATAAGAATGCACCGCACACACACTGATAATAAGAATGCACCACACACACTGATAATAAGAATGCACCACACACACACTGATAATAAGAATGCACCACACACACACACTGATAATAAGAATGCACCACACACACACTGAGAATAAGAATGCACCACACACACGCACTGATAATAAGAATGCACCGCACACACACTGATAATAAGAATGCACCGCACACACACTGAGAATAAGAATGCACCACACACACACTGATAATAAGAATGCACCGCACACACACTGAGAATAAGAATGCACCACACACACACTGATAATAAGAATGCACCACACACACTGATAATAAGAATGCACCACACACACACTGATAATAAGAATGCACCACACACACACTGATAATAAGAATGCACCACACACACTGATAATAAGAATGCACCATACACACACTGATAATAAGAATGCACCACACACACACTGATAATAAGAATGCACCACACACACACTGATAATAAGAATGCACCGCACACACACTGATAATAAGAATGCACCACACACACTGATAATAAGAATGCACCACACACACACTGATAATAAGAATGCACCACACACACGCACTGATAATAAGAATGCACCACACACACACTGAGAATAAGAATGCACCACACACACGCACTGATAATAAGAATGCACCGCACACACACTGATAATAAGAATGCACCGCACACACACTGAGAATAAGAATGCACCACACACACTGATAATAAGAATGCACCACACACACACTGATAATAAGAATGCACCACACACACGCACTGATAATAAGAATGCACCACACACACACTGAGAATAAGAATGCACCACACACACTGATAATAAGAATGCACCACACACACTGATAATAAGAATGCACCACACACACACTGATAATAAGAATGCAGCACACACACATACTGATAATAAGAATGCACCACACACACTGATAATAAGAATGCACCGCACACACTGATAATAAGAATGCACCACACACACTGATAATAAGAATGCACCACACACTGATAATAAGAATGCACCACACACACACTGATAATAAGAATGCACCACACACACACACTGATAATAAGAATGCACCACAGACACACACTGATAATAAGAATGCACCACACACACAATGATAATAAGAATGCACCACACACACACTGATAATAAGAATGCACCGCACACACACTGATAATTAGAATGCACCACACACACTCATAATAAGAATGCAACACACACACACTGATAATAAGAATGCACCACACACACACTGATAATAAGAATGCACCACACACACACTGATAATAAGAATGCACCACACACACACTGATAATAAGAATGCACCACACACACTGATAATAAGAATGCACCACACACACACACTGATAATAAGACTGCACCGCACACACACTGATAATAAGAATGCACCACACACACTGATAATAAGAATGCACCACACACACTGATAATAAGAATGCACCACACACACACTGATAATAAGAATGCACCGCACACACACATACTGATAATAAGAATGCACCACACACACTGATAATAAGAATGCACCACACACACTGATAATAAGAATGCACCACACACACACTGATAATAAGAATGCACCACACACACACACTGATAATAAGACTGCACCGCACACACACTGATAATAAGAATGCACCACACACACTGATAATAAGAATGCACCACATACACTGATAATAAGAATGCACCGCACACACACTGATAATAAGAATGCACCACACACACACACTGATAATAAGAATGCACCACACACACACTGATAATAAGAATGCACCGCACACACACTGATAATAAGAATGCACCACACACACACTGATAATAAGAATGCACCACACACACACTGATAATAAGAATGCACCACACACACACTGATAATAAGAATGCACCACACACACTGATGATAAGAATGCACCACACACACACTGATAATAAGAATGCACCACACACACACTGATAATGAGAATGCACCGCACACACACTGATAATAAGAATGCACCACACACACACACTAATAATAAGAGTGCACCACACACACACTGATAATAAGAATGCACCACACACACACTGATAATAAGAATGCACCGCACACACTGATAATAAGAATGCGGCTCAGCACACAGAGGTGAGTGTGTGTGTGTGTCTGAAGGGGGAGTGGCTCAGCACACAGAGGTGAGTGTGTGTGTGTGTCTGAAGGGGGAGCGGCTCAGCACACAGAGGTGAGTGTGTGTGTGTGTCTGAAGGGGGAGCAGCTCAGCACACAGAGGTGAGTGTGTGTGTGTGTCTGAAGGGGGAGCGGCTCAGCACACAGAGGTGAGTGTGTGTGTGTGTCTGAAGGGTTCTGAACTGAACGAGTGAAAGTCTTTAAATCCATGGGTCCTGAACAAATGGAGCCGTGTGGTGCAGAATTAAACGTGTGTCTCATGTTGACAGTGGACAGGGGACTAACTGCTGCTGTGTTGTGTCTTCTCTCCATCAGATTTCTGTGATCTCACTCTGGATCCAAACACAGCTCACAGAAAACTCCAACTGTCCAACAACAACAAGAAGGTGACACGTGTGGAAGAGGAGCAGCCATGTCCAGATCATCAGGACAGATTTGAGCTCCAACCTCAGATTCTGTGTTCCTCTGGTCTGACTGGTCTCTGTTACTGGGAGGTCCAGTGGAGTGGACCGGTTTATATATCAGTGTGTGACAGAAGAATCAGAAGGAAAGGAGACGGTGATGACAGTTTCTTTGGACACAATGATCAGTCCTGGAGTCTGGAGTGTTCTGAAGCTGGTTTCTATGTTCTTCATAATAACAAACTAACCCGCCTCCCTCAGCCCAGGTCCTCCTCTTCTGGGACAGTGGCAGTGTTTGTGGACTGTCCTGCTCACTCTGTGTCCTTCTACACAGTCTCCTCTGACCAACTGACCCACTTCCACACCTTCAGCACCACATCCACTCACACTCTGATCCCTGGGTTTACGCTCTGGGCTCATGGCTCCTCAGTGTCTCTGAGCTCCACAGACTCACTCTCCTCAGTGTCTCTGAGCTCCACAGACTCACTCTCCTCAGTGTCTCTGTGAGCTCCACAGACTCACTCTCCTCAGTGTCTCTGTGAGCTCCACAGACTCACTCTCCTCAGTGTCTCTGTGAGCTCCACAGACTCACTCTCCTCAGTGTCTCTGAGCTCCACAGACTCACTCTCCTCAGTGTCTCTGTGAGCTCCACAGACTCACTCTCCTCAGTGTCTCTGTGAGCTCCACAGACTCACTCTCCTCAGTGTCTCTGAGCTCCACAGACTCACTCTCCTCAGTGTCTCTGTGAGCTCCACAGACTCACTCTCCTCAGTGTCTCTGTGAGCTCCACAGACTCACTCTCCTCAGTGTCTGTGAGCTCCACAGACTCACTCTCCTCAGTGTCTCTGTGAGCTCCACAGACTCACTCTCCTCAGTGTCTCTCTGAGCTCCACAGACTCACTCTCCTCAGTGTCTCTGTGAGCTCCACAGACTCACTCTCCTCAGTGTCTCTGTGAGCTCCACAGACTCACTCTCCTCAGTGTCTCTGTGAGCTCCACAGACTCACTCTCCTCAGTGTCTCTGAGCTCCACAGACTCACTCTCCTCAGTGTCTCTGAGCTCCACAGACTCACTCTCCTCAGTGTCTCTGAGCTCCACAGACTCACTCTCCTCAGTGTCTCTCTGAGCTCCACAGACTCACTCTCCTCAGTGTCTCTGTGAGCTCCACAGACTCACTCTCCTCAGTGTCTCTGTGAGCTCCACAGACTCACTCTCCTCAGTGTCTCTGAGCTCCACAGACTCACTCTCCTCAGTGTCTCTGAGCTCCACAGACTCACTCTCCTCAGTGTCTCTGAGCTCCACAGACTCACTCTCCTCAGTGTCTCTGTGAGCTCCACAGACTCACTCTCCTCAGTGTCTCTGTGAGCTCCACAGACTCACTCTCCTCAGTGTCTCTGTGAGCTCCACAGACTCACTCTCCTCAGTGTCTCTGTGAGCTCCACAGACTCACTCTCCTCAGTGTCTCTGTGAGCTCCACAGACTCACTCTCCTCAGTGTCTCTGAGCTCCACAGACTCACTCTCCTCAGTGTCTCTGTGAGCTCCACAGACTCACTCTCCTCAGTGTCTCTGTGAGCTCCACAGACTCACTCTCCTCAGTGTCTCTGTGAGCTCCACAGACTCACTCTCCTCAGTGTCTCTGTGAGCTCCACAGACTCACTCTCCTCAGTGTCTCTGTGAGCTCCACAGACTCACTCTCCTCAGTGTCTCTGAGCTCCACAGACTCACTCTCCTCAGTGTCTCTGTGAGCTCCACAGACTCACTCTCCTCAGTGTCTCTGTGAGCTCCACAGACTCACTCTCCTCAGTGTCTCTGAGCTCCACAGACTCACTCTCCTCAGTGTCTCTGTGAGCTCCACAGACTCACTCTCCTCAGTGTCTCTGTGAGCTCCACAGACTCACTCTCCTCAGTGTCTCTGAGCTCCACAGACTCACTCTCCTCAGTGTCTCTGTGAGCTCGACAGACTCACTCTCCTCAGTGTCTCTGTGAGCTCCACAGACTCACTCTCCTCAGTGTCTCTGAGCTCCACAGACTCACTCTCCTCAGTGTCTCTGAGCTCCACAGACTCACTCTCCTCAGTGTCTCTGTGAGCTCCACAGACTCACTCTCCTCAGTGTCTCTCTGAGCTCCACAGACTCACTCTCCTCAGTGTCTCTGTGAGCTCCACAGACTCACTCTCCTCAGTGTCTCTGTGAGCTCCACAGACTCACTCTCCTCAGTGTCTCTCTGAGCTCCACAGACTCACTCTCCTCAGTGTCTCTGAGCTCCACAGACTCACTCTCCTCAGTGTCTCTGTGAGCTCCACAGACTCACTCTCCTCAGTGTCTCTGTGAGCTCCACAGACTCACTCTCCTCAGTGTCTCTGAGCTCCACAGACTCACTCTCCTCAGTGTCTCTGTGAGCTCCACAGACTCACTCTCCTCAGTGTCTCTGTGAGCTCCACAGACTCACTCTCCTCAGTGTCTCTCTGAGCTCCACAGACTCACTCTCCTCAGTGTCTCTGAGCTCCACAGACTCACTCTCCTCAGTGTCTCTCTGAGCTCCACAGACTCACTCTCCTCAGTGTCTCTCTGAGCTCCACAGACTCACTCTCCTCAGTGTCTCTCTGAGCTCCACAGACTCACTCTCCTCAGTGTCTCTCTGAGCTCCACAGACTCACTCTCCTCAGTGTCTCTGAGCTCCACAGACTCACTCTCCTCAGTGTCTCTGAGCTCCACAGACTCACTCTCCTCAGTGTCTCTGAGCTCCACAGACTCACTCTCCTCAGTGTCTCTGAGCTCCACAGACTCACTCTCCTCAGTGTCTGTGAGCTCCACAGACTCACTCTCCTCAGTGTCTCTGAGCTCCACAGACTCACTCTCCTCAGTGTCTGTGAGCTCCACAGACTCACTCTCCTCAGTGTCTCTCTGAGCTCCACAGACTCACTCTCCTCAGTGTCTCTGTGAGCTCCACAGACTCACTCTCCTCAGTGTCTCTGAGCTCCACAGACTCACTCTCTTCGCTGTGAAACAGTCCAACATTTTTCACATGTTTCTCCATCGTTAAACACAAATCTGGATGTTAATTGTGGAGCTGGACAGAAAAAGCAGCAGACGTGAGGCTCACTTCAGTGTGTGGAGGAAGAGAAATGTCTGGGGTGACAGATGTGTGTGGGTGGCTTTGGGGATGGGGCACAGTTGCTTCAGTAAATCACACTCCTTGATTCCAGACGACTTTTCAGTTGTTTTTTCATGTTTGCAGTGGAGAAACTCCACAACAGGACGTAACATGTGAATTATAATCTGAAGGGAAATAGAATCTGCTCCTCAAATGCACCTTTTTAATGAGGCTAAAGTGACGTTTTAGATCTTCCTCCACATTAGAACCATGTTCCCTCATCACAAACCTGCCTGAAGAGGTTTGAGACTCCTCCATGTTTGAGTCATCTAGAGATCTCTCCCGGGCCCTGTTCAAACCCTCCTTACGGTGAGCAGTACGAGCCTGTAGGAGAAAACAGCTCAGCCACACTGTCAGCGGGAAGGGCATCTGATGTGTGGAATGACCTTCAGCAAACTGTTGAAGTTTAGTCGTAGGAGAAGTTCAGTTTGTCGACTGGACAAAAGTTTATTTGATCGAACACGTTTCTCGGCTCGTCCGAGCTGCTTCTTCAGTTCTGGTCGGACGCTGGAGGACACGGCCTTAAACCTGCCTGAAGGGAGGAGCTACGATGAAACGACTCTGGAACTAACACCCTCCATGTTTAGTCGTAGTAGTTTATTGGGTCATTACGTTCAGAATCCAAAGGTACAGCTTGATTAAGGTTGTAGATGTTTTGTGATGAGTGAAAGGGTTTAGGCTGAAGTCAAATGTACTTATAATGCCGAACCCTGTTTAGGAATAAACAAGAAGTCCAAGAAAAGCAGCAGATCCACTGCAAACACTTTGCAGCTCTTCAACATATGACTAAATATAAAAGAAGTGAACAAACCAACAAACCAAAGCAAACCAAAGCCATGTGCAGGGATCATTCATTTGCTCTGGAATGTTCCAAAAGTAATGTCTTATCACTTTTTTAAAGCCTGGATTGTGTTTGAACTTTTGAATCTGTCATCAAGGTTGTTCCATAAACTAACCCCTCTGACAGAAACACAATTCTGGTTTTGATGAGTTCTTGTCTTTCTTGTTTTGAATATACCTGATCTTCTGAGACGGTATTGACTTTGTCTCTGTTCAAATCACATTTGTAAACTAGGAGGGAGCATCTGGTTATCAGCCTTATACACGACTACGGCTGGACTCAAACCCACAAGATCAACTATTTCACTAGTTTTACCTTCACAACAAGAGGATCTGTTGGTGTGAGATCGTCTGCTCCATTAACTATTCTAACAACTTTGATTTTGCAGGTGTATGTTACCAATTAATTTGTGTAAATAAATTAAATAAAGCCATGGAAGCTGTGCATTCATCAGATTTCAAGGTTTTTATTCCAAAATAAAACCATTGGGCAGTGGAGGTGCAAGTGGTTTCTTTTAGTGTTGAATCCGTCCCCTGCTTTAGAAAAGACTCGTTCACTCGAACACTGGTTCTGCAGGTTTGACACTTTTCTGACACTTTGTATAAAGGAGGAAAAATAACTGGCCTCTTTCCTATAGAGAAGTGGCTCCGCGGGGCCCGGAATAAACGGCTCTTAAAATATTTTCCCTCTTCATCTGTGGCGTCTGCAGTTCTGCTGTGGGTGGTGCTTTTGTTTTTCACTTTTTGGTCAAATAGACCAAAGACTCTTCTGCTGTGGAGGAGGATGATGATGGAGGTGATGATGATGATGGAGGTGATGATGATGGAGGTGATGATGATGATGGAGGTGATGATGATGATGGAGGTGATGATGATGGAGGTGATGATGGAGGTGATGATGATGGAGGTGATGATGATGGAGGTGATGATGGAGGTGATGATGATGGAGGTGATGATGATGGAGGTGATGATGGAGGTGATGATGGAGGTGATGATGATAGAGGTGATGCTGCTGCTGCCAGTGACATTTGAGGTTCTACAAAATAATCACATGAAATTAAAAATTGTTCACAAGAAATGTTGACAAAATATGAGCTCTAAAGATGTTTTATTTAGAGCCCGACCGATATATCGGCCGATATATTGGCCGATATATCGGCCAATATATCGGCCGATATATCGGCCAGCTGATAGATATATTGATATTTAGATATATATTTTTTGCTTTTTTTCCGCTGCTGCCACAGCCACATAACGAGCCCTGCTAATGAAGCACTGGTGTTACTTGTCCAGCAGATGGCGCTATTTGTTATGTAGCACGTGTACTACACCACCCGCTCTGCCTCCACCTCCTCCACATACACCTCCTCCATCACCTCTCACATGAACTACACCACCCGCTCTGCCTCCACCTCCTCCACATACACCTCCTCCATCACCTCTCACATGAACTACACCACCCGCTCTGCCTCCACCTCCTCCACATACACCTCCTCCATCACCTCTCACATGAACTACACCACCCGCTCTGCCTCCACCTCCTCCACATACACCACCAGGAAACCTGTAACTGTGAAGGGTGTGTTGGACGCGGAGTTGCCAATTGCTTTTAATAATTTTTTCTCTCGGTTTGAAAGAGATGATGTTTTGAAAAATGTGTCAGACTGTAGGAACTCTCTTAAACCTTCAAATGTAACTGAGGTTTCACAGGATCAGGTCACTGCTTTACTAAAGAAAGTAAAGACGGGGAAGGCCAGGGGTCCTGATGCCATCTGTGGGCACACTGCACCACTGTGCCACCCAGCTCAGTGCTGTTTTCACTAGACTGTTTCAGATGTGTGCCGATCTTGGTCAAATTCCTTCTCTGTGGAAGACATCGGCAGTGGAACCTCTCCCTAAATCGAACAAATCAAAGGAGTTGTTTGAGTTCAGGCCAGTGGCACATCTCACATCTTTAGTCATGAAGACTTTTGGATCCACTACAGTTTGCGTATCAGCCCAATAAGGGAGTGGAGGATGCTAAACTTTTTTTATTGAACAGTGTCTATAAGCACCTTGAAAATGCCAAGGCACATGTGAGACTTTTATTTGCGGACTTTTCCTCTGCTTTTAACAAAACGCAGCCCCATGTCCTGATTCAAAGGCTTCAGATTTTAATCTTCCGGACCAGCTCCTTTTATTGATTTTAAACTTTCTCACCGACCGGGTCCAGCGTGTTTTTGTCACTGGACGATTGTCTCCTCCCTCTATCTCTAACACTGGATCACCTCAAGGTTGTGTGCTTTCACCTCTCCTTTTTATTTTGTACACAGACAGCTGCAGATCCTCAGAGGAAAACAGATTTCTCATCAAATTTTCGGATGACACGGTCCTGGTGTCACTACTTTCAGGATCTGAGGAGAATCATGGCCCTGCGCTGGGGCAGTTTGTCAAATGGTGTGAGGACAACTATCTGGATTTAAATGTTGCTAAAACCAAGGAGATGGTGACTGATTTTAGACGTACACCTTCTCACAGTGTTAGTGTCGTCCACAGTGATGTTGTCGAAATTGTCGACAGTTACAAATATCTGGGCACTGTGATGGACAATAAACTGAAATTTGACCTAAACACTGAAACCATTGTTAAACGAGGGCAGCAGAGAATGAACCTGAGAAAACTGAACTCTTTTAATGTAAACAAAACTATTCTCAACAACTTTTATTGTTCTTTTATTGAAAGTCTGCTCACTTTCTCCTTCATTTGCTGGTTCCAGTCCCTGTCCTTGAAGGATAAAAACAAACTGCAGAACATTGTTAAAACTTGCTCAAAAATCATAGGGGTCAAACTGAGGGAGCTGCATTCTCTGTGGGAGGAGCGAGTGCTGAGCAAAGCCAAGTGTCTCCTGGCTCAGCCCCTCCATCCTCTGACTCCTGACTTTATTCTGATGCCTTCAGGACGTCGTTTTTATGCTCCGGTACGGAAGACTAACCGCTTCTCCAATTCTTTTGTGCCTTCACCTATTAAACTGCTAAATTCTGAGGGTTGTGTTTTTGAGGTTTTTGCACTGTAATATGTATATTGTTCTTATATTGTTCTTTGAGTTCCACTTGTGTCTGTAATGGTCTGACACACTGTGTGTTTGTGCGAGTGAGAAGTGAGAACTGCTCTGTGAAAGCTGCAAACGAATCTCTGGGATCAATAAAGTTTTCTGATTCTGATTCTGATTCTGGGGCGCTCGCTCAGCTGATGCTCTCGGGGCCGCTGTTTCAGAATATAGCAACAATACGCGTATTAGTTTGTTGATCCCTTTGCTTACAATAGATCTACCAAATAATAATATACATCACAACACATTTATATTATCCTATAGTCTATAGTTTGTCATAAATAAATACCGCCGCTGCCGCTGGTAAGAATAGGCCGCTCAGCTGGCGCTAGATGAACAGTTGTTTTACAAAATTAGGCACTTATTAGTTTATTGATCTCGTCTCCAGACTTTCTGGAGTCTAAAATGAATAAGGTGGAAATACCTTGAACAGTGTCATTGGCCCTACTGCCAGTTGGGTGACTCCGTTTTGGAGGGGGTTGTTTCTCCTCCTCAGACTTGCTGTCTGAATCAGATAAAACCCATGAGTCCTCGTCTGATTCTCTATTAGGCGCCTTTCTAGACACTCAAGGTCGTCTTACAACAAGTACGATATACATTATAGGCAGTTAAAAGCAACAGTTAAAATACAAACAGTTGAAAACAAAGTGTAACTTTTAAAAGGACAGTGCAGTTATGGGTGAAGTGGAGAAGGCCAGTCTGAACAGACGAGTTTTGAGTTTGGTTTCGAAGTTTGGGAGTGTGTTAGTGTTGCGGAGATCAGGAGGGAGCGAGTTCCAGAGCTGAGGAGCAGAGCGGCTGAACGCCCTGCTCCCCATAGTGAAAAGACGGGCGGAGGAGGAGGAGTGCAGAGAGCTGGAGAGAGGAGGAGGAGGAGTGCAGAGAGCTGGAGAGAGGAGGAGGAGGAGCGCAGAGAGCTGGAGAGAGGAAAAAGAGGAGTGAAGAGAGCTGGAGAGAGGAGGAGGAGGAGTGCAGAGAGCTGGAGAGAGGAGGAGGAGGAGTGCAGAGAGCTGGAGAGATGAGGAGGAGGAGTGAAGAGAGCTGGAGAGAGGAAAAAGAGGAGTGAAGAGAGCTGGAGAGAGGAGGAGGAGGAGTGCAGAGAGCTGGAGAGAGGAGGAGGAGGAGTGCAGAGAGCTGGAGAGAGGAGGAGGAGGAGTGCAGAGAGCTGGAGAGAGGAAAAAGAGGAGTGAAGAGAGCTGGAGAGAGGAGGAGGAGGAGTGCAGAGAGCTGGAGAGATGAGGAGGAGGAGTGAAGAGAGCTGGAGAGAGGAAAAAGAGGAGTGAAGAGAGCTGGAGAGAGGAGGAGGAGGAGTGCAGAGAGCTGGAGAGAGGAGGAGTGCAGAGAGCTGGAGAGAGGAGGAGGAGGAGTGCAGAGAGCTGGAGAGAGGAGGAGTGCAGAGAGCTGGAGAGAGGAGGAGGAGGAGTGCAGAGAGCTGGAGAGAGGAGGAGGAGGAGTGCAGAGAGCTGGAGAGAGGAGGAGGAGGAGCGCAGAGAGCTGGAGAGATGAGGAGGAGGAGTGAAGAGAGCTGGAGAGAGGAAAAAGAGGAGTGAAGAGAGCTGGAGAGAGGAGGAGGAGGAGTGCAGAGAGCTGGAGAGAGGAGGAGGAGGAGTGCAGAGAGCTGGAGAGAGGAGGAGTGCAGAGAGCTGGAGAGAGGAGGAGGAGGAGTGCAGAGAGCTGGAGAGGAGGAGTGCAGAGAGCTGGAGAGAGGAGGAGGAGGAGTGCAGAGAGCTGGAGAGAGGAGGAGGAGGAGCGCAGAGAGCTGGAGAGAGGAGGAGGAGGAGTGCAGAGAGCTGGAGAGAGGAGGAGGAGGAGTGAAGAGAGCTGGAGAGAGGAGGAGGAGGAGTGCAGAGAGCTGGAGAGAGGAGGAGTGCAGAGAGCTGGAGAGAGGAGGAGGAGGAGCGCAGAGAGCTGGAGAGAGAGGGAGGAGGAGTGCAGAGAGCTGGAGAGAGGAGGAGGAGGAGCGCAGAGAGCTGGAGAGAGGAGGAGGAGGAGTGAAGAGAGCTGGAGAGAGGAGGAGTGCAGAGAGCTGGAGAGAGGAGGAGGAGGAGCACAGAGAGCTGGAGAGAGGAGGAGGAGGAGTGCAGAGAGCTGGAGAGAAGAGGAGGAGGAGTGCAGAGAGCTGGAGAGAGGAGGAGGAGGAGTGCAGAGAGCTGGAGAGATGAGGAGGAGGAGTGCAGAGAGCTGGAGAGAGGAGGAGGAGGAGTGCAGAGAGCTGGAGAGAGGAGGAGGAGGAGCGCAGAGAGCTGGAGAGAGAGGGAGGAGGAGTGCAGAGAGCTGGAGAGAGGAGGAGGAGGAGTGCAGAGAGCTGGAGAGAGGAGGAGGAGGAGTGCAGAGAGCTGGAGAGAGGAGGAGGAGGAGTGCAGAGAGCTGGAGAGAGGAGGAGGAGGAGTGCAGAGAGCTGGAGAGAGGAGGAGGAGGAGGAGCGCAGAGAGCTGGAGAGAGGAGGAGGAGGAGCGCAGAGAGCTGGAGAGAGGAGGAGGAGGAGTGCAGAGAGCTGGAGAGAGGAGGAGGAGGAGTGCAGAGAGCTGGAGTGAGGAGGAGGAGGAGCGCAGAGAGCTGGAGAGAGGAGGAGGAGGAGCGCAGAGAGCTGGAGAGAGGAGGAGGAGGAGTGCAGAGAGCTGGAGTGAGGAGGAGGAGGAGCGCAGAGAGCTGGAGAGAGGAGGAGGAGGAGTGCAGAGAGCTGGAGAGAGGAGGAGGAGGAGTGCAGAGAGCTGGAGAGAGGAGGAGTGCAGAGAGCTGGAGAGAGGAGGAGGAGGAGCGCAGAGAGCTGGAGAGAGGAGGAGGAGGAGCGCAGAGAGCTGGAGAGAGGAGGAGGAGGAGCGCAGAGAGCTGGAGAGAAGAGGAGGAGGAGTGCAGAGAGCTGGAGAGAAGAGGAGGAGGAGTGCAGAGAGCTGGAGAGAGGAGGAGGAGGAGCGCAGAGAGCTGGAGAGAGGAGGAGGAGGAGTGCAGAGAGCTGGAGAGAGGAGGAGGAGGAGTGCAGAGAGCTGGAGAGAGGAGGAGGAGGAGTGCAGAGAGCTGGAGAGAGGAGGAGGAGGAGTGCAGAGCGAGCAGGTGTGGCGATATGGAGGTCAGAGAGATATGGAGGTGTGAGGTTGTGGATGATTTTGAATGTGTGGAGCAGGATATTGGATTGAATGCGGTGTGTGATGGGGGCCAGTGGAGCTGTTGTAGGGTGGGGATGTGGTTGATGTAGGGTGTATGTGTGATAATGTGAGCGGCTGAATTCTGAACCATTTGAAGTTTATGTCGAGTTTTTTTCGGGAGACCAAACAAAAGAGAGTTGCAGTAATCCAGGCGGGAAGTGACGAGGCTGTGTATAAGTACGACAGTGGATTGAAGAGTAAGGGAGGGCTGGAGATGATGTATATTGTGGAGGTGGAAGTAGGCAGAGCGGGTGATATCGGGGATGACACCCCGACTCTTAACCTGAGGGGAGGGAGAGATGGAGGAGCCATCGATGTGAATGGAGAAATGATTGATCTTGCTTAGGGTGGATTTGGTGCCTGGTGCCAAGAAGAAGTTCAGTTTTATTGCTATTGAGTTTGAGAAAGATGGAGGTGAACCAGGATTTGACTTCATTGATACAGGTGACAAGGGCTGATGGTGGGAGTGTGGAGTTTGGTTTGGTGGAGAGGTAGAGCTGGGTGTCATCCGCCTAGCAGTGGAAGTGGATCTGGTGTTTCTGGGAAATGTGGCCGAGGGGGAGAAGATAGATGATGAAAAGGAGGGGGCCGAGCACAGAACCCTGGGGAACCCCTGTGGAGGTGGAGGCAGAATGAGATGTGAAGGATTTTAGTTGAAAGAAATTTTTCCCAAGGATGTATTTTCTGTAAGAATAATAGTTAGAGTGTTTTCAAAATATGTTCTTTCAAAATGTGCGCAAATTAGGCAAAAACATTATTGGCTGAGCAGCCAAAGGCTTCAATATTTTCACTTTAGTTGATACTAATAACAATAAAAGAGAAAGAGAAAACATCTGAAAATCTACTAGCAGTATATTTATTTCTTTGAAAATCTATGTAGCACGGCTCTGCTACAGCAGACAGATGAGCACAGAGAGGAGCAAAGAGGAGTGAGCCGACAGAGGGGAGCAAAGAGGAGTGAGCCGACAGAGGGGAGCAAAGAGGAGTGAGCCGACAGAGGGGAGCAAAGAGGAGTGAGCAGACAGAGGGGAGCAAAGAGGAGTGAGCCGACAGAGGGGAGCAAAGAGGAGTGAGCCGACAGAGGAGAGCAAAGAGGAGTGAGCCGACAGAGGGGAGCAAAGAGGAGTGAGCCGACAGAGGGGAGCAAAGAGGAGTGAGCCGACAGAGGGGAGCAAAGAGGAGTGAGCCGACAGAGGGGAGCAAAGAGGAGTGAGCAGACAGAGGGGAGCAAAGAGGAGTGAGCCGACAGAGGCGCAAAGAGGAGAGAGCACAGAGGGAGCAAAGAGGAGGAGCAGACAGAGGGAGCAAAGAGGAGTGAGCCGACAGAGGGAGCAAGAGGAGTGAGCCGACAGAGGGAGCAAAGAGGAGTGAGCAGACAGAGGAGCAAAGAGGAGTGAGCAGACAGAGGGGAGCAAAGAAGAGTGAGCAGAAACAGGGGAGCAAAGAGGAGTGAGCTGACAGAGGAGCAAAGAGGAGTGAGCCGACAGAGGGGAGCAAGAGGAGTGAGCCGACAGAGGGGAGCAAAGAGGAGTGAGCAGACAGAGGGGAGCAAAGAGGAGTGAGCCGACAGAGGGGAGCAAAGAGGAGTGAGCAGACAGAGGGGAGCAAAGAGGAGTGAGCAGACAGAGGGGAGCAAAGAGGAGTGAGCAGACAGAGGGGAGCAAAGAGGAGTGAGTAGACAGAGGGGAGCAAAGAGGAGTGAGCCGACAGAGGGGAGCAAAGAGGAGTGAGCAGACAGAGGGGAGCAAAGAGGAGTGAGCAGACAGAGGGGAGCAAAGAGGAGTGAGATGACAGAGGAGAGCAAGAGAGTGAGCAGACAGAGGGAGCAAAGAGGAGTGAGTAGACAGAGGGGAGCAAGAGAGTGAGCCGACAGAGGGGAGCAAAGAGGAGTGAGCAGACAGAGGGGAGCAAAGAGGAGTGAGCAGACAGAGGGGAGCAAAGAGGAGTGAGCTGACAGAGGGGAGCAAAGAGGAGTGAGCAGACAGAGGGGAGCAAAGAGGAGTGAGCCGACAGAGGGGAGCAAAGAGGAGTGAGCCGACAGAGGGGAGCAAAGAGGAGTGAGCCGACAGAGGGGAGCAAAGAGGAGTGAGCAGACAGAGGGGAGCAAAGAGGAGTGAGCAGACAGAGGGGAGCAAAGAGGAGTGAGCAGACAGAGGGGAGCAAAGAGGAGTGAGCAGACAGAGGGGAGCAAAGAGGAGTGAGCAGACAGAGGGGAGCAAAGAGGAGTGAGCAGACAGAGGGGAGCAAAGAGGAGTGAGCAGACAGAGGGGAGCAAAGAGGAGTGAGCCGACAGAGGGGAGCAAAGAGGAGTGAGCTGACAGAGGGGAGCAAAGAGGAGTGAGCAGACAGAGGGGAGCAAAGAGGAGTGAGCAGACAGAGGGGAGCAAAGAGGAGGAGCCGACAGAGGGGAGCAAAGAGGAGTGAGCCAACAGAGGGGAGCAAAGAGGAGTGAGCCGACAGAGGGGAGCAAAGAGGAGTGAGCCGACAGAGGGGAGCAAAGAGGAGTGAGCAGACAGAGGGGAGCAAAGAGGAGTGAGCAGACAGAGGGGAGCAAAGAGGAGTGAGCAGACAGAGGGGAGCAAAGAGGAGTGAGCAGACAGAGGGGAGCAAAGAGGAGTGAGCCGACAGAGGGAGCAAAGAGGAGTGAGCCGACAGAGGGAGCAAAGAGGAGTGAGCAGACAGAGGAGCAAAGAGGAGTGAGCAGACAGAAGGAGCAAGAGGAGTGAGCCGACAGAGGGAGCAAGAGGAGTGAGCAGACAGAGGGGAGCAAAGAGGAGTGAGCAGACAGAGGGGAGCAAAGAGGAGTGAGCAGACAGAGGGGAGCAAAGAGGAGTGAGCAGACAGAGGAGCAAGAGAGTGAGCAGACAGAGGGGAGCAAGAGGAGTGAGCCGACAGAGGGGAGCAAAGAGGAGTGAGCAGACAGAGGGGAGCAAAGAGGAGTGAGCCGACAGAGGAGCAAGAGGAGTGAGCAGACAGAGGGGAGCAAAAAGGAGTGAGCAGACAGAGGGGAGCAAAGAGGAGTGAGCAGACAGAGGGGAGCAAAGAGGAGTGAGCAGACAGAGGGGAGCAGAGAGGAGTGAGCAGACAGAGGGGAGCTAAGGGGAGTGAGCAGACAGAGGGAGCAAAGAGGAGTGAGCCGACAGAGAGGAGCAAGAGGAGTGAGCCGACAGAGGGAGCAAAGAGGAGTGAGCAGACAGAGGGGAGCAAAGAGGTGAGCAGACAGAAGGGAGCAAAGAGGAGTGAGCCGACAGAGGAGCAAAGAGGAGTGAGCAGACAGAGGGAGCAAAGAGGAGTGAGCAGACAGAGGGAGCAAAGAGGAGTGAGCAGACAGAGGGGAGCAAGAGGAGTGAGCAGACAGAGGAGCAAAGAGGAGTGAGCAGACAGAGGGAGCAAGAGGAGTGAGCCGACAGAGGGAGCAAAGAGGAGTGAGCAGACAGAGGGAGCAAAGAGGAGTGAGCCGACAGAGGGAGCAAAGAGGAGTGAGCAGACAGAGGGGAGCAAACAGGAGAGAGCAGACAGAGGAGCAAAGAGGAGTGAGCAGACAGAGGGGAGCAAGAGGAGTGAGCAGACAGAGGGGAGCAAAGAGGAGTGAGCAGACAGAGGAGCAAAGAGGAGTGAGCAGACAGAGGGAGCAAGAGGAGTGAGCCGACAGAGGAGCAAAGAGGAGTGAGCAGACAGAGGGGAGCAAGAGGAGTGAGCAGACAGAGGAGCAAGAGGAGTGAGCAGACAGAGGGAGCAAGAGGAGTGAGCAGACAGAGGAGCAAGAGGAGTGAGCAGACAGAGGGAGCAAAGAAGAGTGAGCAGACAGAGGAGCAAAGAGGAGTGAGCAGACAGAGGGGAGCAAAGAGGAGTGAGCAGACAGAGGGGAGCAAAGAGGAGTGAGCAGACAGAGGGGAGCAAAGAGGAGTGAGCAGACAGAGGGGAGCAAGAGGAGTGAGCAGACAGAGGGAGCAAAGAGGAGCAAGAGGAGTGAGCAGACAGAGGGAGCAAAGAGGAGTGAGCAGACAGAGGAGCAAAGAGGAGTGAGCAGACAGAGGGAGCAAAGAGGAGTGAGCAGACAGAGGGGAGCAAAGAGGAGTGAGCCGACAGAGGAGCAAGAGGAGTGAGCCGACAGAGGAGCAAGAGGAGTGAGCAGACAGAGGAGCAAAGAGGAGCAAAGAGGAGTGAGCAGACAGAGGGGAGCAAAGAGGAGTGAGCCGACAGAGGGGAGCAAAGAGGAGTGAGCCGACAGAGGGGAGCAAAGAGGAGTGAGCCGACAGAGGGGAGCAAAGAGGAGTGAGCAGACAGAGGGGAGCAAAGAGGAGTGAGCAGACAGAGGGGAGCAAAGAGGAGTGAGCAGACAGAGGGGAGCAAAGAGGAGTGAGCCGACAGAGGGGAGCAAAGAGGAGTGAGCAGACAGAGGGGAGCAAAGAGGAGTGAGCCGACAGAGGGGAGCAAAGAGGAGTGAGCCGACAGAGGGGAGCAAAGAGGAGTGAGCAGTATGAGTGGAGCAAAGAGGAGTGAGCCGACAGAGGGGAGCAAAGAGGAGTGAGCAGACAGAGGGGAGCAAAGAGGAGTGAGCAGACAGAGGGGAGCAAAGAGGAGTGAGCAGACAGAGGGGAGCAAAGAGGAGCAAAGAGGAGTGAGCCGACAGAGGGGAGCAAAGAGGAGTGAGCAGACAGAGGGGAGCAAGAGGAGTGAGCAGACAGAGGAGCAAAGAGGGCAAAGAGGAGTGAGCAGACAGAGGGGAGCAAAGAGGAGTGAGCCGACAGAGGGGAGCAAAGAGGAGTGATCAGACAGATGGGAGCAAAGATGAGTGAGCAGACAGAGTGGAGCAAAGAGGAGTGAGCCGACAGAGGGGAGCAAAGAGGAGTGAGCCGACAGAGGGGAGCAAAGAGGAGTGAGCAGACAGAGGGGAGCAAAGAGGAGAGAGCAGACAGAGGGGAGCAAAGAGGAGTGAGCAGACAGAGGGGAGCAAAGAGGAGCAAAGAGGAGTGAGCAGACAGAGGGGAGCAAAGAGGAGTGAGCCGACAGAGGGGAGCAAAGAGGAGTGAGCAGACAGAGGGGAGCAAAGAGGAGTGAGCAGACAGAGGGGAGCAAAGAGGAGTGAGCAGACAGATGTGCCAAAGTAGGACTGGGACGACGGAGGGGAGCAAAGAGGAGTGAGCAGACAGAGAGGAGCAAAGAGGAGTGAGCCGACAGAGGGAGCAAGAGGAGTGAGCCGACAGAGGGGAGCAAAGAGGAGTGAGCAGACAGAGGGGAGCAAGAGGAGTGAGCCGACAGAGGAGCAAAGAGGAGTGAGCAGACAGAGGAGCAAGAGGAGTGAGCAGACAGAGGGAGCAAAGAGGAGTGAGCCGACAGAGGAGCAAGAGGAGTGAGCCGACAGAGGGGAGCAAGAGGAGTGAGCAGACAGAGGGGAGCAAAGAGGAGTGAGCCGACAGAGGGAGCAAGAGGAGTGAGCAGACAGAGGGAGCAAAAGAGGAGCAAAGAGGAGTGAGCAGACAGAGGAGCAAAGAGGAGTGAGCCGACAGAGGAGCAAAGAGGAGTGAGCAGACAGAGGGGAGCAAAGAGGAGTGAGCAGACAGAGGAGCAAAGAGGAGTGAGCAGACAGAGAGCAAAGAGGAGTGAGCCGACAGAGGAGCAAAGAGGAGTGAGCAGACAGAGAGGAGCAAAGAGGAGTGAGCCGACAGAGGAGCAAGAGGAGTGAGCCGACAGAGGGAGCAAGAGGAGTGAGCAGACAGAGGAGCAAAGAGGAGTGAGCCGACAGAGGGGAGCAAGAGGAGTGAGCAGACAGAGGGAGCAAGAGGTGAGCAGACAGAGAGGAGCAAGAGGAGTGAGCAGACAGAGGGAGCAAAGAGGAGTGAGCAGACAGAGGGGAGCAAAGAGGAGTGAGCAGACAGAGAGGGGAGCAAAGAGGTGTGAGCAGACAGAGGGGTGCAAAGAGGAGTGAGCAGACAGAGGGGAGCAAAGAGGAGTGAGCCGACAGAGGGGAGCAAAGAGGAGTGAGCAGACAGAGAGGAGCAAAGAGGAGTGAGCAGACAGATAGGAGCAAATAGGAGTGAGCAGACAGAGGAGCAAAGAGGAGTGAGCCGACAGAGGAGCAAGAGGAGTGAGCAGACAGAGAGGAGCAAAGAGGAGTGAGCAGACAGAGGAGCAAAGAGGAGTGAGCAGACAGAGGGGAGCAAAGAGGAGTGAGCAGACAGAGGGAGCAAAGAGGAGTGAGCAGACAGAGGGGAGCAAAGAGGAGTGAGCAGACAGAGGAGCAAACAGGAGTGAGCCGACAGAGGAGCAAAGAGGAGTGAGCAGACAGAGGGGAGCAAAGAGGAGTGAGCAGACAGAGGAGCAAAGAGGAGTGAGCAGACAGAGGGAGCAAAGAGGAGTGAGCCGACAGAGGAGCAAAGAGGAGTGAGCAGACAGAGAGGAGCAAAGAGGAGTGAGCAGACAGAGGGGAGCAAAGAGGAGTGAGCAGACAGAAGGGAGCAAAGAGGAGTGAGCCGACAGAGGGGAGCAAAGAGGAGTGAGCAGACAGAGGGGAGCAAAGAGGAGCAAAGAGGAGTGAGCAGACAGAGGGGAGCAAAGAGGAGTGAGCAGACAGAGGGGAGCAAAGAGGAGCAGACAGAGGGGAGCAAAGAGCAGTGAGCAGACAGAGGGGAGCAGACAGGGAGCAGACAGAGGGGAGCAAAGAGGAGTGAGCAGACAGAGGGGAGCAAAGAGGAGTGAGCAGACAGAGGGGAGCAAAGAGGAGTGAGCAGACAGAGGGGAGCAAAGAGGAGTGAGCAGACAGAGGGGAGCAAAGAGGAGTGAGCAGACAGAGGGGAGCAAAGAGGAGTGAGCCGACAGAGGGGAGCAAAGAGGAGTGAGCAGACAGAGGGGAGCAAAGAGGAGTGAGCAGACAGAGGGGAGCAAAGAGGAGAGAGCAGACAGAGGGGAGCAAAGAGGAGAGAGCAGACAGAGGGGAGCAAAGAGGAGCAAAGAGGAATGAGCAGACAGAGGGGAGCAAAGAGGAGTGAGCCGACAGAGGGGAGCAAAGAGGAGTGAGCAGACAGAGGGGAGCAAAGAGGAGTGAGCAGACAGAGGGGAGCAAAGAGGAGCAAAGAGGAGTGAGCAGACAGAGGGGAGCAAAGAGGAGTGAGCCGACAGAGGGGAGCAAAGAGGAGTGAGCAGACAGAGGGGAGCAAAGAGGAGTGAGCCGACAGAGGGGAGCAAAGAGGAGTGAGCCGACAGAGGGGAGCAAAGAGGAGTGAGCAGACAGAGGGGAGCAAAGAGGAGTGAGCCGACAGAGGGGAGCAAAGAGGAGTGAGCAGACAGAGGGGAGCAAAGAGGAGCAAAGAGGAGTGAGCAGACAGAGGGGAGCAAAGAGGAGTGAGCCGACAGAGGGGAGCAAAGAGGAGTGAGCAGACAGAGAGGAGCAAAGAGGAGTGAGCCGACAGAGGGGAGCAAAGAGGAGTGAGCAGACAGAGGGGAGCAAAGAGGAGTGAGCCGACAGAGGGGAGCAAAGAGGAGTGAGCAGACAGAGGGGAGCAAAGAGGAGTGAGCAGACAGAGGGGAGCAAAGAGGAGTGAGCCGACAGAGGGGAGCAAAGAGGAGTGAGCCGACAGAGGGGAGCAAAGAGGAGTGAGCCGACAGAGGGGAGCAAAGAGGAGTGAGCCGACAGAGGAGCAAAGAGGAGTGAGCCGACAGAGGGAGCAAAGAGAGTGAGCAGACAGAGGGAGCCAAGAGGAGTGAGCCGACAGAGGGGAGCAAAGAGGAGTGAGCCGACAGAGGGGAGCAAAGAGGAGTGAGCCGACAGAGGGGAGCAAGAGGAGTGAGCAGACAGAGGAGCAAAGAGGAGTGAGCCGACAGAGGGGAGCAAGAGGAGTGAGCCTACAGTGGGTAGCAAAGAGGAGTGAGCACAGAGAGGAGCAAAGAGGAGTGAGCCGACAGAGGGGAGCAAAGAGGAGTGAGCCGACAGAGGGGAGCAAAGAGGAGTGAGCCGACAGAGGGGAGCAAAGAGGAGTGAGCCGACAGAGGGGAGCAAAGAGGAGTGAGCAGACAGAGGGAGCAAGAGAGTGAGCCGACAGAGGAGCAAAGAGGAGTGAGCAGACAGAGGGAGCAAAGAGGAGTGAGCAGACAGAGAGGAGCAAAGAGGAGTGAGCCGACAGAGGGAGCAAAGAGGAGTGAGCAGACAGTGGGAGCAAAGAGGAGTGAGCCGACAGAGGGGAGCAAAGAGGAGTGAGCAGACAGAGAGGAGCAAAGAGGAGTGAGCCGACAGAGGGGAGCAAAGAGGAGTGAGCCGACAGAGGGGAGCAAAGAGGAGTGAGCAGACAGAGGGGAGCAAAGAGGAGTGAGCCGACAGAGGGGAGCAAAGAGGAGTGAGCAGACAGAGGGGAGCAAAGAGGAGTGAGCAGACAGAGAGGAGCAAAGAGGAGTGAGCAGACAGAGGGGAGCAAAGAGGAGTGAGCAGACAGAGAGGAGCAAAGAGGAGTGAGCCGACAGAGGGGAGCAAAGAGGAGTGAGCCGACAGAGGGGAGCAAAGAGGAGTGAGCAGACAGAGGGGAGCAAAGAGGAGTGAGCAGACAGACCGGAGAACAGAGGAGTGAGCAGACAGAGGGGAGCAAAGAGGAGTGAGCCGACAGAGGGGAGCAAAGAGGAGTGAGCAGACAGAGGGGAGCAAAGAGGAGTGAGCCGACAGAGGGGAGCAAAGAGGAGTGAGCAGACAGAGGGGAGCAAAGAGGAGTGAGCCGACAGAGGGGAGCAAAGAGGAGTGAGCAGACAGAGAGGAGCAAAGAGGAGTGAGCCGACAGAGGGGAGCAAAGAGGAGTGAGCCGACAGAGGAGCAAGAGGAGTGAGCTGACAGAGGGGAGCAAAGAGGAGTGAGCCGACAGAGGGGAGCAAAGAGGAGTGAGCCGACAGAGGGGAGCAAAGAGGAGTGAGCAGACAGAGAGGAGCAAAGAGGAGTGAGCCGACAGAGGGGAGCAAAGAGGAGTGAGCAGACAGAGGGGAGCAAAGAGGAGTGAGCAGACAGAGAGGAGCAAAGAGGAGTGAGCAGACAGAGGGGAGCAAAGGGGAGTCAGCAGACAGAGGGGAGCAAAGAGGAGTGAGCAGACAGAGGGGAGCAAAGAGGAGTGAGCCGACAGAGGGGAGCAAAGAGGAGTGAGCAGACAGAGGGGAGCAAAGAGGAGTGAGCAGACAGAGGGGAGCAAAGAGGAGTGAGCCGACAGAGGGGAGCAAAGAGGAGTGAGCAGACAGAGAGGAGCAAAGAGGAGTGAGCCGACAGAGGAGCAAGAGGAGTGAGCAGACAGAGGGAGCAAAGAGGAGTGAGCAGACAGAGAGGAGCAGAGGAGTGAGCAGACAGAGGGAGCAAAGGAGTCAGCAGACAGAGAAGCAAAGAGGAGTGAGCCGACAGAGGGGAGCAAGAGAGTGAGCCGACAGAGGGAGCAAGAGGAGTGAGCCGACAGAGGGAGCAAGAGGAGTGAGCAGACAGAGAGGAGCAAAGAGGAGTGAGCCGACAGAGGGGAGCAAAGAGGAGTGAGCAGACAGAGGGGAGCAAAGAGGAGTGAGCAGACAGAGAGGAGCAAAGAGGAGTGAGCAGACAGAGGGGAGCAAAGGGGAGTCAGCAGACAGAGGGGAGCAAAGAGGAGTGAGCCGACAGAGGGGAGCAAAGAGGAGTGAGCCGACAGAGGGGAGCAAAGAGGAGTGAGCCGACAGGGAGCAGACAGGGAGGGGAGAACCTTGGAGGAGTCCGATCCTGTCAGTTTCGCAGGCGCAAAAAAATTGACCATGGTCTCACATATTTCTCAAAAAAACAAAAATCTATTTATCTCAGGAACCTCAGATCTAAATTTAGAGTTTTCCTTTTTTTATTCCATCCATCTTCTCCCGCTTAATCCAGCTGGGTCGCGGGGGCAGTTTGCTGCCCAATCCTCACAGCACCTGACCCCCTATGAACCCCTCTGCAGGTGGTGAACCCACAGGAGGGTGGACGTCATGGTCCTTGATGTTAGTTCAGGTGCTGCATGTTTTGGGTTGATGGGGGAAACCGGAGCACCTGGAAGAAACCCATCCAGACAAGGGGAGAACATGCAACACATGGAGCTTGGGCGAACCCGCAACCTTCTTGCTGTGAGGCCTGAGTGTTGCCACTCAGTCGCCTAAATGAATCAGAGCAAAGCATTCTTCATTGCAGAGAGCATGTGTTTAGATTGTGTCACTGTCATGTGATGTGTTACCTCTCTGTTTAGTTTGTTTTTCTTCTGCTGCTGGCAGCCAGGCTCTGCCACTGTACTGGAGGGTCACTGTGATGACAGGTCAGTCTGGAATGGGCAGGTTCTACCCCAGTGTTACACAAGTGAAGCAGACATTTGAATTATGTGCCCACTTTTTCCTCCAGTGGCACCTCCACGATTAGGAAGTAGTTGCTTGTGGCCAGGTTCACAACTCACAGGTTGAAGTCCGATGTTTTGCATCAGATCAACTGTGGTATGTTTATAGTTTTCCACATGAAATGTATGGCAACCAAAATTGTCCAGATGTGTACTTTCCATGTACAGTCTCATTTTTGTCTCTCTTTGTGTAATGACAACAGCAGTATCCTTCGGGTTCATGCTAGGGATGGGCATTCGATTAAATCGTCTTAATGGATCATCGAGAAAATTAACGATCGATTTTCAATTAATCATTAACATTTTATATTAAAATTATCATCAGTATTATTACTATTACTAATCTGTATAAATAAACTCAACTCAGCATTTAAACCATAACCACTATAGAGCCACATCAGCCTGTGTGAGATTAGAATTACTTAGATTAAAATACTGTCCAGTGGTACTGAGGAAAATATTTGAAGATGAAGAAAAAACTGACAATGTTGAGATTTTATCTGTGCTTTTTTCACAATGCTGGTTGTGTTTTTGACCAACTTGTTAAGAAGCTAGAGGTAACAGATCTTTGCATCACTGATATCTATGAGGAACTATGACAGTTCAGAATGAAGATGCTTCAGAGGAAACAGGACAGCTTTTTTGGATTCCAGACCAAGAGGCTGATGGACAAACAGTTGCCAGCACAGAGCTCCAAGCTACAAGAAGACTTTAAGAAGTTTCATGATGCAGCCATCGCATACATAAGCAAGTGACTTCTCACCTGAAAATATAATGGTTCAACTGAAACCAATAGGCCTCTATGATGAGCTCTCCTTTCCTAACCTGGAGCAGATGGTGACTACGCTAAAACTGACTGACACAATCAATATGGATCAGCTCTATGAAGAGTTCTGTGCTAGCAGGGAAGAACTACAGAAGTACACCAAGGACCACAAAATCGACCAGTGAGAAGTGGGTGGCTATTTTCTAAAATGTAAGGAAAAGCTAGGATGCTGAACATGTACAAAATGGTCTCATTTGTCCTCAGTGTGCCAGGCCAGGCCTTTGTAGAGAGGATTTTCTCACTGATGACTGGAAAATGGTCAGATGTAAGAAACAGAGCACAGAGCCGATTAAAAATGAACTTCTAGTTACTGTCAACTGTGAGTTGTCAGGCAAAGAGTTCTACCTGGCTGTGCAAACGGATAAAAAGATGCTCATGTGGAGTAAATTGAGAAGTGGCCTGAGCCTGGGGAGTCTGAGGCAGGTTGGCTGGAGGATTTTGAGAAAAATATGTAGTGAACTCACAGAACATGTTTCTTACGGTGACCAGATTTCCCTTTGTGAAAACCAGGACACCTTAGTGGGGGTGGCCTCCGTTTGGCATGTGGCAGGCTGACCGACGGTCTGTGTCTGCTCGCTCTTTCTGAGTGTACAGAGAGCTCCACACTCAGGGCGATCAGGGGTGACATGCCCCACCATACGTGTGCACAGTGCTCTAGTGCCTGGACGCCCAGGACAGGATGTGAAAACCGGACATGTCCGAGGAAAACCGGACGTTTGGTCACCCTAATATTTCCAAGTTGGGCAATCTGGTCAGAAGTTGATCATTGACAATCCATCCCTCCATTCCTCAGAAGTTGCTTGTGTTGTCCGATTAGCACACCCTGGTCAGAGAGGGTCTGGTCTAAGGAATGACAGAACTTGGTATTCCCAGCGGTCTCCAATCCAACTCCAAACTAGACCCAGCCCTGCTCATCTTCTGATGAAAACCCGTCTCTCTCATGTCATTTGATTCTGCTACATTAACTGCACTTAAACTGTTTATGGTGACCACACTTTTATTTGCTTCACAAACACAACACACTCTCCATAAGTCATCAGTGACTCAAACATAAAGCTTCATCATTTCACACTGTTATTTTGTGTTTATGTAAAACAAGATCATTCAGAAATTTCAACCTACAATCTGATGTTTTCTTTGTACTGTAGTGATGAACAAATATCATCACTGCAAAACAACTATTCCATAACCATTTCAGATAACTGGAATTTCACTGATTTTACTTGATTTGAGAAGTTTAACAAGAACACATTTATTTACCTACCACTAGAAAGATGAACAAAATAAATAAGTCCATTGAAACTAGTGAGAAAAATGATAAAGGTGCTTTTATGATTAAGGGTCCACCATTTGCTTGTCTCCACGGAGATGTTTTTGTTTTTCTTGGATTTTTCCACAGTCAGGTATTAAGCTTCTCTATCTCTATGGAGACAAGCAGGAGTTGCCAACAAGCCAATTTGCAAGTGAAGTCTGTGGGGAGGCGGCCCTATTTTTACAGTGTAGGTAATTTTAACCTTACACAAGGATAAGTCTGAACTGTCATCCATCAATACACATCATGTACTATTCACAGACATGAATACAGGTGGAAACACACATTTAAGTTCAACAATAAATACTATTTCATTCATAAACGGTCTGTAACACACATTATTTACACTGAATCCTTTTTGTCAGAATGTAAAAACAACAAGAACTAACTAATGACAAGATGCTCTCATTTTAGGTTTTACACATAGACCATATATATGAGTGGACACATGCCGTTAGCCGCCGCGTGCCAAACAGGAAGTGCTCCGGGAGACTCTTCCGGCTCCTTCTCTCCCTTTTTCCCATTGACTTACATTGGGATCTGCTCACTCCTCTCTCTGTACTTGTAGCTGTGAGCCTCGTTATTTTGGTCTTAAAATGTTCATACCAACCTGCTTCACATGATCCGCAATTTTTTTTTCCCGCTATTTTGTCCGTCAAAAAAACCTCTTCATAACATAGGACCTGGCTCCAGATTTGCCCGTGTAGCCGTTAGCATCGCGAGCCTCATTCGAGCGGCGCTAAACGCTACGGGTGACGTCACGCTCACTTAGTCCACTTCTTTTATACAGTCTATGGTTTTACACAGGGTTTTGTAATAATTTTCTATTTTAACCTTATGTTATATTTGTTAAATAATAGTTTGTAAAAGCTCTTTATTTTTACATTAAGTTTTAAGTATTAACAAAGTACCGGTAGTACGTTTCATTTTTTTATTGCTGCAAAAACTTTCAATGTTTTTTCTGATGTTGTATCATTTTAGGAATTTTAACGAATAGAATAATTTAAATGTATGTATGTATTTATTATTTATTCATATTATTATAATATCTGGTTACACCATAATGAGAGAATTATAGAGGGTGTAAAACAGTCACATACAGGGTCCATTCAGCCAAGGGCACACCAACGACAGGCGCTCTTCTGATTCCTGGTGTTTCAATCGCTCTGGGGCACACAGATGGTAAGTGGTTCATTCCCGGGCGTTTCACTCACTCTGGGTTGGGGTAAACATGCTGGGCGTTTCACTTATTCTTGATATTTCATTCGTTCTGTGGCACACAGGTTCCTGGGCTGACAGCTCATTCCCGGACTATTCAATCAGTCTGGGGCCACAGATATAACAGGTCCTTTGGGGTGAGGGTCAGATATGTCAGGCATTTCATTCATTCTAGAGCACACATTCTAGGGTTCACTCCCAGGCATTTCATTCATTCTGGTTTGGAGGCATCTCACTCATTTTGGGGTAAAGATAGCAGGGCCTTTCACTCCTGGGTGTGTATGGGTTGGGTGTTATATGGCGGGCGCTTCACTCGGTCTGGGGCACAGATATAGCCGGGCCCTTAGGATCGTCGAAGCGGTCCATGGTCCTCAGCTGCAGGATCATGTGCAGGCCGTAAGTGAGCACTAGGACCATGAGGAGACTGGTCATCAGGCCCATCCAGATCCCAGGAGAGAAGAAGCCAGCGCAGTCACTGGCGTAGGAGAACTGCCCCCGCGACACATTAAAACCCTGGATCTGCACAAGCAAAGCAGAGGTTAAAGGAACATGATGTCTGATGTCCACTAAAGCAATGTTCACACATCCCAGTAAACCGCTGGGTACAAGAAATGCCAGAACTTTCGGCAGTGACTGATCAGTGATGTCTAGTCATCCTAGACCTGAATAATCACAATGACTGATTACTGATCTTGACATGTTCCTACCTGGAAGTCCTGGAAGTTCACCCTCCACTGGTTGGCGGGGTCCTTGTTGGAGTGCGGCACAAGGAGGGGCCATCGGAAGTTAGTGACAGATTCACAGCGATAGGAGTATTCGGCTGGAGCGTAAATGTTTCTGGAGCCGTTAAAAATGGCTTTGGTCCCATCGTACTCCAACACCACCGAGTCCAGAGTGAACCAGCGGCGAGCAGACACTTTGTAGTGACGCTGGCTCATAGCAAAACTGAAACAAACATGTACAAGTTTAAGTCTCTATTTATATGTATTGATACTTTGCAGCTGATGTCATCAATATTCTCTGGGGCTGTGAAGCTGGGAACTAAAGAAGCTATGAACCTCAAGTTAGACTTTAATCTGAGCTTTATTTTAACACTGTCTGTAACTACAACAGGTGAGCTGATTTGTGCTGTTAAACAACCTTTCCACACATTAAATTACAGTCACAAGCTAGCTAGCATTAGCCAACAGTTTTTCAGTTAGTCACTCCCACATTTTTGTTGAAAATTAAACTCCTAAACAGGACCATGAACGTTTGTATGACAGTGTTTGCTCATGTATGCTTTGTGTCTCCAGGGTAACTGCTGAACATTTCACTGTAGAGAAACATGTAGAAGACCCCCAGTGTGATGTCACTGCACATTATCGATATTTACTATTTAGCCTACTCTAACTGAAGATGACTTACATTAACTTGAAGCTGCGATGGCCCAGGACATTTTCATAGTTGAGGACCAACCTGAAAAAGAGAAGGAAACAGATTTATTCTTTAACTGTTATAATGTAGTGAAACCATCAGAATTATGTTTTGTATTTACTAGGGAAATTTGCTAATTCAATATTACATGGATAATATAAGACAGATCACTTATTTGCTGCAATTGGCAATTCAGTCAAATAAACCAGGACTAAACCAGGACTAAACCAGGACTAAACTAGGATTAAACCAGGACTAAACCAGGACTATACTAGGACTAAACTAGGATTAAACCAGGACTAAACCAGGACTATACTAGGACTAAACCAGGATTAAACCAGGACTATACTAGGACTAAACCAGGATTAAACCGGGAGTAAACAAGGACTATACTAGGACTAAACCAGGACTAAACCAGGACTATACTAGGACTAAACCAGGATTAAACCAGGACTAAACCAGGACTATACTAGGACTAAACCAGGATTAAACCAGGACTAAACCAGGACTATACTAGGACTAAACCAGGATTAAACCAGGACTAAACCAGGACTATACTAGGACTAAACCAGGATTAAACCAGGACTAAACCAGGACTATACTAGGACTAAACCAGGATTAAACCGGGAGTAAACAAGGACTAAACCAGGACTATATCTATTATCTGTACTACATGTATCTTGTGACTGTTGTGTGAAGTGTGAAGTGTAACTTTTCTTTTTAAGCTGCGGACAGTGCCCCAAACAAATTTCCCCTTGGGGATAATAAAGTTTATTCTATTTTATACCAGGATTAATCCAGGGTTAACCTGTTGCCACCCACCTAATTTTATCTGTGCACAACAGTAACACCCAAATGTCACAGCTTATTAAAAGAAAATCTTACACCTCACAGGCTTGTGTACGCATCATTTTAAAGCTTAGACCTTCTAGTTTGTGTAGATATGCATATGAAGACTGCAATTATATTTTATTATATCTTTTTACTATAGTGTTTACTTTTCCCCTTGTATTTGCAAACACTTTTTTAACAGAACTATTTATTGCAGCTATTAGTACTTGAATATCTTAGCGAGTCAACGGTTCTTCTCATTCCAAGCATTTCTTTGCACTGTAAAACTTGTGTTGAATCTGCATATGACAAATAAACAATCTTGAATCTTGAATCTTGAAGACTGAGTGCAGCTAACCTACAGTACAGACATTCAAAAATTCTAAAAATTGAATTTTTTTGCTTCAGAAAAAAATACAAAATAATAAAGGCTGTAACTTGGGCATATTTCATCCTAGACATTTGTGGCTCACTACACTCACTGCTGAATGTTGTTGTTGGCAACAACTGTGTAAAATGTCAGACCTTTAGGCCTAAGGGTTTGGTGCTGTGACCCTTTTTGTAAAAAAAAAAAAAGGCCAATTCGGCACAACTGTCCAAATATGTACCAGATGTTCCAAACTGTAATAAGATGTAATGTGTAATGAGAGTGTGAGGGAAACAAGCATATCCAACAGAAGTGAAAAATAAACTCAGCGAAAGGATGGAAATAGGACAGACATGTTTTCATTCGTCATTCATCCATTCATACAAACACAGTCTTTCTGGATTATTCCCTACGTGGAATTATTTTATGAAAAAACAACTGGATATTCTTTTTCTGTGGACTGTTACAAACTAATTGAGTACAACTATTCCTGGATGAAGCTGTTTTGGACTGACAGAACCGGCTCAAAGGTAAGAAATGTGTATTGTTGGTTTGATTATTTTCGGGAATTATAAGTTATTGCTCTTTGGGCTCACGGTTGTTTAACTGAGGAATTAATCTTACATTCTAAACAATGTATAGCATGTCAATAGTGGAAAAATAATTAAGGTGAATATCCTGCTTGACTTTTTAATGTTGTGTAATCGGCCGCGGGTGAGCGGGTGAGCGGGTGGGCGGTAAGAGGTTAAACCAGGACTTTATCATACAGACAGGGAGTACCGGGCTCTGGTCTTGTCACAGCTGGATCCATGCACTTTGGGGGTGACTCCTTCTCCAAACGTGGAGGAAGTCAGATCGTGCTCCTCCCATCGTCCACTGCGCAGGATACTGACGGACAGACCCTTGGCCCAGAGCAGCAGGCACGTGCTCTCACCCTCCTGCACACAGCACAGGGACAGCACACTCACAGCTCAAAGTTTGGGTTCAAGTTCTACTATTTGATGATGCCATTATTTCAGATGGAGGGCCTATTGCATCTTACTTTACTTTGCATTTGATGTCATCAACATTCTCTGGGGTGTGATGCTAACTGTAGGCGCTAATCTGTCTGAGGCTTTATTACACTTTAATCTTAGCTTTACAGTATGAACTCAATCTAACCACAAAGAATCAGAATCAGAATCACTTTTATTCATCCCCAAGGGGAAATTTTCTTCGTTACAGATGCAACCGACCAAGAGCATGTAGATAGAATCAAGTTTCAAAAATAAGATAAGATAAATGCAATAAGATAAAAATGGGAAAATATTTACATCAGTGACATATTTACAAATATATACATGTGTGAGCAGGGAATAGGATAAAAAGTAGTTTGTGATTTAAAGTGCAGAGTTCAACAGTTTGATGGCGACAGGCAGGAAAGATTTCCTGTGTCTCTCAGTGGAGCAGCGGCAGCCGCAGTCTATGGCTGAAAGAGCTCCTCTGATTGGCCAGCACCTTGTGGAGGGGGTGGGAGGGAGAGTCCAGAATAGTCCTGATTTTATCCAACATTCTCCTGTCCAACACCACAGTCAGAGAGTCCAGCTCCTCCCCCACCACTTATTGAGTCTATTAGTGTCCCTCAGGCGCAGACTGCTGCCCCAGCAGATACAGCGTACATGATGCACTGGCCTCCATAGACTCATAGAACATCCTGAGCATTGTCCTGCAGATGTTGAAGGACCTCAGCCTCCTCAGGAAATAGAGGCGGCTCTGGCCCTTCTTGTAAACCGCGTCCACGTTCCTGCTCCAGTCCAGTTTATTGTCCAAGTTCACCCCCAGGTACTTGTACTCCTCCACCACATCTACACTGACCCCCTGGATGGAGATGGGGGTCACAGCAGCTTTGGTCCTCCTCAGGTCCACCACCAGTTCCTTTGTCTTCATCACGTTGAGCTGGAGGTGGTTCTCCTCACTCCAAGTGACAAAGTTGTCCACTACAGTCCTGTACTCCTCCTCGTCACCACCGCTGATGCATCCACCACTGCAGAGTCGTCAGAAAACTTCTGAAGGTGGCAAGACTGGCTGCAGTAGTTGAAGTCTGTGGTGTAGAGGGTGAAGAGGAAGGGAGACAGGACTGTCCCCTGTGGAGCCCCGGTGTTGCTGACCACTCTGTCCAACACACAGCTCTGCAGACGCACATACTGTGGTCTTCCAGTGAGGTAGTCCACAATCCAGGACACCAAGGAGGCTCCACCTGCATCACTGCCAGCTTCTCAGCCAGCAGAGCCGGCCTGATGGTGTTGAACGCACTGGAGAACTCAAAAAACATGATCCTCACAGTGGCAGCCGGCTTGTCCAGGTGGGAGTAGACTCTGTGGAGTAGGGTCAGGATGGCGTCGTCTACTCCAAGGTGGGGCTGGTAGGCAAACTGTAGAGGGTCTTGCAAATGTTGGACCATGGGCCTCAGCTGCTCCAGGACGAGTCGTTCCAGAGTCTTCATGATGTGGGAGGTCAGTGCCACGGGCCTGTAGTCCTTAGGGTCGCTGGGACACGGCGTCTTCGGGACGGGGACGAGGCACGATGTCTTCCACAGCAGGGGGACTCTCTGAAGACTCAGGCTCAGGCTGAAGATCTGGTGCAGGACACCACTGAGCTGGGGAGCACAGCCCTTCAGGACTTTGGGGCTCACTCCATCAGGTCCTGGTGCTTTCCCGGCCTTCAGTCTCTGCAGTTGACACCTCACCTGCTCCTCAGTGACAGTCAGTGTGGAGGTGTCAGGAGGGGGAGGGGTGGTGTCGTCTGAGGTGTGAGCTGGGTCTTCCACAGGAGGCGAGGGAGGGAGAGGGGTCGGGGGGTGACTGCTGCTGGCTGGAGGTGGACAGTTCCTGCAGTGTCAAAGCGATTGAAGAAGATGTTGAACTCATTAGCTGTGTTCACGTCTCCCTCAACGCTTCCCCCTCGGAATTCGGCTTGTGTCCCGTGATGGTCCTCATGCCACGCTCCACACTTCCCTCATGTTGTTCTGCTGAAGTTTCCACTCAGCTTCCTCCCATGTCTCTGTCTGGCTCAGCTGCACCTTCAGTTTCTTCTGAGCAGCCGGGCCTCCTCCTTGTTTCGAGCTGCAGGCCTTCCTCTTCCCAATGAGTGTGGCTTTAATGTCCTTGGTTATCCATGGCTTGTTGTTTGGATAACAGCTCACAGTCTTTGTTGGGACAACTGAGTCCACACAGAAGTTTATGTAGCTGGTGATGCAGTCAGTCAGCCCGTCGAGGTCTTCTCCATGGGGCTCAGTGAGTGCAGCCCAGTCTGTCACCTCAAAGCAGCTCTGTAACACCTCCAGAGACTCATCTGTCCACCTCCTCTCACAGACCCGGGGGGAGGGGGAAGGCGCTTTCACCAGAGGTGTGTAAGATGTCTGAGGAGCACCAGGGTGTGGTCTGAGCGGCCAAGAGTGGGGGGCAGGGGCCGCCAGATATGCGCCACAAACATTAGCATAGAGGTGGTCTAATGTTTTCCCTCCTGGTGGAGCAGTTCACAAACTGGGAGAAAGTGGGGAGGGTTTTGGCCAAAGCGACATGATTGAAGTCCCGGAGATGGCGATGAAGGCTGTAGGGTGGCGTTCTGAATCCGAACTACCCAGGCGTGGATAGAGTCACAGGCGCTGTGGGCATTGGCTGACGGAGGCACGTAGACAGCAACAAACACAACATGAGAGAACTCCCTCGGTAGATAATAAGGCCGTAGTCCGACAGTACATAGTTCCACATCATGGCTGCAGATCTGTTCTTTGACGGTGATGTGCGATGGATGGCACCGGCGGTGGTTGACGAGCAAAGCGACCCCGCCTCTGCTCTTCCGCAGCTAGCGGCGCTCTCTGTCGGCCCGTACAGTGGAGAAGCCCGCGATAGAAACGTTGTCATCAGGCACATCTTCATGCAGCCATGTCTCAGAAAAACACATTAAACTGCACTCCCGATATTCCTTCTGACTCTGGGCTAGCGCTGTCAGTTCGTCCATCTTATTTACGAGGGATCTCACGTTACCCATCACAATAGAGGGGAGACACGGCTTGAACTTAAGTCTCTGTTGTTTTGCTGCTATCCTCTTCCGTCGCAGTTTTTTATTTCCTCTGCAGCCCCTGTGTGTCCTTCTCCTGCAGTCCGCGGGGATGTCAGGTAAAGTCCCGGTGGTTCCTATAGCAGCCGCTCCAGCGTCTCTCAGCGCCATCAGCTGTCCCAGAGTATAACGAAGCTGCATTGTAACCACGCGTCAGTCAGAAACAGACTTAAAGTCGCCAAAAAACTCCCTCGGCTGACTCTAGTGTTGTTAAGAACTGTGTCCAAAAGTAGATGCTCAAATAGAAAGGTAAAAGTACAAACAGCAAGAAAAAGTGAAGAACGGTCGGAGCTCTGTAAACAGAGAACCAGTTTATTAGCTGGACCTGCAACAGGTGATTTCTGCTGTTAAATAAGTCTCTCACACATAAAATTACAGTCACAAGCTCGTTATTATCCAACAGTTTTCAGTTAGCCGCTCTCACCTTTTTGTTGAAAATCAAACTCATAAACAGGACCATGAACATTCACAAGGCTCCTGAAAATGTGTCATTTAAATCAATTTTGTATCTTAAAATGTAAAACTTTTTCTGGAGCCTGTGAACAGTGTGAGTGTTCATGGTCCTATATAGGAGTTTGATTTTCAACAAAAAGATGAGAGCGACTAACTGAAAATCGTTGGCCAATGTCACTTCTTTATGGTCAGATTATGGTAAAAAGCTCAGATTAAAGCCTAATTTGAGTCACAGAGCTTCACACAGAGCAGTGCCTAAAATTTGCATCACATCCCCATAGAATGTTGATGACAACAAATGGACAGTAGACAGATCGGTCCTGTACAATGTGTAAAATGATGCTGCTGCAAAATGGCATCTTCACATGCACAAATCACTACAAACACATCAGGTGAGTAAATGGTGAGGGGAAACATAACATATAACATGGTTAAAAGTTCGGAAAAGTCAAAGTCCATTTTGCAGAATAAAAAAGAATATATTAGCATGACAGACACACAGAAATGTACCTTAAACTCAACAGGTGCGTACACACCGGGGCGCTCCTTCACTTTGCGTTGTCTCTCCCTGTCCCTCTCTCTGTACCTGTCTCTGGCCTGAAGCAGGGAGCGCCCTCCGCCCAGACCTGCTTCCCATGAGACCGCTGACGCCCCCTACAGGACACACACATAATCATCATTACCAAACATTATAAAAATGAATCATTTTCTAAAGGGAGAGGATAAACTCAATAGAAAGCATTAATCAGATACTGTGTACCTTATATTATACTTTTTAAAAAAAGTATCTTATAATGTTATTTCCCCATCAAAAACATACCTGTTTCATTCACACATGTTTAACACATAAACCCTATATATAAACGCTCTGTTCCACCTTGTCATGTCATGTGGTAATACAAGGTCTCCGCTGTATTTTTAAACCTCATACACCTTCACTGGGATCAGTTTAGCCCTGGAATTCCCAAACTCTCCTAAATAAAGGATAAAAAGTAGCTGTTAACTTGAGAGCACTTTGAGCTTTGGAGATGTAGACAGACTTATGGGGAGTATGATAGGGGCATGTTTTTGATGAGGTAACAACATTCTAACATGGCTTAAGGCTCACAAGAGTCCATTTTGTGCAGCTCTCGTAAACACACTGGCACACGGTTAATATTCACATGCACACATGATTGTACTTTTGAGAAGCAACAGCTTTAGAACAGCTTTTATAGACTGAGAAGTGGACTGTCAAAACACAGCCAATCAGAGCGCTGCTTTGGTCATTATTTCTGGGTTTATGAGAGATAATAACATTTATCATTAGCCACAGAAAGCACAGAGTACTTACTTACTTTAATCTTTATTTGAGGGACAATGCACAGAAACATTAAATCGAAAGACAGAGATGCACTGTACCAGATTATAGCTGAATAGCTAGTTTCCATCTGTAGTCCCTTTTTACATAAATAAACAGGGCACATTCCCCTATAAGACTCTAAATTTATCTAAAACTTCCCCAACATTCAAACCTCAGTGATACAGTCACAGTCAAACACCATCAGACAATTATAGAACCACTGTATCATTCACTGCATTTCACTCTGTATCCGTCCATTTATCCGTCAGATTACTTCATATTTACACATGTTTAAATTCCACTGCACATTGGTCACAGACCAATGGAATTCCATAGGAACAGGAGAAAAGACCAACTGACACTGGTCCAAGAGTGGTCTCAGTCTGTCACAAACTGCTGCTTTTACAATATACTGTTTGGGACAAAACATAATATTTACTCCAACTTTAATTTTGAAATGGCCAAACAATTTTCAAATCACCGATACAAAACTATTTACTACCTTAATACAATTTCCTTATACATCTCACAGGGGGCAAAAGGAGCATATCTGCTGATGCGCTATGAAATGATGGGATTGTAATCAAGAAATAGGTGTTGGTCTCAAAGTTGATTTGTTGCAGGTTATAAAATGGCTAAAAGCTAATTTTCTATACATTTGGGACCTTTATCACAGGAGCCTGTTACCTTTGAGGGCCTCAGTGCCGTGTAGATGGCCGTGTATGGAACAGCCTGAGTCTTCATGATGCTCATTACCTGGCCAATTACGTTATCTGGAAAACATATTTGCAACAATACAGCTTTACTGTCTTCTGTATCTGGCACACAGGGATATGAGATAACGGGAGGGACACAGAAATATAAGACTTACTGACCATTTTCACTGAGGATCTCTTTGGCAGACATTAGATCATCTCTGAAAAGCAACAAAACACAATAATTAAGATTAGATGGAGCAGAGGGGAGGGTCAGAGGAGCAGAGGGGAGGGTCAGAGGAGCAGAGGAGAGGGTCAGAGGAGCAGAGGAGAGGGTCAGAGGAGCAGAGGAGAGGGTCAGAGGAGCAGAGGAGAGGGTCAGAGGAGCAGAGGGGAGGGTCAGAGGAACAGAGGGGAGGGTCAGAGGAGCAGAGGGGAGGGTCAGAGGAGCAGAGGAGAGGGTCAGAGGAGCAGAGGAGAGGGTCAGAGGAGCAGAGGGGAGGGTCAGAGGAGCAGAGGGGAGGGTCAGAGGAGCAGAGGGGAGGGTCAGAGGAGCAGAGGGGAGGGTCAGAGGAGCAGAGGGGAGGGTCAGAGGAACAGAGGGGAGGGTCAGAGGAACAGAGGGGAGGGTCAGAGGAGCAGAGGAGAGGGTCAGAGGAGCAGAGGAGAGGGTCAGAGGAGCAGAGGGGAGGGTCAGAGGAACAGAGGGGAGGGTCAGAGGAGCAGAGGGGAGGGTCAGAGGTGCAGAGGGGAGGGTCAGAGGAGCAGAGGGGAGGGTCAGAGGAGCAGAGGGGAGGGTCAGAGGAGCAGAGGGGAGGGTCAGAGGAACAGAGGGAGGGTCAGAGGAACAGAGGAGGAGGGTCAGAGGAGCAGAGGGAGGGTCAGAGGAGCAGAGGGAGGGCCAGAGGAACAGAGGAGAGGTCAGAGGAACAGAGGGAGGGTCAGAGGAGCAGAGGGGAGGGTCAGAGGAACAGAGGGAGGGTCAGAGGAGCAGAGGAGGAGGGCCAGAGGAGCAGAGAGGGAGGGTCAGAGGAGCAGAGGAGGGTCAGAGGAACAGAGGGAGGGTCAGAGAAACAGAGGAGAGGGTCAGAGGCGCAGAGGAGAGGGTCAGAGGAGCAGAGGAGAGGGCAGAGGCGAGAGGAGAGGGTCAGAGGGGCAGAGGAGAGGGTCAGAGGAGCAAAGAAGAGGGCGGTCAGTTGGTGCAGAGGAGTGGGTCAGAGGAGCAGAGGAGAGAGGTCAGAGGAGCAGTGGAGTGGGTCAGAGGGGCAGAGGTGAGGGTCAGAGGAGCAAAGAAGAGGCTCAGTTGGAGCAGAGGAGAGGGTCAGAGGAGCAGAGGAGAGGATCAGAGGACAGAGGAGAGGGTCAGAGGCGCAGAGGAGAGGGTCAGAGGAGCAGAGGAGAGGGTCAGAGGAGCAGAGGAGAGGGTCAGAGGAACAGAGGAGAGGGTCAGAGGAGCAGAGAGAGGATCAGAGGAGCAGAGGAGAGGGTCAGGCGCAGAGGAGAGGGTCAGAGGAGCAGAGGAGAGGGTCAGAGGAGCAGAGGAGAGGGTCAGAGGCGCAGAGGAGAGGGTCAGAGGAGCAGAGGAGAGGGTCAGAGGCGCAGAGGAGAGGGTCAGAGGGGCAGAGGAGAGGGTCAGAGGAGCAAAGAAGAGGGTCAGTTGGAGCAGAGGAGAGGGTCAGAGGAGCAGAGGAGAGGGTCAGAGGAGCAGAGGAGAGGGTCAGAGGGGCAGAGGAGAGGGTCAGAGGAGCAAAGAAGAGGGTCAGTTGGAGCAGAGGAGAGGGTCAGAGGAGCAGAGGAGAGGATCAGAGGAGCAGAGGAGAGGGTCAGAGGCGCAGAGGAGAGGGTCAGAGGAGCAGAGGAGAGGGTCAGAGGAGCAGAGGAGAGGGTCAGAGGAACAGAGGAGAGGGTCAGAGGAGCAGAGGAGAGGGTCAGAGGAGCAGAGGAGAGGGTCAGAGGAACAGAGGAGAGGGTCAGAGGAGCAGAGGAGAGGATCAGAGGAGCAGAGGAGAGGGTCAGAGGCGAGAGGAGAGGGTCAGAGGAGCAGAGGAGAGGGTCAGAGGAACAGAGGAGAGGGTCAGAGGAGCAGAGGACAGGGCTGCTGGGAGCAGAGAGAGGGTCAGAGGAGCAGAGGAGAGGGTCAGAGGAGCAGAGGAGAGGGTCAGAGGGGCAGAGGAGAGGGTCAGAGGAGCAAAGAAGAGGGTCAGTTGGAGCAGAGGAGAGGGTCAGAGGAGCAGAGGAGAGGGTCAGAGGACCAGAGGAGAGGGTCAGAGCAGAGGAGAGGGTCAGAGGCAGAGGAGAAGGGTCAGAGGAGCAGAGGAGAGGGTCAGAGGCGCAGAGGAGAGGGTCAGAGGAGCAGAGGAGAGGGTCAGAGGAACAGAGGAGAGGGTCAGAGGAGCAGAGGAGAGGGTCAGAGGAGCAGAGGAGAGGGTCAGAGGAGCAGAGGAGAGGGTCAGAGGCGCAGAGGAGAGGGTCAGAGGAGCAGAGGAGAGGGTCAGAGGAACAGAGGAGAGGGTCAGAGGAGCAGAGGAGAGGGTCAGAGGAGCAGAGGAGAGGGTCAGAGGAACAGAGGAGAGGGTCAGAGGAGCAGAGGAGAGGGTCAGAGGAACAGAAGAGAGGGTCAGAGGAGCAAAGAACAGGGTCAGAGGAGCAAAGAAGAGGGTCAGAGGAGCAGAGGAGAGGGTCAGAGGAGCAGAGGAGAGGGTCAGAGGCGCAGAGGAGAGGGTCAGAGGGGCAGAGGAGAGGGTCAGAGGAGCAAAGAAGAGGGTCAGTTGGAGCAGAGGAGAGGGTCAGAGGAGCAGAGGAGAGGGTCAGAGGAGCAGAGGAGAGAGGCTGTCAGAGGGGCAGAGGAGAGGGTCAGTAGAGCAGAGCTGAGGGTCATTTGGAGCAGAGGAGAGGGTCAGAGGAGCAGAGGAGAGGATCAGAGGAGCAGAGGAGAGGGTCAGAGGCGCAGAGGAGAGGGTCAGAGGAGCAGAGGAGAGGGTCAGAGGAGCAGAGGAGAGGGTCAGAGGAACAGAGGAGAGGGTCAGAGGAGCAGAGGAGAGGGTCAGAGGAGCAGAGGAGAGGGTCAGAGGAACAGAGGAGAGGGTCAGAGGAGCAGAGGAGAGGATCAGAGGAGCAGAGGAGAGGGTCAGAGGCGCAGAGGAGAGGGTCAGAGGAGCAGAGGAGAGGGTCAGAGGAACAGAGGAGAGGGTCAGAGGAGCAGAGGAGAGGGTCAGTTGGAGCAGAGGAGAGGGTCAGAGGAGCAGAGGAGAGGGTCAGAGGCGCAGAGGAGAGGGTCAGAGGGGCAGAGGAGAGGGTCAGAGGAGCAAAGAAGAGGGTCAGTTGGAGCAGAGGAGAGGGTCAGAGGAGCAGAGGAGAGGGTCAGAGGAGCAGAGGAGAGGGTCAGAGGAGCAGAGGAGAGGGTCAGAGGCGCAGAGGAGAGGGTCAGAGGCGCAGAGGAGAGGGTCAGAGGAGCAGAGGAGAGGGTCAGAGGCGCAGAGGAGAGGGTCAGAGGAGCAGAGGAGAGGGTCAGAGGAACAGAGGAGAGGGTCAGAGGAGCAGAGGAGAGGGTCAGAGGAGCAGAGGAGAGGGTCAGAGGAGCAGAGGAGAGGGTCAGAGGCGCAGAGGAGAGGGTCAGAGGAGCAGAGGAGAGGGTCAGAGGAACAGAGGAGAGGGTCAGAGGAGCAGAGGAGAGGGTCAGAGGAACAGAAGAGAGGGTCAGAGGAGCAAAGAACAGGGTCAGAGGAGCAAAGAAGAGGGTCAGAGGAGCAGAGGAGAGGGTCAGAGGAGCAGAGGAGAGGGTCAGAGGCGCAGAGGAGAGGGTCAGAGGAGCAGAGGAGAGGGTCAGAGGGGCAGAGGAGAGGGTCAGAGGAGCAGAGGAGAGGGTCAGAGGAGCAGAGGAGAGGGTCAGAGGAGCAGAGGAGAGGGTCAGAGGAGCAGAGGAGAGGGTCAGAGGAGCAGAGGAGAGGGTCAGAGGCGCAGAGGAGAGGGTCAGAGGAGCAGAGGAGAGGGTCAGAGGAACAGAGGGGAGGGTCAGAGGAGCAGAGGGGAGGGTCAGAGGAGCAGAGGGGAGGGTCAGAGGAACAGAGGGGAGGGTCAGAGGAGCAGAGGGGAGGGTCAGAGGAACAGAGGGGAGGGTCAGAGAAACAGAGGAGAGGGGCAGAGGCGCAGAGGAGAGGGTCAGAGGAGCAGAGGAGAGGGGCAGAGGCGCAGAGGAGAGGGTCAGAGGGGCAGAGGAGAGGGTCAGAGGAGCAAAGAAGAGGGTCAGTTGGAGCAGAGGAGAGGGTCAGAGGAGCAGAGGAGAGGGTCAGAGGAGCAGAGGAGAGGGTCAGAGGCGCAGAGGGGAGGGTCAGTGGAGCCGAGGAGAGGGACAGAGGAGCAAAGAAGAGGTCAGTTGGAGCAGGAGAGAGGGTCAGAGGAGCAGAGGAGAGGGTCAGAGGAGCAGAGGAGAGGATCAGAGGAGCAGAGGAGAGAGGGACTGAGGCGCAGAGGAGAGGGTCAGAGGAGCAGAGGAGAGGGTCAGAGGAACAGAGGAGAGGGTCAGAGGAGCAGAGGAGAGGGTCAGTTGGAGCAGAGGAGAGGGTCAGAGGAGCAGAGGAGAGGTCAGAGGCGAGAGGAGAGAGGAGTCAGAGGTGCAGAGGAGAGGGTCAGAGGAGCAAAGAAGAGGGTCAGTTGGAGCAGAGGAGAGGGTCAGAGGAGCAGAGGAGAGGGTCAGAGGAGCAGAGGAAAGGGTCAGAGGAGCAGAGGAGAGGGTCAGAGGCGCAGAGGAGAGGGTCAGAGGAGCAGAGGAGAGGGTCAGAGGAGCAGAGGAGAGGGTCACGGGAGAGAAGGAGAGGGTCAGAGGAGCAGAGGAGAGGGTCAGAGGAACAGAGGAGAGGGTCAGAGGAGCAGAGGAGAGGGTCAGAGGAGCAGAGAGAGGGCTGAAGAGGAGCAGAGGAGAGGGTCAGCGGCGCAGAGGAGAGGGTCAGAGGAGCAGAGGAGAGGGTCAGAGGAACAGAGGAGAGGGTCAGAGGAGCAGAGGAGAGGGTCAGAGGAACAGAAGAGAGGGTCAGAGGAGCAAAGAACAGGGTCAGAGGAGCAAAGAAGAGGGTCAGAGGAGCAGAGGAGAGGGTCAGAGGAGCAGAGGAGGGGGTCTGAGGCGAGAGAGAGGGTCAGAGGAGCAGAGGAGAGGGTCAGAGGGGCAGAGGAGAGGGTCAGAGGAGCAGAGGAGAGGGTCAGAGGAGCAGAGGAGAGGGTCAGAGGAGCAGAGGAGAGGGTCAGAGGAGCAGAGGAGAGGGTAAGAGGAGCAGAGGAGAGGCCAGAGGCAGAGGAGAGGGCCAGAGGAGCAGAGGAGAGGGTCAGAGGAACAGAGGGGAGGGTCAGAGGAGCAGAGGGGAGGGTCAGAGGAGCAGAGGGGAGGGTCAGAGGAACAGAGGGGAGGGTCAGAGGAGCATAGGCGAGGGTCAGAGGAAGAGAGGGGAGGGTCAGAGAAACACAGGAGAGTGGCAGAGGCGCAGAGGTGAGGGTCAGAGGAGCAGAGGAGGGGCAGAGGCGAGAGGAGAGGGTCAGAGGGCAGAGGAGAGGGTCAGAGGAGCAAGAAGAGGGTCCAGTTGGAGCAGAGGAGAGGGTCAGAGGAGCAGAGGAGAGGGTCAGAGGAGCAGAGGAGAGGGTCAGAGGGGCAGAGGAGAGGGTCAGAGGGGCAGAGGTGAGGGTCAGAGGAGCAAAGAAGAGGGTCAGTTGGAGCAGAGAGAGAGGGTCAGAGGAGCAGAGGAGAGGATCAGAGGAGCAGAGGAGAGGGTCAGGAGGCGCAGAGGAGAGGTCAGAGGAGCAGAGGAGAGGTCAGAGGAGCAGAGGTGAGGGTCAGAGGAACAGAGGTGAGGGTCAGAGGAGCAGAGGAGAGGATCAGAGAGGAGCAGAGGAGAGGTCAGAGCGCAGAGGAGAGGGTCAGAGGCGCGAGGAGAGGGTCAGAGGAACAGAGAGAGGGTCAGAGGAGCAGAGAGGGTCAGAGGAACAGAGGAGAGGGTCAGAGGCGCAGAGGAGAGGGTCAGAGGAGCAGAGGAGAGGGTCAGAGGAGAAGAGGAGAGGGTCAGAGGAAAAGAGGAGAGGGTCAGTGGCGGAGAGGAGTGGGTAAGAGGAGCAGTGTAGAGGGTCGGCGGCGCAGAGAAGAGGGTCAGAGGGGCAGAGGAGAGGGTCAGAGGAGCAAAGAAGAGGGTCAGTTGGAGCAGGGGAGAGGGTCAGAGGAGCAGAGGAGAGGGTCAGAGGAGCAGAGGAGAGGGTCAGAGGGGCAGAGGAGAGGGTCAGAGGGGCAGAGGAGAGGGTCAGAGGAGCAAAGAAGAGGGTCAGTTGGAGCAGAGGAGAGGGTCAGAGGAGCAGAGGAGAGGATCAGAGGAGCAGAGGAGAGGGTCAGAGGAGCAGAGGAGAGGGTCAGAGGAACAGAGGAGAGGAGCAGAGGAGAGGGTCAGAGGAACAGAGGGGAGGGTCAGAGGAGCAGAGGGGAGGGTCAGAGGTGCAGAGGGGAGGGTCAGAGGAGCAGAGGGGAGGGTCAGAGGAGCAGAGGGGAGGGTCAGAGGAGCAGAGGGGAGGGTCAGAGGAACAGAGGGGAGGGTCAGAGGAACAGAGGGGAGGGTCAGAGGAGCAGAGGGGGGGGTCAGAGGAGCAGGGGGGAGGGTCAGAGGAGCAGAGGGAGGGTCAGAGGAACAGAGGAGGGTCAGAGGAGCAGAGGGAGGGTCAGAGGTGCAGAGGGAGGGTCAGAGGAGCAGAGGGGAGGGTCAGAGGAGCAGAGGGGAGGGTCAGAGGAACAGAGGGGAGGGTCAGAGGAACAGAGGGGAGGGTCAGAGGAGCAGAGGGGAGGGTCAGAGGAGCAGAGGGGAGGGTCAGAGGAACAGAGGGGAGGGTCAGAGGAACAGAGGGGAGGGTCAGAGGAGCAGAGGGGAGGGTCAGAGGAACAGAGGGGAGGGTCAGAGGAGCAGAGGGGAGGGTCAGAGGAGCAGAGGGGAGGGTCAGAGGAACAGAGGGGAGGGTCAGAGGAGCAGAGGGGAGGGTCAGAGGAACAGAGGGGAGGGTCAGAGAAACAGAGGAGAGGGTCAGAGGCGCAGAGGAGAGGGTCAGAGGAGCAGAGGAGAGGGGCAGAGGCGCAGAGGAGAGGGTCAGAGGGGCAGAGGAGAGGGTCAGAGGAGCAAAGAAGAGGGTCAGTTGGAGCAGTGGAGGGGTACATGGGAGCCGAGGCGAGGGTCAGAGGAGCAGAGCAGAGGGTCAGAGGGGCAGAGGAGAGGGTCAGAGGAGCAAAGAAGAGGGTCAGTTGGAGCAGAGGAGAGGGTCAGAGGAGCAGAGGAGAGGATCAGAGGAGCAGAGGAGAGGGTCAGAGGAGCAGAGGAGAGGGTCAGAGGCGCAGAGGAGAGGGTCAGAGGAGCAGAGGAGAGGGTCAGAGGAGCAGAGGAGAGGGTCAGAGGAACAGAGGAGAGGGTCAGAGGAGCAGAGGAGAGGATCAGAGGAGCAGAGGAGAGGGTCAGAGGCGCAGAGGAGAGGGTCAGAGGAGCAGAGGAGAGGGTCAGAGGAACAGAGGAGAGGGTCAGAGGCGCAGAGGAGAGGGTCAGAGGAGCAGAGGAGAGGGGCAGAGGCGCAGAGGAGAGGGTCAGAGGGGCAGAGGAGAGGGTCAGAGGAGCAAAGAAGAGGGTCAGTTGGAGCAGAGGAGAGGGTCAGAGGAGCAGAGGAGAGGGTCAGAGGAGCAGAGGAGAGGGTCAGAGGGGCAGAGGAGAGGGTCAGAGGAGCAAAGAAGAGGGTCAGTTGGAGCAGAGGAGAGGGTCAGAGGAGCAGAGGAGAGGATCAGAGGAGCAGAGGAGAGGGTCAGAGGCGCAGAGGAGAGGGTCAGAGAGGAGCAGAGGAGAGGGTCAGAGGAGCAGAGGAGAGGGTCAGAGAGGAACAGAGGAGAGGGTCAGAGGAGCAGAGGAGAGGGTCAGAGGAGCAGAGGAGAGGGTCAGAGGAACAGAGGAGAGGGTCAGAGGAGCAGAGGAGAGGATCAGAGGAGCAGAGGAGAGGGTCAGAGGCGCAGAGGAGAGGGTCAGAGGAGCAGAGGAGAGGGTCAGAGGAACAGAGGAGAGGGTCAGAGGAGCAGAGGAGAGGGTCAGTTGGAGCAGAGGAGAGGGTCAGAGGAGCAGAGGAGAGGGTCAGAGGCGCAGAGGAGAGGGTCAGAGGGGCAGAGGAGAGGGTCAGAGGAGCAAAGAAGAGGGTCAGTTGGAGCAGAGGCGAGGGTCAGAGGAGCAGAGGAGAGGGTCAGAGGAGCAGAGGAGAGGGTCAGAGGAGCAGAGGAGAGGGTCAGAGGCGCAGAGGAGAGGGTCAGAGGCGCAGAGGAGAGGGTCAGAGGAGCAGAGGAGAGGGTCAGAGGCGCAGAGGAGAGGGTCAGAGGAGCAGAGGAGAGGGTCAGAGGAGCAGAGGAGAGGGTCAGAGGAGCAGATGAGCGGGTCAGAGGAGCAGAGGAGAGGGTCAGAGGCGCAGAGGAGAGGGTCAGAGGCGCAGAGGAGAGGGTCAGAGGAGCAGAGGAGAGGGTCAGAGGAACAGAGGAGAGGGTCAGAGGAGCAGAGGAGAGGGTCAGAGGAACAGAAGAGAGGGTCAGAGGAGCAAAGAACAGGGTCAGAGGAGCAAAGAAGAGGGTCAGAGGAGCAGAGGAGAGGGTCAGAGGAGCAGAGGAGAGGGTCAGAGGCGCAGAGGAGAGGGTCAGAGGAGCAGAGGAGAGGGTCAGAGGGGCAGAGGAGAGGGTCAGAGGAGCAGAGGAGAGGGTCAGAGGAGCAGAGGAGAGGGTCAGAGGAGCAGAGGGGAGGGTCAGAGGAGCTGAGGCGAGGGTCAGGGGATCGGAGGAGAGGGTCAGAGGCGCAGAGGAGAGGGTCAGAGGAGCAGAGGAGAGGGTCAGAGGAACAGAGGGGAGGGTCAGAGGAGCAGAGGGGAGGGTCAGAGGAGCAGAGGGGAGGGTCAGAGGAACAGAGGGGAGGGTCAGAGGAGCAGAGGGGAGGGTCAGAGGAACAGAGGGGAGGGTCAGAGAAACAGAGGAGAGGGGCAGAGGCGCAGAGGAGAGGGTCAGAGGAGCAGAGGAGAGGGGCAGAGGCGCAGAGGAGAGGGTCAGAGGGGCAGAGGAGAGGGTCAGAGGAGCAAAGAAGAGGGTCAGTTGGAGCAGAGGAGAGGGTCAGAGGAGCAGAGGAGAGGGTCAGAGGAGCAGAGGAGAGGGTCAGAGGGGCAGAGGAGAGGGTCAGAGGGGCAGAGGAGAGGGTCAGAGGAGCAAAGAAGAGGGTCAGTTGGAGCAGAGGAGAGGGTCAGAGGAGCAGAGGAGAGGATCAGAGGAGCAGAGGAGAGGGTCAGAGGCGCAGAGGAGAGGGTCAGAGGAGCAGAGGAGAGGGTCAGAGGAGCAGAGGAGAGGGTCAGAGGAACAGAGGAGAGGGTCAGAGGAGCAGAGGAGAGGATCAGAGGAGCAGAGGAGAGGGTCAGAGGCGCAGAGGAGAGGGTCAGAGGAGCAGAGGAGAGGGTCAGAGGAACAGAGGAGAGGGTCAGAGGAGCAGAGGAGAGGGTCAGTTGGAGCAGAGGAGAGGGTCAGAGGAGCAGAGGAGAGGGTCAGAGGAACAGAGGAGAGGGTCAGAGGCGCAGAGGAGAGGGTCAGAGGAGCAGAGGAGAGGGTCAGAGGAGCAGAGGAGAGGGTCAGAGGAACAGAGGAGAGGGTCAGAGGCGCAGAGGAGAGGGTCAGAGGAGCAGAGGAGAGGGGCAGAGGCGCAGAGGAGAGGGTCAGAGGGGCAGAGGAGAGGGTCAGAGGAGCAAAGAAGAGGGTCAGTTGGAGCAGGGGAGAGGGTCAGAGGAGCAGAGGAGAGGGTCAGAGGAGCAGAGGAGAGGGTCAGAGGGGCAGAGGAGAGGGTCAGAGGGGCAGAGGAGAGGGTCAGAGGAGCAAAGAAGAGGGTCAGTTGGAGCAGAGGAGAGGGTCAGAGGAGCAGAGGAGAGGATCAGAGGAGCAGAGGAGAGGGTCAGAGGCGAGAGGGAGAGGGCCAGAGGAGCAGAGGAGAGGGTCAGAGGAACAGAGGAGAGGGTCAGAGGAGCAGAAGGAGAGGGCTGCTGAGCAGAGGAGAGGGTCAGAGGAGCAGAGAGAGGGTCAGAGGCGCAGAGGAGAGGGCAGAGGGGCAGAGGAGAGGGTCAGAGGAGCAAAGAAGAGGGTCAGTTGGAGCAGAGGAGAGGGTCAGAGGAGCAGAGGAGAGGGTCAGAGGAGCAGAGGAGAGGGTCAGAGGAGCAGAGGAGAGGGTCAGAGGAGCAGAGGAGAGGGTCAGAGGCGCAGAGGAGAGGGTCAGAGGAGCAGAGGAGAGGGTCAGAGGCGCAGAGGAGAGGGTCAGAGGAGCAGAGGAGAGGGTCAGAGGAACAGAGGAGAGGGTCAGAGGAGCAGAGGAGAGGGTCAGAGGAGCAGAGGAGAGGGTCAGAGGAACAGAGGAGAGGGTCAGAGGCGCAGAGGAGAGGGTCAGAGGAGCAGAGGAGAGGGTCAGAGGAACAGAGGGGAGGGTCAGAGGAGCAGAGGAGAGGGTCAGAGGAACAGAGGAGAGGGTCAGAGGAGCAGAGGGGAGGGTCAGAGGAGCAGAGGGGAGGGTCAGATGGAGCAGAGAAGAGGGTCAGATGGAGCAGAGGAGAGGGTCAGAGGAACAGAGGAGAGGGTCAGAGGAGCAGAGGGGAGGGTCAGATGGAGCAGAGAAGAGGGTCAGATGGAGCAGAGGAGAGGGTCAGAGGAACAGAGGAGAGGGTCAGAGGAGCAGAGGGGAGGGTCAGATGGAGCAGAGAAGAGGGTCAGATGGAGCAGAGGAGAGGGTCAGAGGAGCAGAGGAGAGGGTCAGAGGAGCAGAGGAGAGGGTCAGTTGGAGCAGAGGAGAGGGTCAGAGGAGCAAAGAAGAGGGTCAGAGGAGCAGAGGAGAGGGTCAGAGGAACAGAGGAGGGTCAGAGGGTCAGGGGAACAGAGGAGAGGGTCAGAGGAACAGAGGAGGGTCAGAGGGTCAGAGGAACAGAGGAGAGGGTCAGAGGAACAGAGGGGAGGGTCAGAGGCGCAGAGGAGAGGGTCAGTTGGAGCAGAGGAGAGGGTCAGAGGAGTAGAGGAGAGGGTCAGAGGAACAGAGGGGAGGGTCAGTTCGAGCAGAGGAGAGGGTCAGAGGAGCAGAGGAGAGGGTCAGAGGCGCAGAGGAGAGGGTCAGTTGGAGCAGTGGAGAGGGTCAGAGGAGCAGAGGAGAGGGTCAGAGGCGCAGAGGAGAGGGTCAGTTGGAGCAGTGGAGAGGGTCAGAGGAGCAGAGGAGAGGGTCAGAGGAGCAGAGGAGAGGGTCAGTTGGAGCAGAGGAGAGGGTCAGAGGAGCAGAGGAGAGGGTCAGAGGCGCAGAGGAGAGGGTCAGAGGCGCAGTGGGTCAGAGGAGGCAGAACATACCCGTTGCCATAGGGCAGCCTGAAGACGAGCAGCGCAGCAGAGGAGGCATTGAGTCTCAGTTGGCTCAGGGTTTCTGGGTCCATATAGAGGGGAGAGATTTCCAGATGATCCTGAATTTGAGCGATCACTGCGTTTGAGGCCGGCCATGAGACTGCGGGCAGCACGAGTGGAGAACAGGAGGATCCAAGAGCACTCTGCAACGGACCACACAGAGGAACAGAGTAACACAGTCACAATGCTGAAATCTCAAACTTTATTTTGATACTAATGATTTATTCCTTAATATTGAAATCGAGTTATTGATCCTCAATTCTGATTCTGATGCCATAATAAACATTTTAAAAACACTTTCTTTAAACAATAGAATGTGATTTTCAACATTAAATGGTAATACTTTCTTATATGAGTTCATCTTTATTCTGGACTCATGGTCCAAGGACAGTGACAATACAAAACATTTATATGTTTAAAAGACAGACCAGTGTTTCCACAGACTGGACTGATATCGTATCGCACTGAATCTCATGTCTGTGAGTGACATTATTATTTCATTGTCCGATTTGTTCAGTCTGCAGATAAAACTGTACATTAAAGTTCTTAGTACAGCTTGTAGACTGTTCACTCTGCAGTAACAAACAACTCTGGCACATGTCCATCGTGGCCTCCTCAAAACCACCTGCAAAGCATCATGGTAGACCTCCTGCAGCCTTTGCAGAGGTGGGCTGTGCTCGACGGTGTACAATATGATTTAAACAATAACTACTTGACATCATTTGTACAAGAGCCAAATTTACGCATTAGAGTTTTTGCCTGAGCATAGATCCTACACTGTCCCTGCAGATCCTCATCACCTGCCATGTGCGCAGTGATGATGTGCAGACAACAGTTTGCATATCTCATATGCTTCTCTTCTTTGGTTCTGAAGATCATGACCATACTCTGGGCTGCATTACACTTTAGATCCTGCTCCACACCACAAGCTGAACAGCTGCTGAATAACTGCTGGAGACCAGCAGTGCTCGGACTAAAAACAAGTCATGTGCATATATTAAATGATTAACCACAAGATTTCCAGCTCCACAACCAGTTTTACATGTTTTAAGCTTGGTTGACAGTTCATCTAAATACACATTAAATAAAACTGGGGACAGAATCCGCCCTGACCCCATTGCTGACCCTAAATTGGGCAGACACACAGTTTCTCCATTTTATCCGCAGTGTCTGCTGTGTTTACCAATATATCAAAATACGCACAATGGTTTTGGGTGCACCCTTCTGGATCAATTTGATAAATAATTTCACATTTCAATAAAAACACATAAAAACGGATGAGTTCTGCCTTTTGTATTCATCAATAATCTCTTTTAGAGCATTTAGAGCACACACACATGTGCCCAACAGAGCCTTAAACCCAAACTGGTTGTGAGTAGATTTAATAAATTGTGGGATCCTGTCCAGCAGGATTATTTCAATACTTTTTGACACTATGCTGGCCAAAGCTACAAGTCTGTAATTGTCAGAACTGCCAACTTTCCCAATTGTATCTTTAATGACAGGGACTAAAACTACAGTTAACACAGAGTCAGGTAAAAATCCATGAACAAGGAAAGCTGTGAGACAGATGAAAGCAGTGGTGCTAACTTTAAATGCTCTGCTGAAACACCATCCTGCCCACTGGCCTTATGATTACACAGATTGGTGATTTAAGGACTTCATGTGACAGAATTACATCTGCATGTTCAACATCATTCAAAATACAAGGCTCACTTTGAACACAGTTAAATAAGTTACTGTAGTGTTGACGCCAAAGCTCCAAAATATTCTCAGTGCCAGAGATACCATCTATTGCACATGGCAGTGATGACTTACTGGCACTCATGCTTTTTACTTCTTTCTTTTTTGTTGCTACAAGTTTTTTGGCCATCGACTTCACTCTCAGAGCTTGTTAATTCTTGGTTATAAAACACACTGCATACTTATACTGAGCATTTGTGATCCTCTTTTGTTCAAAAACAGACCCGTGTCTGGGTCTTCCTGTCATTATCCACTCCTGGGAAGCCTCTTGTGCCCTATCATAACCTGGCCTTCCTTTCTTTTCAGATTTGGTTTTTTGAAGGGACACACTTGACTTAAATAGGACTTCGACAATCTCCTCATACATGGCACTAACAGCCCATCTGTGTTCAGATTTTTTTGCAGTTGCCATGACTGCTTCCTGAGGAAGGTTGAAATCTCTAAGCAAATTATCAGTGCTCACAGTATAGGACAAAATGTCTTATTTTGATAGAGAATTCCATTCTAGATCGAATGCCTCCCTTACGTTTTGGTACATTTCAACCAGCAGTAGAAACTGCTCTTTTATTTGCAGCCCAAGTGGAATGTGATCAGATGTTGAGAGCTCCTAAAATCTTTTCATGTCTGTCAGTGATGTATGCACATCTGCTGTAGCTACACAGTGGTGTAACCAAGAGGTGGTGTGCCACGCCTCACTTATGTATGTAAAACTGTCTGCAGGCAAGAGGACCTTTGTTGACAGTATTAGACCTTTATCCTCACAAAACTGGTTCAGGTCACTGGCAAACATAGATTTACAGTCCATAATGTCAGAGTTAAAATCACCAATTACAAGCACATTTGAACTTCTTATCCTGTACAAATGAATTAATAAAACCCAATCTATTAAGAAATTCAGTCTCATTAAGTTGGCACTCATATGAGGTGTACCACACACATTAAAAATGACCCTTTCCTTGCCGTTTTGTGTAAGGTAGATCTCTATACCCCAGTCCACTTCAAGTCTGATTATATTAATAAAAGAGTCAAGCCTCTTATTCCAGAGGATTGCAACTCCACCAGGAATGCAACTTCTTATTATTCCATCACCAATATCGGCACAGGACCTCCCAGCTCCATGAAAATTATGATTTAATTAATTTCCATCCATCCATCCATCTTCTCCCGCTTAATTCGGCTGGGTCGCGGGGGCAGCGTGCTGCCCAATACTCATAGCACCTGACCCCCCAATTCATTTAATCCTTCCAAATCCTGCTTTGTCAGGAATGTCTCTTTGTAGACATAGCATGTTGCATTGACTCAACAGGTGATCCACAACCACCCTGTGCACAATATCCTCTGCACTCAGCCCCAAGTGCAGCCTGTGACAGTGGTATGAGATAACTTTTAGGCTGTATATTCCCATGTGTCCCTGTATCTGTGTAATCCCTCAGGGGTCCAGGTAGGTCCCACAGTGCTCCATGGGTGTGTACTACTCTTTGTGCTCTTATACTTGTTCTGGTACAGCTCAAGATCATTCTAAAGACACAAACATAGAAAGGTATTGTAGTTTATTTTTGTTTATTTGTTTATTTAAGGATCCCCATTAGTCTCTACAGAAGCAGAGACGAGTCTTCCTGGGGTCCAGTCTCAAATACAAGACATTTTAAGCACCATCCAAACAATCAATCAAAACACTCAGTTTGAGTTACATCATCAAAACACACACCAAACACTCAAAATATGTGACATTCAACTATTAGCCTTTTCAAAAAGCAATTTCTTAAAACATGTTTTAAAAACCGCATAATTTTGTATAAGCCTGATATGTGGCAGAACATTCCAATGAGAAATGGCTCTGTAGAAAAATGTTGCTTTCAGTGCATTAGTTCTTGTGTTTGAGGCTTGTCTTGTATTAAACCTGTGCCTGCTACAGATGAGCTGTAACTGTGAGAACATGTGCACAGGTCTGTGTGTGAGAACATGTGCACAGGTCTGTGTGTGAGAACATGTGCACAGGTCTGTGTGTGAGAACATGTGCACAGGTCTGTGTGTGAGAACATGTGCACAGGTTTGTGTGTTGTCCACACTTTATGCAAAGACAAAACTAAACTACAGGCCAGTCTGTCCTTGACTTTCAGCCACGAAAGTTTCTCATGCACAGCACTGATATTAGCCCTAAAAGAGCAGTTCAGAGCAGCTCGATTCTGAACTATCTGGAGATTGTCTAAATCTTTGTTTGCAGCACTAGACCACACATTAGGACAATAGTCCATCTGAGATAAGTAGTATAGTACAGGTCAGGGGCTTTCAACTCGGGTAAATGTGAGCCTCCCCTTAGAGTAGGTAAAGACAGCTGAGCCTCCCCCCTTTTCCAAAATCCCATCTGCCTGCCCCACCCCACACAGGCCTTTGAACTGAATTCATCTTTTGTGTTCCTGCAATGGTCAGTAACAACTGTATACCAACTTCGTGCAGGTCTAATTCAGGCTACTTTTAACATCACTGAACTGATGTTCATTACAGGAGGGTGGGAGGGCATCTGACACACAGCAACATGAAGTGTTTAATGGACAAATCTAACATTATAGAAACGTGACATTTAATTTGTAATGTGGATTAATAGCTCCTTTCTACTAACAGAGCCAAAAACCACCAAAACAGAAACTGGAAATCATGCCTTAAATTCTTACCTCTAGATTTGGAAACACACTGTCCTGTTTGTTTCCAAAAGCACCTCCATACATGGTGAAGTCTTCAACGCTCATCTGCAAAATCAGTCATAAAATCATACATAAAAACAGTGCAAATGAAATGCACGTTAAAATGTTCATTCTTGCCATCTTCACCTTGTCCTGCAGAAAAAGCACCACATTTTTAGGCCCCAGGTTCAGAGCTTTTCCCAGGTATGAAGACAACTGCTGCTGTTCCACGATGTATCCAGCAGAGGGGGCAGTCTGGCTGGGCATGGAGGCTCTGTGTAAGAAAAGGGTATTTTATTTCAGTACAAGTGGGTCTAAAACAGTGGGTCTCAACTGTTTCCCATAGAAACAATTGTTGGAGTTTACAGCCCTATAACACAAAAGAGGCGATCCCCAAAATGACACACTATAGTTGTAAGGTTGGATTTTTATTTTTCCCAAGATGAAGGGCTAGATTAGGGTGGCTCTGAGCCGCAAGTGAAAAAAAAAAAAATTATAATGAGATATTATCTTGTTATTACGAGATATTATCTTGTTATTACGAGATATTATTTCGAGATAATTCAAAAGTGTAAAAAAACGTTTTATATTTTTTTTTATTAGAGCTAGAGATTAAATTGTTTAAGGTTGTTTAATGTGTAATGGAGTAGACTCATTTAACTCAGGGGTGCACACACTTTTTCAGCATGCGAGCTACTTTAAAATGATGAAGTCAAAATGATCTACCTACTAGCCTATACAAAAATGCTATTTCTTTCTTTCTTTCTTTCTAAATATATTGAGAGTGGTCACACCGGCTCGTCAAAGCCTGATCCCGTCAGATCTCAGAAGCTCAGCAGGGCCTGGTTAGTACTTGGATGGGAGACACTGGGAATTCCAGGTGCCACAGGGGGGCGCCAGTCACAAAAACTGTCGTTGTGTCCTTAGGCAAGGCACATCACCCACATTGCCTAGTATGAAAGTGGTGTGTGTGTGAATGTTGGTGGTGGTCAGAGGGGCCGATGGCGCAGATTGGCAGCCTCGCTTCCGTCAGTCTGCCCCAGGGCAGCTGTGGCTACAATAGTAGTTTACCACCACCGGGTCTGGAGTAATGAATAATGCTCTGTAAAGCGTCTTTGAGTGTCCAGAAAAGTGCTATATAAAACTGATGCATTATTATTATTATTATTATTATTATTATTAGAATCAGTCGTGGTGGAACGGTACTTGAACTTAATGATGTGGATGATGTAATGATAATGTGGGAAAAGGCTGACTCACATAAATAAGTTTTTATAGGTCTTCCTCCATTTTATCTGATAAATGTTTAGTCTACTCCATTAAACATTAAACAACCTTAGACAATTTAATCTGTAGCTCGAAGATGAATAATATTGCATGTTCAGACAGGTTAAGGCCCTCAGACCTCACCGTGCAGCGGCTTCTCTCTCTCTCTCCGTCTCTCTGTGGCGGAGGCACATCGGACAGATCATTCACACCATAAACCCATAACCAGTAGTATCGCCGTGTAGCACGTGGTGTTTATGGAGATATTTTTAGACAGTCCTATCGAATTGATGGTTGAACTGCCAAAATTCTGTTTAAAGTCATAGGCACTTGAGTACTGCCGCGTGCTATCATCGTCTGCCCTCTAGTGGCTGATAACAATATTACAATAATAATCTCACAATAATAATAAATATCAACCTTAGACAACATATTATTTCGAAATAACGAGATATCTCGAAATAACGAGATAATATCTAAAAAAATTATACAAATATTTTCTACACTTTTGAATTATCTCGAAATAACGAGATACTATCTTGAAATAACAAGATAATATCTCAATTTATTTTATTTTTTTTTTACTTGCGGCTCAGAGCCACCGTACTAGATAATATGTACCTGATTTCACTATTAAAAATGACTAGGTTTCAATATTTGTAGACATTTCCTGTAAAAATTACAGGTAATTCAGAAATAGCCAATTTAACAATCTGAGGGACATTAGAACAATCAATTACAATTACAGAACAATTCCATGATTACTGGCCTGTTGTTTGTACTTACCACTATAACCACCACACCTGACCTGCCCCCATCTCTGTCAAACACGACACAGATACAGGACGATGGGAGGGCATCTGACACACAGCTATCTGAAACCCTGCAATAGACTGTTCTCCTAGTGGCCGCAACTATCTGAAACAGGACACTGCACCTGCACTCATCCCATATATGCGCACATAGCAACAAAACGGGAAATTCTCATTGTCAGTGTCTTTGGCAAATAAAAAAGGCAATCTTTCAAAATTTGTAGAGAACGTCCTTTTCCACGTAGGACGATGTAATACCCTTGCATTGCCTTAGATCTATTATGGATCTGTTATAGTACGACACCACTCGACCGTACGTTATAATAGTGATTAAAATATTTAGATAAAATAAACATACGCACCCTTCGCTGGTCCATAGGATGAGTGGGACCTGTTCTTCGCCGTAGCAGGGAGATAAAACGTAAAATAAAGACAGAAAAAGGACAAAAGCTCGAGGGATGCGGCGGAGATGCGAGATCCGAGCTGCCGCCATTGTTACTGAAGGATGAAGAAGATGAGCTTACGTGAGGCGTGCGTCCTTACGTCACGTGACCACATCAAAGCCCGGCGGAAAGGATACGGGGCGGGGCCAACAGGATCAGGACCAGTTCTGACCTTTGTCATTTAGACCTGGTTTAGGGCTGGTTTAGGGCTGGTTTCAGTCGGAAGCAGCTCCTGCTCAGGTTAAAGAGGCCCCCGGGTCGGTTTGGTGTTTGTTTAAATTGTTTACATGAGGCTTTTCCACCTTCAAGGCTCAAAGCGCGTTACCTCAGGAGCTGTTCCGCTACTATCGCCCCAGTAGCTCCAAGAGGGTCTGGCCAAACCGGGCCAAACCGGGCCAAACGGGAAGGAGCGCGAGCGCCGTGCACACAGCCACCACCAAACAAACTCCACATGGCCCACCGTCATCCCACTCTACTTTAAAGGCTAAAAATATTCACGACATAGGGCCTGGCTCCAGATTCGCCCCGTAACCATCGCGAGCCTCATTTGAGCGGCTATGGGTGACGTCACGCTCACTTAGTCCACTTCTTTTATACGGTCTATGGTCCTTACCTGCTTGTCTCCATGGAGATGAAATTGCTTTGCCTGGATGTTCCATAGTATGGTAATCAAGAAATAAATGCAAGATGGATGAGTTTTTGTTTTTTGTTTTTGTTTTTTTGCTTAAAAGTGCTTCCAGAAAAGTTACAAAGTGGTGCTTTAAAATGGGTAGTTTCAGTTACATTTTTTCTAGTTATGGACACCATCTGAATGACTTTTGACCATTCAAACAATCGGTTTGTTTACAATTGTTTGTTACTTGAGATACTACAGCAAGCTTTTTATCCCAGATGCCATTCCCATATCCACCAGCCCCATGCTCTGACTGTGGAGTGGACTCAGAGGATGGTTTGCCATGAGGCACAACAGCAGCACATGTTCTGAGGTGTAGTGGGCGTGGCACGCGGGTGTACGCCGTCCTCCCACTTCTCCCAACGTGAGATATAAAAAAATAACAAATATAAAATAGCCTCCAGCTTAAGTGTCAAACCGAAGCTATTGGCAATGGTGAACACAACCTGCATAGGTCATCTAAACCAGGACTAAACCAGGACTAAACCAGGACTAAACCAGGTCTAAACCAGGTCTAAACCAGGTCTAAACCAGGACTAAACCAGGACTAAACCAGGACTAAACCAGGACTAAACCAGGACTAAACCAGGACTAAACCAGGTGCATCCACGCAGGCCGCAGCAAAAGGACAGACCACGGGGCTAAGTGCAGCCATCACCTGAGTGCACTTTACAAACATCCTGCTCCACGGACTCGGGTTCTCCCTCTTGTTCTCAAGTCCAAAATTTAGTCCCGATTTAGTCCTGGTTCAATTTTGGTTCAGTCCTGGTTTAATTCTGGTTCAGTCCTGGTTTAGTCCTGGTACGGTCATGGCCTCCGTACGAGGCACAAAAATGTCCGGTATCTCGATCAATATTTCTTCTGGGATGTGCACACAGATCGAAGTTCTCACAGCTTCAGCTGATGCAGGGTGGAGGTGGTGGAAGAGGAAAAATGAGCCTATCCCTGTGTCGACGCAGTGGTTTATGTTCTGCAGGTGACTCTGAAGAGCATTAATGTTAATAACATGATTACGCATCATTTTGAGTTCAAAAAACATCAAATATTACAGATTTTTACTGGGCTGGTGCCTTTATGTTTGTAATGAAAGTTTTTTTGTTTTTTTAAACGAACAGACTGTATGACTCCTGTGTGTATTTCATGTAAACCTGAGTTATAAGGCGTTTGGGGGAAGGGAGGTGTACCCCCACTTCAAAAACCCCCACTACACCACTGGTTCTGACGAGGTGCACCACCACTGCCCCACAACTTGTGATCGGTAATAAGAAATAATCTAACAATTTCATAACTTTATAAAATGTCCTTCCTGATTCTCAAATATAGTTCTGTTTTTCTGTCAAATCAGGAGTTAGTCTGTGTCTGTCTGTGAAGAGCTTCGGCCCGTGGTTTCAAACTCCGAAACTCAGCCTGAATAAAGTCTGTCAAGGTCTTCCTCATCTCCAACTGCAACAAAAAAGATTGAAATGAGACTCTGGAAACGTGAAATATATTTACTATTCTTATGATTTAGGAAAAACAAACCGTTTCTAAAGGGGAGCGTGAGGCGGGAGGAGGGGCAGGGTCTGGAGGACTAAAGGGGAGAGTGAGGCGGGAGGAGGGGCAGGGTCTGGAGGACTAAAGGGGAGAGTGAGGCGGGAGGAGGGGCAGGGTCTGGAGGACTAAAGGGGAGAGTGAGACGGGAGGAGGGGCAGGGTCTGGAGGACTAAAGGGGAGCGGGAGGCGGGAGGAGGGGCAGGGTCTGGAGGACTAAAGGGGAGAGTGAGGCGGGAGGAGGGGCAGGGTCTGGAGGACTAAAGGGGAGAGTGAGGCGGGAGGAGGGGCAGGGTCTGGAGGACTAAAGGGGAGAGTGAGGCGGGAGGAGGGGCAGGGTCTGGAGGACTAAAGGGGAGAGTGAAGAAGGAGGAGGGGCAGGGTCTGGAGGACTAAAGGGGAGAGTGAGACGGGAGGAGGGGCAGGGTCTGGAGGACTAAAGGGGAGCGGGAGGCGGGAGGAGGGGCAGGGTCTGGAGGACTAAAGGGGAGAGTGAGGCGGGAGGAGGGGCAGGGTCTGGAGGACTAAAGGGGAGAGTGAGGCGGGAGGAGGGGCAGGGTCTGGAGGACTAAAAGGGAGAGTGAGACGGGAGGAGGGGCAGGGTCTGGAGGACTAAAGGGGAGCGGGAGGCGGGAGGAGGGGCAGGGTCTGGAGGACTAAAGGGGAGAGTGAGGCGGGAGGAGGGGCAGGGTCTGGAGGACTAAAGGGGAGAGTGAGGCGGGAGGAGGGGCAGGGTCTGGAGGACTAAAGGGGAGCGGGAGGCGGGAGGAGGGGCAGGGTCTGGAGGACTAAAGGGGAGCGGGAGGCGGGAGGAGGGGCAGGGTCTGGAGGACTAAAGGGGAGAGTGAGGCGGGAGGAGGGGCAGGGTCTGGAGGACTAAAGGGGAGAGTGAGGCGGGAGGAGGGGCAGGGTCTGGAGGACTAAAGGGGAGAGTGAAGAAGGAGGAGGGGCAGGGTCTGGAGGACTAAAGGGGAGAGTGAAGAAGGAGGAGGGGCAGGGTCTGGAGGACTAAAGGGGAGAGTGTGTGTGTGTGTGGGGGGGGTTAACATACCTAGTTTGCACCAAAGTTGCCAAAATATGACTACAAACATTAGGTAATGCTATTCAAACACCAGCTACACACAGTTTAGCAGCAAAATAAGTGGGTTATGTGTTAGTTTAGTTCCACTAGAAATTAAATTCCTAATACTTGATTTCATAACTGAGTATAAATTAAACTCAAATACAAGACAGAAGCACAAACCTGAGACTTGTTTTCAGCTCTGAGAGATTCCACCAGGTCTTTAACACTGAACGGATTTCCCACAAGAACCGTGATCCTCTGGAAGAGAGACAAGGAATTATAACAAAGCAGTAACATTTTGAACTGTCTGTGATGTTAAAAGGGCCCATATTACACTATTTACTAATCTAATGCTGTTTCCTCATCAAACTCATTGAGTTTAGCCAACATTATAACATGGATCAGAAACAGTGTAATGAGCCATTTGAATGATTCAGTGACGGTTTCTTGCCTTTCCAGTCCGAGGTATGTAGGGCTTCTCATTTGGCAGGACATCACTCAAACCTAAAAATCAGCAATTAGTTCTACATTTGTTTTAATGGCCAAGAGCACGATGTGATGAATATCAGCAGGGGCAGCAGGGTGTAAACCATGAAGCAAGTTGTGTTTTTCAAAGGGCACAGTACCGGTATGTCGTGGAAATTCAACTGCATTTATCTTTAATGGAAAGATAAACTTAAAACCATATTTCAGAACAGAAGAGATACAATGTTTTATGCCACAATCATACTGTGGGAGAGTATAGCCAAGGAGCCAACATTTCCATGGAAACAAGCAGAAGTCCCTCCTCCAGGCCAAATAAGAGTCAGGTTTGTGGAGTTGCAAGCCTGTCACAGACAGGATACATGTTTTTCTATGTTTTTCAGTCCAAAGAAGAAAGCTACCTTTGACAAAAAAGTTACAGAGTATGATTTTAAGTCACTAAGTGTTTGTTCCCACTTGCACATACATCACATCCAAATAAGGACTAGACCAGGACTAAAACAGGACTACAGTAGAACGGGACCAAATTAAGTCTACATTAGGACTAACAGGGCTTAAATCAGAACATGTGTGAACGCAGTATCTCAGCATAAGACTCACCCACGTGCCACAGAGGTAATATTATGGGGTTTAAGGAACACTCCGCTATGAGTCGACCAACACCTGCAAAACAAAACAGAGCTGCTTTCACATTTATTATATACCGTAAATTCCGGATCACAAGCCGCTACTTTTTTCTACACTTTCAACACTGCGGCTCGTAATATGAAGCGGCTTTATTTTTTTTTCCATCGCGGGAAAAACATGGACCAATAAAATGAATAAGTAGTTCACTGAGGTCCAATGAAATTGTATGATTAATCACAACTTCCTTATTTCAGTCTTTCTGCTAACCCTCATCAACATGGAGAATACCAGACGAAAAGCATATGATGCAGCTTTTAAACTAAAAGCGATCACTCTGGCAGTTAAAGAAGGAAATCGAGCTGCTGCCCGTAAAATTGGCATAAACGAGTCGATGGTGCGAAGGTGGAGGCTCCAGCAAGAAGAACTGAGCCAGTGTAAAAAGACAACCAAAGCTTTCAGAGGTAACCATAGCAGATGGCCTGAGCTTGAAAACTTTCTGGAGGACTGGGTTAACACGCAAAGAGCAGGCGGCCGCGGTGTTTCCACTGTACAAATCAGACTGAAGGCTAAAGCGATCGCTACAGAGATGAACATTGAAGGTGGTTTATTCCCAGAGCGCCAAGGTGTGTAAGTGCCTGTGGCGCGTGTGTGTCCCAAGTGTCACCAGTGAGCGAGTCCGTCCCCAGAGTTCAGCGGGGGAGCGCGTCCGCGGCCCATCCCGGAGGCGCTCCAGGCGGCGGGGACGCAGAAGCGAACCCCCCGCCTAGTCTTTGGCCAGCGGTTTATAATATGGTGCGGCTCATATAATTACAAAATAGATTTTTCTTCATAAATCTGAGCATGCGGCTCTTAATCGGGTGCGCGCTGTAGTCCGGAATTTACGGTATCTATATGTATCATGATCTTCACTAGAGCTTAAAAAATAAAACAAAACGCTTACCCCATTTTAACCGAATTAATTCTTCAGTCATGTTAATTTTCCCTGTTAAAGGAAGACAAACTGGGTGTTAATAATTCAAACATAAAAGTAAACACCGGTAGTTAAAAGAATGTTATGTAACTTTCTGATGGAGGGTTTGCCGTGGCTTGCTCCATGGAGAAGATATTGCTTTGTCTGAAGGCAAAGACTTATCGAGTTTACAAAATATGCATTGTTTCTGTGAGCGGGATTACTCTGCACAGATCTGACCTGCCCTAGTGGAGTTACCCTCTTGTCTTCATGCATAAGTTTAATGCTACGCTGTGAAACATTTCAAAACAATACCATCTCTATGGACACAAGCAGGCGGCAGATGTTTCCACCAGAAAAGATGCATAGTGCTTTAAAGTTTACCTTCAGGAAATATATGCACCCAGTCTCCATTGTTTAATTTCTCCAAGACAAAATCCATGCCTTTTTGATAAACACCGTCACCTAATGCGATGAGAGCCAACAATACATACACTGTAATTCTATGTACACTATAGGAAACAGAGTGGAAATAAAGTAGCAGAGAGAGATGCAGGAAATACAATACAACTGTACCTCTCACAACAGGAACACATTTACCACGACTGAAGAACTTTGAGTACATCTCTTTAGTGAAACAGATGTCTGACGCAGCGGGTGTCCTGAAAGTCAAAATCAGGAAAATCCAAAAATATTGTTTTATTTATGATTAACCATGAAAATGTATTAACATCACTTACTCACCAGCGCATGTTTCTGTAGTTCCACAACTGTCTGAACTGGAGGACGCCTGTGGAGCAAAGAACAATTCTAAGGTACATTTAACTATAACGGGTTGTGCCGGGCCATGTGGGCTGGCCCTGTCCCCCCCCCTCTGGTTTACCCTATATAACAGAGGTGTCAAACTCATTTTGGTCCGGGGGCCGTATACAACCTACTTTGATCCCCAAGGGGCCGGACTGGAAAACTCCATTCTCTGTTCAAGTTATTGTATTTTTCTCCATGTTGTGTCTCATAGTGGCGTTTATATTCCTCCTTTATATTTATATTCCTTGAGCACCGCCACTTGTTGCAAACACACCAAGCGTACAGGTTTCCCATTCACCTCCGTGAAAAAGAAGAATTAGTAAATTTTTCTTGGAAAATCCTGCACTCAGCTCCACTTTTCTTATTTTTGACACTTTGCTGATGAGGGCGTCATGGTCACAGTCAAAACGATCGTCCTTTAAGAGCGTTTGGAAAGAGGCGAGTCTTCATTTGTGCTGCTCTGGTGGGAGGCGCCACACACAGAAGCACTGGAGATGCTGCTATGCAAAGCGGCGTAGAAAATTACCAGAAAAATCTGAAAATTTTACATATTTTAAGAGAAAATCAGCCGAGGGCCAGATTAAAGGTCTTGGAGGGCCAGATCTGGCCACCGGGCCGCATGTTTGACACCTGTGCTATATAAGGAGGAAGTCCATGCAGGAGAAGTGGTCGCTCCTACCTCTCTCCCTTCCTCCTCCTCTGCTCCTCCCCTCCTCCCTCTCTTGCCCCCTTAGACTGAATATCTAAGTGGACATAGCTAACGCACTAGTGGCCCTGTTCCAAACAGGAAGTGTGGCAGGCGGCTCTTCCGGTTCCTTCTGACTCTGGCTCCCATTGTCTTACACTGGAATATTGTGGCCCCTCTCTCTGTACCTACTGAAAATGTTCGTATTAACCCGCTCTACAGAATCCAGATTTTTTTCCATTTCGCTCTTTTGTCCCAAGATCAATCAAGCAAGATATGAACATAAATAATGGACGAATCAGATGCCTTCATTCTCCGAGCGAACAGGTTTGATTGACAGGCTTTCCCGCCCCTTCCACCGTCGGAGTCCCCGTTTTGACAGGTTTGAATGAATTTACATTTATCCAATGACAGTGCAACTTTTACGAGCTTTAACAAGTGGATCAAGACATTTAATACAAATATAAATTGGCCCTTTGCTTGTGGATTTAACTGTGTTGGCTGATTATTTGTTAGACAACTTTTTTTTCAAGTTGTACTTTTTTAATTTGTTCTATTAGCCTTAAAATACAGTACTATAGGTTTACTTACAGTTCGTCATGGTTTGTTCAACATTTATTTGTGCTAATAGACCTTCAAAGACCTGTGGTGTCCATTTTTTCCGGTAAGTAAAATAAATCAAATAAACTGACGGTAAATGATTTATTCATTAAATAACCTGTACAGACATGTAGTAGTACAATAGTCCAATGTAACTATCACATCCGTGTTCAGATGAAAAATACAAGAAACACCAAACTACTGCAGCCTGTGCAGAACAGGGCAAAGCAGAGCATCTGCCGCCCCCCTTCTCCTTCTTACCCCATATAAACGGGTCATCCATGCAAGACTGGTGGTTGCTCAGAGTGATGAGGGGAGTGTCTGGGGGCCGAGAGTCCACCAGCTGTATCAGAGTCTTCTGGTTATGGATGCTCAGGTGGTTCATGTACTCTGAGGAACACACAAAGACCAAGATTATTCATTTGTAGTATCATGAATTTAAATTTCAACAGTTCAAGTCAACTAGCCGCTGTATACAAGATGCCAAAGTGTATTGCTCCTTTGTAGAGCATGTAGAGCTCAGTTTAGTCTTTTCCACACAAGTTTGTTCACAGTTATACAGCACAAGCCGTGTGCTTTGAAGAGAACCCCATATTTTTACAAAAGCCAAAGAATCAGCATTTAAATTTTGGCGGCACGGTGGCTGAGTGGCAACACTCAGGCCTCACAGCAAGAAGGTCGCGGGTTCGATCGCCCGGGCCTTTCTGTGTGGAGTTTGCATGTTCTCCCCGTGTCTGGATGGGTTTCCTCCGGGTGCTCCGGTTTCCCCCATCAACCCAAAACATGCAGCACCTGAACTAACATAAGGACCATGATGTCCACCCTCCTGTGGGCTCCACCTGCAGAGGGGTTCATAGGGGGGGTCAGGTGCTATGAGGATTGGGCAGCAAACTGCCCCCGCGACCCAGCCGGATTAAGCAGGAGAAGATGGATGGATGAATTTACATTTGAGACTGCTGCATTTTATCTGCATCTAATTATAGAGCATATCCTCAGGTGATCAGAAAATACTCTGTTTGCATGCTAATGTTTGTTAGTAAAGCTCTTGAATGCATAAGGTAAGTGATGAAGAACACTGGTGTGGTTTTGCTAACAAACATTAGCATGCAAACAGAGTATTTTGTTAGCAAAACCACACCAGTAAAGCTCTTAAATGCATAAGGTAAGTGACGAAGAACACTGGACCGGTTTAAAACGAACACAAATATACTTTAAGATTACACTGTGTCATAATACACATAATCACAATTACTGATTAACCAAATAGTCCTGACATCCCAAGCTTTAATTTAGTGGTCAGTAATTACAATGTCATGACTTAAATGTATATTTGAGTGACGTTAGAGAGACGTACTGGTCCAGGCGTAGGCATAAGAGCCCACCAGCCCCATCACCACAGTACCAGAGACCCTCCAAGCTAGCGGGGGGCACTGGCGGAACGGCCATTTCACCTCCATGGGCATGACTGTTCTCCTCCTCTGGAACTACAGCGCCCCCTGGTGTTTAATACAGAGACAGAGCGAGGTTAGACCATTAGACATAACAAAAAGTACAAAAGATGCATTATACAGAGAGTGCACAATACAACAGCTTTGAACTTTATCATTTAAACCTGCACTATGTTTTTTTTTTCTGGAGGAGGGGCTGCCACACGCCTGTCTCTGTAGAGATGTTAATGCCTCACCTGGAACGTTCTGCTGTAAGCAGTTAAATCCACGCAGCTCCATAGGTGTGGATTAGGACTAGTATGATACTAACATTTCAAATTCGATTTCGATCCTATTCCTGTGCCACAATGTGATAGTTATAATGCCACTTTTTTAGTAATAGAATGTACATTTCAACACAAACAGTAGTACTTTGTTTATGTTACCACGAGACCTTATATTTGTTCTGATAAAGCTCAGAATCATACTCAAACTACTGAGTAAAGCTCATATCTTGTCCTGTGAATGTGATTTTTTCAAATCAATACTTGTTTAATTTCTAGTTTTATTATCGATTAAAGTATTATACTTTTGACAGCCCTACTTGAACACTTGAAACTCAAAGCTTAGAACTTGACTTGGACTTACTTACTTACTTACTTACTTACTTACTTAGTTAGTTACTTACTTACTTTTTTAACATGAAATAAGTTTCCAAATCCCTTTCCAGCTGCACTGCAGGTTGTTGGTCATTTCAAAGCGGTTCAGTAGGTCAAAGGGACACAGTGTACGGTGCTCCCTGCTCGGTTTCTCAGTGTTTTTTCATAGTTAGATATTAGTTTATGTTTTTATAGAGCTTGTTAAGATAAAGCAAACATAAAAGTATCATATAGTTAAACAGAGTGACTAGCTGATCACATGTAGTAGAGTACATGTATTTCCATAAAGAGTGAATAATACGTTGTCCATTTCTTCAAACCACGTTCCGAAAATTAAAGAACAATTAAACAAATTAATACAATAAAACGCGTGTAAAAACAAAAATAGATGATTGTGTGTGATTATTTTAAAGATTGAGGCCATTTTCAGGCTAAAAACACACAAAAAGAGTCGTATTTACCTCATTCACTTGGTGCAGCCTGGGCGCTACTTCCGGAACAGGAAACGCAATGGATTATGGGCGGTGTAGTTCTTCATCAAGCTGCAGCTTTCAAGTCAGCTTTTACAGCTACTTTTTAGCTTTAGTTTAGTGGAACTAAAGGATTTGGAAGTTCAGACTTCAAAGTCCCAGTTTAGTCCCAAATGTTTGTGCTTTTATAACAGTTTAAGACCTGGTTAGTATTTATAACAGTCCTCTAGTTTAGACCTGGTTAGTATTTATAACAGTCCTCTAGTTAAGACCTGGTTAGTATTTATAACAGTCCTCTAGTTTAGACCTGGTTAGTATTTATAACAGTCCTCTAGTTAAGACCTGGTTAGTATTTATAACAGTCCTCTAGTTTAGACCTGGTTAGTATTTATAACAGTCCTCTAGTTAAGACCTGGTTAGTATTTATAACAGTCCTCTAGTTTAGACCTGGTTAGTATTTATAACAGTCCTCTAGTTAAGACCTGGTTAGTATTTATAACAGTCCTCTAGTTTAGACCTGGTTAGTATTTATAACAGTCCTCTAGTTAAGACCTGGTTAGTATTTATAACAGTCCTCTAGTTTAGACCTGGTTAGTATTTATAACAGTCCTCTAGTTAAGACCTGGTTAGTATTTATAACAGTCCTCTAGTTAAGACCTGGTTAGTATTTATAACAGTCCTCTAGTTAAGACCTGGTTAGTATTTATAACAGTCCTCTAGTTTAGACCTGGTTAGTATTTATAACAGTCCTCTAGTTTAGACCTGGTTAGTATTTATAACAGTCCTCTAGTTAAGACCTGGTTAGTATTTATAACAGTCCTCTAGTTAAGACCTGGTTAGTATTTATAACAGTCCTCTAGTTTAGACCTGGTTAGTATTTATAACAGTCCTCTAGTTAAGACCTGGTTAGTATTTATAACAGTCCTCTAGTTAAGACCTGGTTAGTATTTATAACAGTCCTCTAGTTAAGACCTGGTTAGTATTTATAACAGTCCTCTAGTTTAGACCTGGTTAGTATTTATAACAGTCCTCTAGTTTAGACCTGGTTAGTATTTATAACAGTCCTCTAGTTAAGACCTGGTTAGTATTTATAACAGTCCTCTAGTTAAGACCTGGTTAGTATTTATAACAGTCCTCTAGTTTAGACCTGGTTAGTATTTATAACAGTCCTCTAGTTAAGACCTGGTTAGTATTTATAACAGTCCTCTAGTTTAGACCTGGTTAGTATTTATAACAGTCCTCTAGTTTAGACCTGGTTAGTATTTATAACAGTCCTCTAGTTAAGACCTGGTTAGTATTTATAACAGTCCTCTAGTTTAGACCTGGTTAGTATTTATAACAGTCCTCTAGTTTAGACCTGGTTAGTATTTATAACAGTCCTCTAGTTAAGACCTGGTTAGTATTTATAACAGTCCTCTAGTTAAGACCTGGTTAGTATTTATAACAGTCCTCTAGTTAAGACCTGGTTAGTATTTATAACAGTCCTCTAGTTTAGACCTGGTTAGTATTTATAACAGTCCTCTAGTTTAAGACCTGGTTAGTATTTATAACAGTCCTCTAGTTAAGACCTGGTTAGTATTTATAACAGTCCTCTAGTTTAGACCTGGTTAGTATTTATAACAGTCCTCTAGTTAAGACCTGGTTAGTATTTATAACAGTCCTCTAGTTAAGACCTGGTTAGTATTTATAACAGTCCTCTAGTTAAGACCTGGTTAGTATTTATAACAGTCCTCTAGTTTAGACCTGGTTAGTATTTATAACAGTCCTCTAGTTAAGACCTGGTTAGTATTTATAACAGTCCTCTAGTTAAGACCTGGTTAGTATTTATAACAGTCCTCTAGTTAAGACCTGGTTAGTATTTATAACAGTCCTCTAGTTTAGACCTGGTTAGTATTTATAACAGTCCTCTAGTTTAGACCTGGTTAGTATTTATAACAGTCCTCTAGTTAAGACCTGGTTAGTATTTATAACAGTCCTCTAGTTAAGACCTGGTTAGTATTTATAACAGTCCTCTAGTTTAGACCTGGTTAGTATTTATAACAGTCCTCTAGTTAAGACCTGGTTAGTATTTATAACAGTCCTCTAGTTAAGACCTGGTTAGTATTTATAACAGTCCTCTAGTTTAAGACCTGGTTAGTATTTATAACAGTCCTCTAGTTAAGACCTGGTTAGTATTTATAACAGTCCTCTAGTTTAGACCTGGTTAGTATTTATAACAGTCCTCTAGTTAAGACCTGGTTAGTATTTATAACAGTCCTCTAGTTAAGACCTGGTTAGTATTTATAACAGTCCTCTAGTTAAGACCTGGTTAGTATTTATAACAGTCCTCTAGTTAAGACCTGGTTAGTATTTATAACAGTCCTCTAGTTAAGACCTGGTTAGTATTTATAACAGTCCTCTAGTTTAGACCTGGTTAGTATTTATAACAGTCCTCTAGTTAAGACCTGGTTAGTATTTATAACAGTCCTCTAGTTTAAGACCTGGTTAGTATTTATAACAGTCCTCTAGTTAAGACCTGGTTAGTATTTATAACAGTCCTCTAGTTAAGACCTGGTTAGTATTTATAACAGTCCTCTAGTTAAGACCTGGTTAGTATTTATAACAGTCCTCTAGTTAAGACCTGGTTAGTATTTATAACAGTCCTCTAGTTTAGACCTGGTTAGTATTTATAACAGTCCTCTAGTTTAGACCTGGTTAGTATTTATAACAGTCCTCTAGTTAAGACCTGGTTAGTATTTATAACAGTCCTCTAGTTAAGACCTGGTTAGTATTTATAACAGTCCTCTAGTTAAGACCTGGTTAGTATTTATAACAGTCCTCTAGTTAAGACCTGGTTAGTATTTATAACAGTCCTCTAGTTAAGACCTGGTTAGTATTTATAACAGTCCTCTAGTTTAGACCTGGTTAGTATTTATAACAGTCCTCTAGTTAAGACCTGGTTAGTATTTATAACAGTCCTCTAGTTAAGACCTGGTTAGTATTTATAACAGTCCTCTAGTTTAGACCTGGTTAGTATTTATAACAGTCCTCTAGTTAAGACCTGGTTAGTATTTATAACAGTCCTCTAGTTTAGACCTGGTTAGTATTTATAACAGTCCTCTAGTTAAGACCTGGTTAGTATTTATAACAGTCCTCTAGTTAAGACCTGGTTAGTATTTATAACAGTCCTCTAGTTAAGACCTGGTTAGTATTTATAACAGTCCTCTAGTTAAGACCTGGTTAGTATTTATAACAGTCCTCTAGTTAAGACCTGGTTAGTATTTATAACAGTCCTCTAGTTAAGACCTGGTTAGTATTTATAACAGTCCTCTAGTTAAGACCTGGTTAGTATTTATAACAGTCCTCTAGTTTAGACCTGGTTAGTATTTATAACAGTCCTCTAGTTTAGACCTGGTTAGTATTTATAACAGTCCTCTAGTTAAGACCTGGTTAGTATTTATAACAGTCCTCTAGTTAAGACCTGGTTAGTATTTATAACAGTCCTCTAGTTTAGACCTGGTTAGTATTTATAACAGTCCTCTAGTTTAGACCTGGTTAGTATTTATAACAGTCCTCTAGTTTAAGACCTGGTTAGTATTTATAACAGTCCTCTAGTTAAGACCTGGTTAGTATTTATAACAGTCCTCTAGTTTAGACCTGGTTAGTATTTATAACAGTCCTCTAGTTTAGACCTGGTTAGTATTTATAACAGTCCTCTAGTTTAGACCTGGTTAGTATTTATAACAGTCCTCTAGTTAAGACCTGGTTAGTATTTATAACAGTCCTCTAGTTTAGACCTGGTTAGTATTTATAACAGTCCTCTAGTTTAGACCTGGTTAGTATTTATAACAGTCCTCTAGTTAAGACCTGGTTAGTATTTATAACAGTCCTCTAGTTAAGACCTGGTTAGTATTTATAACAGTCCTCTAGTTAAGACCTGGTTAGTATTTATAACAGTCCTCTAGTTAAGACCTGGTTAGTATTTATAACAGTCCTCTAGTTAAGACCTGGTTAGTATTTATAACAGTCCTCTAGTTTAGACCTGGTTAGTATTTATAACAGTCCTCTAGTTAAGACCTGGTTAGTATTTATAACAGTCCTCTAGTTAAGACCTGGTTAGTATTTATAACAGTCCTCTAGTTAAGACCTGGTTAGTATTTATAACAGTCCTCTAGTTTAGACCTGGTTAGTATTTATAACAGTCCTCTAGTTTAGACCTGGTTAGTATTTATAACAGTCCTCTAGTTTAGACCTGGTTAGTATTTATAACAGTCCTCTAGTTTAGACCTGGTTAGTATTTATAACAGTCCTCTAGTTTAGACCTGGTTAGTATTTATAACAGTCCTCTAGTTTAGACCTGGTTAGTATTTATAACAGTCCTCTAGTTTAGACCTGGTTAGTATTTATAACAGTCCTCTAGTTTAGACCTGGTTAGTATTTATAACAGTCCTCTAGTTTAGACCTGGTTAGTATTTATAACAGTCCTCTAGTTTAGACCTGGTTAGTATTTATAACAGTCCTCTAGTTTAGACCTGGTTAGTATTTATAACAGTCCTCTAGTTAAGACCTGGTTAGTATTTATAACAGTCCTCTAGTTTAGACCTGGTTAGTATTTATAACAGTCCTCTAGTTAAGACCTGGTTAGTATTTATAACAGTCCTCTAGTTTAGACCTGGTTAGTATTTATAACAGTCCTCTAGTTAAGACCTGGTTAGTATTTATAACAGTCCTCTAGTTTAGACCTGGTTAGTATTTATAACAGTCCTCTAGTTTAGACCTGGTTAGTATTTATAACAGTCCTCTGTTTAATAGCTGATTAGTATTTATAACAGTCCTCTAGTTAAGACCTGGTTAGTATTTATAACAGTCCTCTAGTTTAGACCTGGTTAGTATTTATAACAGTCCTCTAGTTAAGACCTGGTTAGTATTTATAACAGTCCTCTAGTTAAGACCTGGTTAGTATTTATAACAGTCCTCTAGTTAAGACCTGGTTAGTATTTATAACAGTCCTCTAGTTTAGACCTGGTTAGTATTTATAACAGTCCTCTAGTTTAGACCTGGTTAGTATTTATAACAGTCCTCTAGTTTAGACCTGGTTAGTATTTATAACAGTCCTCTAGTTAAGACCTGGTTAGTATTTATAACAGTCCTCTAGTTAAGACCTGGTTAGTATTTATAACAGTCCTCTAGTTAAGACCTGGTTAGTATTTATAACAGTCCTCTAGTTTAGACCTGGTTAGTATTTATAACAGTCCTCTAGTTTAGACCTGGTTAGTATTTATAACAGTCCTCTAGTTAAGACCTGGTTAGTATTTATAACAGTCCTCTAGTTAAGACCTGGTTAGTATTTATAACAGTCCTCTAGTTAAGACCTGGTTAGTATTTATAACAGTCCTCTAGTTTAGACCTGGTTAGTATTTATAACAGTCCTCTAGTTTAGACCTGGTTAGTATTTATAACAGTCCTCTAGTTTAGACCTGGTTAGTATTTATAACAGTCCTCTAGTTAAGACCTGGTTAGTATTTATAACAGTCCTCTAGTTTAGACCTGGTTAGTATTTATAACAGTCCTCTAGTTTAGACCTGGTTAGTATTTATAACAGTCCTCTAGTTAAGACCTGGTTAGTATTTATAACAGTCCTCTAGTTAAGACCTGGTTAGTATTTATAACAGTCCTCTAGTTTAGACCTGGTTAGTATTTATAACAGTCCTCTAGTTTAGACCTGGTTAGTATTTATAACAGTCCTCTAGTTTAGACCTGGTTAGTATTTATAACAGTCCTCTAGTTTAGACCTGGTTAGTATTTATAACAGTCCTCTAGTTAAGACCTGGTTAGTATTTATAACAGTCCTCTAGTTTAGACCTGGTTAGTATTTATAACAGTCCTCTAGTTAAGACCTGGTTAGTATTTATAACAGTCCTCTAGTTAAGACCTGGTTAGTATTTATAACAGTCCTCTAGTTAAGACCTGGTTAGTATTTATAACAGTCCTCTAGTTTAGACCTGGTTAGTATTTATAACAGTCCTCTAGTTTAGACCTGGTTAGTATTTATAACAGTCCTCTAGTTAAGACCTGGTTAGTATTTATAACAGTCCTCTAGTTTAGACCTGGTTAGTATTTATAACAGTCCTCTAGTTAAGACCTGGTTAGTATTTATAACAGTCCTCTAGTTAAGACCTGGTTAGTATTTATAACAGTCCTCTAGTTTAGACCTGGTTAGTATTTATAACAGTCCTCTAGTTTAGACCTGGTTAGTATTTATAACAGTCCTCTAGTTAAGACCTGGTTAGTATTTATAACAGTCCTCTAGTTTAGACCTGGTTAGTATTTATAACAGTCCTCTAGTTTAGACCTGGTTAGTATTTATAACAGTCCTCTAGTTTAGACCTGGTTAGTATTTATAACAGTCCTCTAGTTAAGACCTGGTTAGTATTTATAACAGTCCTCTAGTTAAGACCTGGTTAGTATTTATAACAGTCCTCTAGTTAAGACCTGGTTAGTATTTATAACAGTCCTCTAGTTTAGACCTGGTTAGTATTTATAACAGTCCTCTAGTTTAAGACCTGGTTAGTATTTATAACAGTCCTCTAGTTTAGACCTGGTTAGTATTTATAACAGTCCTCTAGTTTAAGACCTGGTTAGTATTTATAACAGTCCTCTAGTTTAGACCTGGTTAGTATTTATAACAGTCCTCTAGTTTAGACCTGGTTAGTATTTATAACAGTCCTCTAGTTAAGACCTGGTTAGTATTTATAACAGTCCTCTAGTTTAAGACCTGGTTAGTATTTATAACAGTCCTCTAGTTAAGACCTGGTTAGTATTTATAACAGTCCTCTAGTTAAGACCTGGTTAGTATTTATAACAGTCCTCTAGTTAAGACCTGGTTAGTATTTATAACAGTCCTCTAGTTAAGACCTGGTTAGTATTTATAACAGTCCTCTAGTTAAGACCTGGTTAGTATTTATAACAGTCCTCTAGTTAAGACCTGGTTAGTATTTATAACAGTCCTCTAGTTTAGACCTGGTTAGTATTTATAACAGTCCTCTAGTTTAGACCTGGTTAGTATTTATAACAGTCCTCTAGTTAAGACCTGGTTAGTATTTATAACAGTCCTCTAGTTTAGACCTGGTTAGTATTTATAACAGTCCTCTAGTTAAGACCTGGTTAGTATTTATAACAGTCCTCTAGTTAAGACCTGGTTAGTATTTATAACAGTCCTCTAGTTAAGACCTGGTTAGTATTTATAACAGTCCTCTAGTTTAGACCTGGTTATTATTTATAACAGTCCTCTAGTTTAAGACCTGGTTAGTATTTATAACAGTCCTCTAGTTAAGACCTGGTTAGTATTTATAACAGTCCTCTAGTTAAGACCTGGTTAGTATTTATAACAGTCCTCTAGTTAAGACCTGGTTAGTATTTATAACAGTCCTCTAGTTAAGACCTGGTTAGTATTTATAACAGTCCTCTAGTTAAGACCTGGTTAGTATTTATAACAGTCCTCTAGTTTAAGACCTGGTTAGTATTTATAACAGTCCTCTAGTTAAGACCTGGTTAGTATTTATAACAGTCCTCTAGTTTAGACCTGGTTAGTATTTATAACAGTCCTCTAGTTAAGACCTGGTTAGTATTTATAACAGTCCTCTAGTTAAGACCTGGTTAGTATTTATAACAGTCCTCTAGTTAAGACCTGGTTAGTATTTATAACAGTCCTCTAGTTAAGACCTGGTTAGTATTTATAACAGTCCTCTAGTTAAGACCTGGTTAGTATTTATAACAGTCCTCTAGTTAAGACCTGGTTAGTATTTATAACAGTCCTCTAGTTAAGACCTGGTTAGTATTTATAACAGTCCTCTAGTTAAGACCTGGTTAGTATTTATAACAGTCCTCTAGTTAAGACCTGGTTAGTATTTATAACAGTCCTCTAGTTAAGACCTGGTTAGTATTTATAACAGTCCTCTAGTTAAGACCTGGTTAGTATTTATAACAGTCCTCTAGTTAAGACCTGGTTAGTATTTATAACAGTCCTCTAGTTTAGACCTGGTTAGTATTTATAACAGTCCTCTAGTTTAGACCTGGTTAGTATTTATAACAGTCCTCTAGTTTAGACCTGGTTAGTATTTATAACAGTCCTCTAGTTAAGACCTGGTTAGTATTTATAACAGTCCTCTAGTTAAGACCTGGTTAGTATTTATAACAGTCCTCTAGTTAAGACCTGGTTAGTATTTATAACAGTCCTCTAGTTAAGACCTGGTTAGTATTTATAACAGTCCTCTAGTTAAGACCTGGTTAGTATTTATAACAGTCCTCTAGTTAAGACCTGGTTAGTATTTATAACAGTCCTCTAGTTTAGACCTGGTTAGTATTTATAACAGTCCTCTAGTTTAGACCTGGTTAGTATTTATAACAGTCCTCTAGTTAAGACCTGGTTAGTATTTATAACAGTCCTCTAGTTAAGACCTGGTTAGTATTTATAACAGTCCTCTAGTTTAAGACCTGGTTAGTATTTATAACAGTCCTCTAGTTAAGACCTGGTTAGTATTTATAACAGTCCTCTAGTTTAGACCTGGTTAGTATTTATAACAGTCCTCTAGTTAAGACCTGGTTAGTATTTATAACAGTCCTCTAGTTAAGACCTGGTTAGTATTTATAACAGTCCTCTAGTTAAGACCTGGTTAGTATTTATAACAGTCCTCTAGTTTAGACCTGGTTAGTATTTATAACAGTCCTCTAGTTTAGACCTGGTTAGTATTTATAACAGTCCTCTAGTTAAGACCTGGTTAGTATTTATAACAGTCCTCTAGTTAAGACCTGGTTAGTATTTATAACAGTCCTCTAGTTAAGACCTGGTTAGTATTTATAACAGTCCTCTAGTTTAGACCTGGTTAGTATTTATAACAGTCCTCTAGTTAAGACCTGGTTAGTATTTATAACAGTCCTCTAGTTAAGACCTGGTTAGTATTTATAACAGTCCTCTAGTTAAGACCTGGTTAGTATTTATAACAGTCCTCTAGTTAAGACCTGGTTAGTATTTATAACAGTCCTCTAGTTTAGACCTGGTTAGTATTTATAACAGTCCTCTAGTTAAGACCTGGTTAGTATTTATAACAGTCCTCTAGTTTAGACCTGGTTAGTATTTATAACAGTCCTCTAGTTAAGACCTGGTTAGTATTTATAACAGTCCTCTAGTTAAGACCTGGTTAGTATTTATAACAGTCCTCTAGTTTAGACCTGGTTAGTATTTATAACAGTCCTCTAGTTAAGACCTGGTTAGTATTTATAACAGTCCTCTAGTTAAGACCTGGTTAGTATTTATAACAGTCCTCTAGTTAAGACCTGGTTAGTATTTATAACAGTCCTCTAGTTTAGACCTGGTTAGTATTTATAACAGTCCTCTAGTTTAGACCTGGTTAGTATTTATAACAGTCCTCTAGTTAAGACCTGGTTAGTATTTATAACAGTCCTCTAGTTAAGACCTGGTTAGTATTTATAACAGTCCTCTAGTTAAGACCTGGTTAGTATTTATAACAGTCCTCTAGTTAAGACCTGGTTAGTATTTATAACAGTCCTCTAGTTAAGACCTGGTTAGTATTTATAACAGTCCTCTAGTTAAGACCTGGTTAGTATTTATAACAGTCCTCTAGTTTAGACCTGGTTAGTATTTATAACAGTCCTCTAGTTAAGACCTGGTTAGTATTTATAACAGTCCTCTAGTTTAAGACCTGGTTAGTATTTATAACAGTCCTCTAGTTAAGACCTGGTTAGTATTTATAACAGTCCTCTAGTTAAGACCTGGTTAGTATTTATAACAGTCCTCTAGTTAAGACCTGGTTAGTATTTATAACAGTCCTCTAGTTAAGACCTGGTTAGTATTTATAACAGTCCTCTAGTTAAGACCTGGTTAGTATTTATAACAGTCCTCTAGTTAAGACCTGGTTAGTATTTATAACAGTCCTCTAGTTAAGACCTGGTTAGTATTTATAACAGTCCTCTAGTTTAGACCTGGTTAGTATTTATAACAGTCCTCTAGTTAAGACCTGGTTAGTATTTATAACAGTCCTCTAGTTTAGACCTGGTTAGTATTTATAACAGTCCTCTAGTTAAGACCTGGTTAGTATTTATAACAGTCCTCTAGTTTAGACCTGGTTAGTATTTATAACAGTCCTCTAGTTAAGACCTGGTTAGTATTTATAACAGTCCTCTAGTTAAGACCTGGTTAGTATTTATAACAGTCCTCTAGTTAAGACCTGGTTAGTATTTATAACAGTCCTCTAGTTTAGACCTGGTTAGTATTTATAACAGTCCTCTAGTTAAGACCTGGTTAGTATTTATAACAGTCCTCTAGTTAAGACCTGGTTAGTATTTATAACAGTCCTCTAGTTTAGACCTGGTTAGTATTTATAACAGTCATCTATTTAAGACCAGGATAGTATTTATAACAGTCCTCTAGTTTAGACCTGGTTAGTATTTATAACAGTCCTCTAGTTAAGACCTGGTTAGTATTTATAACAGTCCTCTAGTTAAGACCTGGTTAGTATTTATAACAGTCCTCTAGTTTAGACCTGGTTAGTATTTATAACAGTCCTCTAGTTAAGACCTGGTTAGTATTTATAACAGTCCTCTAGTTAAGACCTGGTTAGTATTTATAACAGTCCTCTAGTTTAGACCTGGTTAGTATTTATAACAGTCCTCTAGTTTAGACCTGGTTAGTATTTATAACAGTCCTCTAGTTAAGACCTGGTTAGTATTTATAACAGTCCTCTAGTTAAGACCTGGTTAGTATTTATAACAGTCCTCTAGTTTAGACCTGGTTAGTATTTATAACAGTCCTCTAGTTTAGACCTGGTTAGTATTTATAACAGTCCTCTAGTTTAGACCTGGTTAGTATTTATAACAGTCCTCTAGTTTAGACCTGGTTAGTATTTATAACAGTCCTCTAGTTAAGACCTGGTTAGTATTTATAACAGTCCTCTAGTTAAGACCTGGTTAGTATTTATAACAGTCCTCTAGTTAAGACCTGGTTAGTATTTATAACAGTCCTCTAGTTTAGACCTGGTTAGTATTTATAACAGTCCTCTAGTTAAGACCTGGTTAGTATTTATAACAGTCCTCTAGTTAAGACCTGGTTAGTATTTATAACAGTCCTCTAGTTAAGACCTGGTTAGTATTTATAACAGTCCTCTAGTTTAGACCTGGTTAGTATTTATAACAGTCCTCTAGTTAAGACCTGGTTAGTATTTATAACAGTCCTCTAGTTAAGACCTGGTTAGTATTTATAACAGTCCTCTAGTTTAGACCTGGTTAGTATTTATAACAGTCCTCTAGTTAAGACCTGGTTAGTATTTATAACAGTCCTCTAGTTTAGACCTGGTTAGTATTTATAACAGTCCTCTAGTTTAGACCTGGTTAGTATTTATAACAGTCCTCTAGTTAAGACCTGGTTAGTATTTATAACAGTCCTCTAGTTTAGACCTGGTTAGTATTTATAACAGTCCTCTAGTTAAGACCTGGTTAGTATTTATAACAGTCCTCTAGTTAAGACCTGGTTAGTATTTATAACAGTCCTCTAGTTTAGACCTGGTTAGTATTTATAACAGTCCTCTAGTTTAGACCTGGTTAGTATTTATAACAGTCCTCTAGTTAAGACCTGGTTAGTATTTATAACAGTCCTCTAGTTAAGACCTGGTTAGTATTTATAACAGTCCTCTAGTTTAGACCTGGTTAGTATTTATAACAGTCCTCTAGTTAAGACCTGGTTAGTATTTATAACAGTCCTCTAGTTTAGACCTGGTTAGTATTTATAACAGTCCTCTAGTTTAGACCTGGTTAGTATTTATAACAGTCCTCTAGTTAAGACCTGGTTAGTATTTATAACAGTCCTCTAGTTAAGACCTGGTTAGTATTTATAACAGTCCTCTAGTTTAGACCTGGTTAGTATTTATAACAGTCCTCTAGTTAAGACCTGGTTAGTATTTATAACAGTCCTCTAGTTAAGACCTGGTTAGTATTTATAACAGTCCTCTAGTTAAGACCTGGTTAGTATTTATAACAGTCCTCTAGTTAAGACCTGGTTAGTATTTATAACAGTCCTCTAGTTAAGACCTGGTTAGTATTTATAACAGTCCTCTAGTTTAGACCTGGTTAGTATTTATAACAGTCCTCTAGTTAAGACCTGGTTAGTATTTATAACAGTCCTCTAGTTAAGACCTGGTTAGTATTTATAACAGTCCTCTAGTTTAGACCTGGTTAGTATTTATAACAGTCCTCTAGTTAAGACCTGGTTAGTATTTATAACAGTCCTCTAGTTAAGACCTGGTTAGTATTTATAACAGTCCTCTAGTTTAGACCTGGTTAGTATTTATAACAGTCCTCTAGTTAAGACCTGGTTAGTATTTATAACAGTCCTCTAGTTAAGACCTGGTTAGTATTTATAACAGTCCTCTAGTTAAGACCTGGTTAGTATTTATAACAGTCCTCTAGTTAAGACCTGGTTAGTATTTATAACAGTCCTCTAGTTAAGACCTGGTTAGTATTTATAACAGTCCTCTAGTTTAGACCTGGTTAGTATTTATAACAGTCCTCTAGTTAAGACCTGGTTAGTATTTATAACAGTCCTCTAGTTTAAGACCTGGTTAGTATTTATAACAGTCATCTAGTTAAGACCTGGTAAGTATTTATAACAGTCCTCTAGTTTAGACCTGGTTAGTATTTATAACAGTCCTCTAGTTAAGACCTGGTTAGTATTTATAACAGTCCTCTAGTTTAAGACCTGGTTAGTATTTATAACAGTCCTCTAGTTAAGACCTGGTTAGTATTTATAACAGTCCTCTAGTTAAGACCTGGTTAGTATTTATAACAGTCCTCTAGTTAAGACCTGGTTAGTATTTATAACAGTCCTCTAGTTAAGACCTGGTTAGTATTTATAACAGTCCTCTAGTTAAGACCTGGTTAGTATTTATAACAGTCCTCTAGTTAAGACCTGGTTAGTATTTATAACAGTCCTCTAGTTTAGACCTGGTTAGTATTTATAACAGTCCTCTAGTTTAGACCTGGTTAGTATTTATAACAGTCCTCTAGTTTAGACCTGGTTAGTATTTATAACAGTCCTCTAGTTAAGACCTGGTTAGTATTTATAACAGTCCTCTAGTTAAGACCTGGTTAGTATTTATAACAGTCCTCTAGTTTAGACCTGGTTAGTATTTATAACAGTCCTCTAGTTAAGACCTGGTTAGTATTTATAACAGTCCTCTAGTTTAGACCTGGTTAGTATTTATAACAGTCCTCTAGTTTAGACCTGGTTAGTATTTATAACAGTCCTCTAGTTTAGACCTGGTTAGTATTTATAACAGTCCTCTAGTTAAGACCTGGTTAGTATTTATAACAGTCCTCTAGTTAAGACCTGGTTAGTATTTATAACAGTCCTCTAGTTTAGACCTGGTTAGTATTTATAACAGTCCTCTAGTTAAGACCTGGTTAGTATTTATAACAGTCCTCTAGTTAAGACCTGGTTAGTATTTATAACAGTCCTCTAGTTAAGACCTGGTTAGTATTTATAACAGTCCTCTAGTTAAGACCTGGTTAGTATTTATAACAGTCCTCTAGTTTAGACCTGGTTAGTATTTATAACAGTCCTCTAGTTTAGACCTGGTTAGTATTTATAACAGTCCTCTAGTTAAGACCTGGTTAGTATTTATAACAGTCCTCTAGTTAAGACCTGGTTAGTATTTATAACAGTCCTCTAGTTAAGACCTGGTTAGTATTTATAACAGTCCTCTAGTTTAGACCTGGTTAGTATTTATAACAGTCCTCTAGTTAAGACCTGGTTAGTATTTATAACAGTCCTCTAGTTAAGACCTGGTTAGTATTTATAACAGTCCTCTAGTTAAGACCTGGTTAGTATTTATAACAGTCCTCTAGTTTAGACCTGGTTAGTATTTATAACAGTCCTCTAGTTAAGACCTGGTTAGTATTTATAACAGTCCTCTAGTTAAGACCTGGTTAGTATTTATAACAGTCCTCTAGTTAAGACCTGGTTAGTATTTATAACAGTCCTCTAGTTTAGACCTGGTTAGTATTTATAACAGTCCTCTAGTTAAGACCTGGTTAGTATTTATAACAGTCCTCTAGTTAAGACCTGGTTAGTATTTATAACAGTCCTCTAGTTAAGACCTGGTTAGTATTTATAACAGTCCTCTAGTTAAGACCTGGTTAGTATTTATAACAGTCCTCTAGTTTAGACCTGGTTAGTATTTATAACAGTCCTATAGTTTAAGACCTGGTTAGTATTTATAACAGTCCTCTAGTTAAGACCTGGTTAGTATTTATAACAGTCCTCTAGTTAAGACCTGGTTAGTATTTATAACAGTCCTCTAGTTAAGACCTGGTTAGTATTTATAACAGTCCTCTAGTTTAGACCTGGTTAGTATTTATAACAGTCCTCTAGTTAAGACCTGGTTAGTATTTATAACAGTCCTCTAGTTAAGACCTGGTTAGTATTTATAACAGTCCTCTAGTTAAGACCTGGTTAGTATTTATAACAGTCCTCTAGTTAAGACCTGGTTAGTATTTATAACAGTCCTCTAGTTAAGACCTGGTTAGTATTTATAACAGTCCTCTAGTTAAGACCTGGTTAGTATTTATAACAGTCCTCTAGTTTAGACCTGGTTAGTATTTATAACAGTCCTCTAGTTAAGACCTGGTTAGTATTTATAACAGTCCTCTAGTTAAGACCTGGTTAGTATTTATAACAGTCCTCTAGTTTAGACCTGGTTAGTATTTATAACAGTCCTCTAGTTAAGACCTGGTTAGTATTTATAACAGTCCTCTAGTTAAGACCTGGTTAGTATTTATAACAGTCCTCTAGTTTAGACCTGGTTAGTATTTATAACAGTCCTCTAGTTAAGACCTGGTTAGTATTTATAACAGTCCTCTAGTTAAGACCTGGTTAGTATTTATAACAGTCCTCTAGTTTAGACCTGGTTAGTATTTATAACAGTCCTCTAGTTAAGACCTGGTTAGTATTTATAACAGTCCTCTAGTTAAGACCTGGTTAGTATTTATAACAGTCCTCTAGTTAAGACCTGGTTAGTATTTATAACAGTCCTCTAGTTTAGACCTGGTTAGTATTTATAACAGTCCTCTAGTTAAGACCTGGTTAGTATTTATAACAGTCCTCTAGTTAAGACCTGGTTAGTATTTATAACAGTCCTCTAGTTTAGACCTGGTTAGTATTTATAACAGTCCTCTAGTTAAGACCTGGTTAGTATTTATAACAGTCCTCTAGTTTAGACCTGGTTAGTATTTATAACAGTCCTCTAGTTAAGACCTGGTTAGTATTTATAACAGTCCTCTAGTTTAGACCTGGTTAGTATTTATAACAGTCCTCTAGTTTAGACCTGGTTAGTATTTATAACAGTCCTCTAGTTTAGACCTGGTTAGTATTTATAACAGTCCTCTAGTTAAGACCTGGTTAGTATTTATAACAGTCCTCTAGTTTAGACCTGGTTAGTATTTATAACAGTCCTCTAGTTAAGACCTGGTTAGTATTTATAACAGTCCTCTAGTTAAGACCTGGTTAGTATTTATAACAGTCCTCTAGTTAAGACCTGGTTAGTATTTATAACAGTTCTGTAGTTTAGACCTGGTTAGTATTTATAACAGTCCTCTAGTTTAGACCTGGTTAGTATTTATAACAGTTCTCTAGTTTAGACCTGGTTAGTATTTATAACAATCCTCTAGTTAAGACCTGGTTAGTATTTATAACAGTCCTCTAGTTTAGACCTGGTTAGTATTTATAACAGTCCTCTAGTTAAGACCTGGTTAGTATTTATAACAGTCCTCTAGTTTAGACCTGGTTAGTATTTATAACAGTCCTCTAGTTTAGACCTGGTTAGTATTTATAACAGTCCTCTAGTTAAGACCTGGTTAGTATTTATAACAGTCCTCTAGTTAAGACCTGGTTAGTATTTATAACAGTCCTCTAGTTAAGACCTGGTTAGTATTTATAACAGTCCTCTAGTTAAGACCTGGTTAGTATTTATAACAGTCCTCTAGTTAAGACCTGGTTAGTATTTATAACAGTCCTCTAGTTAAGACCTGGTTAGTATTTATAACAGTTCTCTAGTTTAGACCTGGTTACTAGGCCTATTTGGTTTGGTTCTGATTTGGTCTGAGTTATTAACTGCTTTAGTCCTGAATTAGTCCTGGTCCTGGTTTACTCCTGGTTTATACCTGGTTTGGTTCACCTCAGACCCCACACATCCTGCCAATAATCTGTTCAAACTCCTGCCCTCTGGGAGGCGCTACAGGTCCATCATATCCAAATCTGTCAGATTCAAGAAGAGTTTCTTTCCCGCTGCCATTCGGAGTCTAAACCAATCCTGTTCATAACTGGATATTTATCTGTGTGTGTTGTATTATGCAAGTGTGTTGTAAATTTGTTTTGTTCTGCAACAGACACAGAAGATGTGAGCATTTCTTGCTGTACTGGAAACATATTCCACCAACTTGTTGTGTGGCCATTAATAAATGATTCTGATTCTGATTCTGATTCTGGTTCATACATAACAAGTGGAATTACAACAGTTTTATACATTTCTTTGTATTATTTTTTAGACAATAATTACAAATACAGTCTTGAAACAGCTCAGCAAAACGAGCACAATATATGCAAAACAAACATGATTCTCAGGTAAAAGTTCAAATATGACAAAAATATTGTGTGACTTTGATGCTGAGCAAACACAGCGGCTCTACCAGCCTGGAGCAGCCCAGTGCAGACCTTTCAACGCCACCTCAAATCCAAGAAAGCAAGCCTGAAACAAGACCAAAAACAGACTTTAATAATCACATTATGATAAAAACTCACATAAATGTTATTGCCACGTGTATCTGCACTAACAAATTAAGGTGAAATGATTTTGTTTAAATAGCTATAAAAATATCACCCTGCACAGCAAAGTGCATTTTGTGTGGTTAATCGTGGGTTTGGAGTCAAAGGCAAAGCTCCCAAACGAACCGAATCAAACACAGACAAAAGTGCTTCAGCCTATTTTAGCGTCGACTGTTTAGTTTGTGAATTAGTGGAGGGACGATGTCTGTGCTGTTTTCTGAACTGGATTTAACACAAGTTTGATTATTTGTCTTGTTTATTGTGACGCTTTCACCAAACAGATTCAAAGAGTCATCATGATGTTCTGCATTTTCCCTTCACTTTCAGCGACATGTGTGACCCAATAATAAGCTTCAGGATTCTATTCTGGCTTTTTCTTTCAGAAAGATCCCCCACAGTGTTATTTAGGCCCCTTGCCTCCATCTGAAATTATGACATCAAATTTAAAGAGGGGGTTTTCTACTCCTATGGGGCATTAACTGCTAACACAGAACATATTTAGACCTCATCAGAAAAGGCTCTTTTCTCCGATAACACAAGTTTTAGTTTAATTTTCAATGCTCTGAGGCTCTCCTTCCTTTGATCTCTGCGCTTAGTCACTCCCTCTTCTGAGCAGTGTGCATCCCACTAATAAAACTATCCATCTTCTCCCGCTTAATCCAGCTGGGTCGCGGGGGCAGTTTGCTGCCCAATCCTCACAGCCCCTGACCCCCTATGAACCCCTCTGCAGGTGGAGCCACAGGAGGAGGACGTCATGGTCCTTGATGTTAGTTCAGGTGCTGCATGTTTTGGGTTGATGGGGGAAACCGGAGCACCCGGAGGAAACCCATCCAGACACAGGGAGAACATGCAAACTCCACACAGAAAGGCCCAGGCGACCCCGCAACCCGCAACCTTCTTGCTGTGAGGCCTGAGTGTTGCCACTCAGCCACCGTGCCGACAAAATTTAAATGCTGATTCTTTGGCTTTTGTAAAAATATGGGGTTCTCTTCAAAGCACACGGCTGTAACAAAACTGCATTCTTTTGTTGCAGCAATAAAAAAGCAAAGGAATGTAAAAATAATAATGCAATAATCCATCACATAGTCCCACGTTCCTCCCGTTCTACACTCACAGCGTTGGCGGGGAAGGCGCGCAGGAACACGGCGTTGAATCCTTTGTAGAGAGCTTTAGGCCCCTCCTCCTTCAGCAGAGTCCGGAGCACATCCAGCAGACCGCGGTACTTCCCATCCACCGCTGCAAACACACAACACTCTGATAAAGTATCAATCCCCCTCTGATAAAGTATCAATCCCCCTCTGATAAAGTATCAATCCCCCTCTGATAAAGTATCAATCCCCCTCTGATAAAGTATCAATCCCCCTCTGATAAAGTATCAATCCCCCTCTGATAAAGTATCAGTCCCCCTCTGATAAAGTATCAATCCCCCTCTGATAAAGTATCAATCCCCCTCTGATAAAGTGGTAATTTAAGGGAACCGACTTCTGCAGTTCAGCAGCAGTGACTCTGACCCCAGACTCACTGTGGACAGAACAGAACAGAACAGAACTGGGCTCAAACCAGGACCAGGACCAAGACTAAAAACACTAAGACTAAGACTCCAACGGGATTCAAAGTGTGGACAGGAGCAGAGGGTCAGCAGAAGCAGAGGGTCAGCAGTAGGACCAGAGGGTCAGTAGCAGGAGCAGAGGGTCAGCAGTAGGACCAGAGGGTCAGTAGCAGGAGCAGAGGGTCAGCAGCAGGAGCAGAGGGTCAGTAGCAGGAGCAGAGGGTCAGCAGCAGGAGCAGAGGGTCAGCAGTAGGAGCAGAGGGTCAGCAGCAGGACCAGAGGGTCAGTAGCAGGAGCAGAGGGTCAGCAGTAGGAGCAGAGGGTCAGCAGCAAAAGCAGAGGGTCAGTAGCAGGAGCAGAGGGTCAACAGCAGGACCAGAGGGTCAGCAGCAAAAGCAGAGGGTCAGTAGCAGGAGCAGAGGGTCAACAGCAGGAGCAGAGGGTCAGCATTAGGAGCAGAAGGTCAGCAGCAGGAGCAGAGGGTCAGCAGCAGGAGCATTAGGAGCAGAGGGTCAGCAGCAGGAGCAGAGGGTCAGCAGTAGGACCAGAGGGTAAGCAGCAGGAGCAGAGGGTCAGCAGCAGGACCAGAGGGTCAGTAGCAGGAGCAGAGGGTCAGCAGCAGGACCAGAGGGTCAGCAGTAGAACCAGAGGGTCAGTAGCAGGAGCAGAGGGTCAGCAGCAGGACCAGAGGGTCAGTAGCAGGAGCAGAGGGTCAGCAGTAGGAGCAGAGGGTCAGCAGCAGGACCAGAGGGTCAGCAGTAGGAGCAGAGGGTCAGCAGCAGGACCAGAGGGTCAGCAGCAGGACCAGAGGGTCAGTAGCAGGACCAGAGGGTCAGCAGCAGGAGCAGAGGGTCAGCAGCAGGAGCATTAGGAGCAGAGGGTCAGCAGCAGGAGCAGAGGGTCAGCAGTAGGACCAGAGGGTAAGCAGCAGGAGCAGAGGGTCAGCAGCAGGACCAGAGGGTCAGCAGCAGGACCAGAGGGTCAGTAGCAGGAGCAGAGGGTCAGCAGCAGGACCAGAGGGTCAGCAGTAGAACCAGAGGGTCAGTAGCAGGAGCAGAGGGTCAGCAGCAGGACCAGAGGGTCAGTAGCAGGAGCAGAGGGTCAGCAGTAGGAGCAGAGGGTCAGCAGCAGGACCAGAGGGTCAGTAGCAGGAGCAGAGGGTCAGCAGTAGGACCAGAGGGTCAGCAGTAGGAGCAGAGGGTCAGCAGCAGGACCAGAGGGTCAGCAGCAGGACCAGAGGGTCAGTAGCAGGACCAGAGGGTCAGCAGCAGGACCAGAGGGTCAGTAGCAGGAGCATTAGGAGCAGAGGGTCAGCAGCAGGAGCAGAGGGTCAGCAGTAGGACGAGAGGGTAAGCAGCAGGAGCAGAGGGTCAGCAGCAGGAGCAGAGGGTCAGCAGCAGGACCAGAGGGTCAGCAGCAGGACCAGAGGGTCAGTAGCAGGAGCAGAGGGTCAGCAGCAGGACCAGAGGGTCAGCAGTAGAACCAGAGGGTCAGCAGCAGGAGCAGAGGGTCAGCAGCAGGACCAGAGGGTCAGTAGCAGGAGCAGAGGGTCAGCAGTAGGAGAAGAGGGTCAGCAGCAGGACCAGAGGGTCAGTAGCAGGAGCAGAGGGTCAGCAGTAGGAGCAGAGGGTCAGCAGCAGGAGCAGAGGGTCAGCAGCAAAAGCAAAGGGTCAGCAGCAGGAGCATTAGGACCAGAGGGTCAGCAGCAGGAGCAGAGGGTCAGCAGCAGGAGTAGAGGGTCAGCAGCAAAAGCAGAGGGTCAGCAGCAGGAGCAGAGGGTCAGCAGCAGGAGTAGAGGTCAGCAGCAAAAGCAGAGGGTCAGCAGCAGGAGTAGAGGGTCAGCAGCAAAAGCAGAGGGTCAGCAGCAAGAGCAAAGGGTCAGCAGCAGGAGCAGAGGGTCAGCAGCAGGAGCAGAGGGTCAGTAGCAGGAGCAGAGGGTCAGGAGCAAAAGCAGAGGGTCAGCAGCAGGACCAGAGGGTCAGCAGTAGGACCAGAGGGTCAGCAGCAGGAGCAGAGGGTCAGCAGCAGGACCAGAGGGTCAGTAGCAGGAGCAGAGGGTCAGCAGCAGGACCAGAGGGTCAGCAGTAGGACCAGAGGGTCAGTAGCAGGAGCAGAGGGTCAGCAGCAGGACCAGAGGGTCAGCAGTAGGACCAGAGGGTCAGTAGCAGGAGCAGAGGGTCAGCAGCAGGACCAGAGGGTCAGCAGTAGGACCAGAGGATCAGTAGCAGGAGCAGAGGGTCAGCAGCAGGACCAGAGGGTCAGTAGCAGGAGCAGAGGGTCAGCAGTAGGAGCAGAGGGTCAGCAGCAAAAGCAGAGGGTCAGCAGCAGGAGCAGAGGGTCAGCAGCAAAAGCAGAGGGTCAGCAGCAGGAGCATTAGGACCAGAGGGTCAGCAGCAGGAGCAGAGGGTCAGCAGCAGGACCAGAGGGTCAGCAGCAGGAGCAGAGGGTCAGCAGCAGGAGCATTAGGAGCAGAGGGTCAGCAGCAGGAACAGAGGGTCAGCAGCAGGACCAGAGGGTCAGCAGCAGGAGCATGAGGAGCAGAGGGTCAGCAGCAGGAGCAGAGGGTCAGCAGCAGGACCAGAGGGTCAGTAGCAGGAGCAGAGGGTCAGCAGCAGGACCAGAGGGTCAGCAGCAGGACCAGAGGGTCAGTAGCAGGAGCAGAGGGTCAGCAGCAGGACCAGAGGGTCAGCAGTAGAACCAGAGGGTCAGTAGCAGGAGCAGAGGGTCAGCAGCAGGACCAGAGGGTCAGTAGCAGGAGCAGAGGGTCAGCAGTAGGAGCAGAGGGTCAGCAGCAGGACCAGAGGGTCAGTAGCAGGAGCAGAGGGTCAGCAGTAGGAGCAGAGGGTCAGCAGCAGGAGCAGAGGGTCAGCAGCAAAAGCAAAGGGTCAGCAGCAGGAGCATTAGGACCAGAGGGTCAGCAGCAGGAGCAGAGGGTCAGCAGCAGGAGTAGAGGGTCAGCAGCAAAAGCAGAGGGTCAGCAGCAGGAGCAGAGGGTCAGCAGCAGGAGTAGAGGTCAGCAGCAAAAGCAGAGGGTCAGCAGCAGGAGTAGAGGGTCAGCAGCAAAAGCAGAGGGTCAGCAGCAAGAGCAAAGGGTCAGCAGCAGGAGCAGAGGGTCAGCAGCAGGAGCAACAGGAGCAGAGGGTCAGCAGCAGGAGCAGAGGGTCAGCAGCAGGAGCAGAGGGTCAGTAGCAGGAGCAGAGGGTCAGGAGCAAAAGCAGAGGGTCAGCAGCAGGACCAGAGGGTCAGCAGTAGGACCAGAGGGTCAGCAGCAGGAGCAGAGGGTCAGCAGCAGGACCAGAGGGTCAGTAGCAGGAGCAGAGGGTCAGCAGTAGGAGCAGAGGGTCAGCAGCAGGACCAGAGGGTCAGCAGCAGGAGCAGAGGGTCAGCAGCAGGACCAGAGGGTCAGCAGTAGGACCAGAGGGTCAGTAGCAGGAGCAGAGGGTCAGCAGCAGGACCAGAGGGTCAGCAGTAGGACCAGAGGATCAGTAGCAGGAGCAGAGGGTCAGCAGCAGGACCAGAGGGTCAGTAGCAGGAGCAGAGGGTCAGCAGTAGGAGCAGAGGGTCAGCAGCAAAAGCAGAGGGTCAGCAGCAGGAGCAGAGGGTCAGCAGCAAAAGCAGAGGGTCAGCAGCAGGAGCATTAGGACCAGAGGGTCAGCAGCAGGAGCAGAGGGTCAGCAGCAGGACCAGAGGGTCAGCAGCAGGAGCAGAGGGTCAGCAGCAGGAGCATTAGGAGCAGAGGGTCAGCAGCAGGAACAGAGGGTCAGCAGCAGGAGCATGAGGAGTAGAAGGTCAGCAGCAGGAGCAGAGGGTCAGCAGCAGGACCAGAGGGTCAGTAGCAGGAGCAGAGGGTCAGCAGCAGGAGCATTAGGAGCAGAGGGTCAGCAGCAGGAGCAGAGGGTCAGCAGCAGGACCAGAGGGTCAGCAGCAGGACCAGAGGGTCAGTAGCAGGAGCAGAGGGTCAGCAGCAGGACCAGAGGGTCAGCAGTAGAACCAGAGGGTCAGTAGCAGGAGCAGAGGGTCAGCAGCAGGACCAGAGGGTCAGTAGCAGGAGCAGAGGGTCAGCAGTAGGAGCAGAGGGTCAGCAGCAGGAGCAGAGGGTCAGCAGCAAAAGCAAAGGGTCAGCAGCAGGAGCATTAGGACCAGAGGGTCAGCAGCAGGAGCAGAGGGTCAACAGCAGGAGTAGAGGGTCAGCAGCAAAAGCAGAGGGTCAGCAGCAGGAGCAGAGGGTCAGCAGCAGGAGTAGAGGTCAGCAGCAAAAGCAGAGGGTCAGCAGCAGGAGTAGAGGGTCAGCAGCAAAAGCAGAGGGTCAGCAGCAAGAGCAAAGGGTCAGCAGCAGGAGCAGAGGGTCAGCAGCAGGAGCAACAGGAGCAGAGGGTCAGCAGCAGGAGCAGAGGGTCAGCAGCAGGAGCAGAGGGTCAGTAGCAGGAGCAGAGGGTCAGGAGCAAAAGCAGAGGGTCAGCAGCAGGACCAGAGGGTCAGCAGTAGGACCAGAGGGTCAGCAGCAGGAGCAGAGGGTCAGCAGCAGGACCAGAGGGTCAGTAGCAGGAGCAGAGGGTCAGCAGTAGGAGCAGAGGGTCAGCAGCAGGACCAGAGGGTCAGTAGCAGGAGCAGAGGGTCAGCAGCAGGACCAGAGGGTCAGCAGTAGGACCAGAGGGTCAGTAGCAGGAGCAGAGGGTCAGCAGCAGGACCAGAGGGTCAGCAGTAGGACCAGAGGGTCAGTAGCAGGAGCAGAGGGTCAGCAGCAGGACCAGAGGGTCAGTAGCAGGACCAGAGGGTCAGTAGCAGGAGCAGAGGGTCAGCAGTAGGAGCAGAGGGTCAGCAGCAAAAGCAGAGGGTCAGCAGCAGGAGCAGAGGGTCAGCAGCAAAAGCAGAGGGTCAGCAGCAGGAGCATTAGGACCAGAGGGTCAGCAGCAGGAGCAGAGGGTCAGCAGCAGGACCAGAGGGTCAGCAGCAGGAGCATTAGGAGCAGAGGGTCAGCAGCAGGAACAGAGGGTCAGCAGCAGGACCAGAGGGTCAGCAGCAGGAGCATGAGGAGCAGAGGGTCAGCAGCAGGAGCAGAGGGTCAGCAGCAGGACCAGAGGGTCAGTAGCAGGAGCAGAGGGTTAGGAGCAAAAGCAGAGGGTCAGCAGCAGGAGCAGAGGGTCAGCAGCAGGAGCAGAGGGTCAGCAGCAGGACCAGAGGGTCAGCAGCAGGAGCATTAGGAGCAGAGGGTCAGTAGCAGGAGCAGAGGGTCAGCAGCAGGAGCAGAGAGTCAGCAGCAGGACCAGAGGGTCAGCAGCAGGAGCATTAGGAGCAGAGGTTCAGCAGCGGGAGCAGAGGGTCAGCAGTAGGACCAGAGGGTCAGCAGCAGGAGCAGAGGGTCAGCAGCAGGACCAGAGGGTCAGCAGCAGGAGCAGAGGGTCAGCAGCAGGACCAGAGGGTCAGCAGCAGGACCAGAGGGTCAGCAGCAGGAGCAGAGGGTCAGCAGCAGGACCAGAGGGTCAGCAGCAGGAGCAGAGGGTCAGCAGCAGGAGCATTAGGAGCAGAGGGTCAGTAGCAGGAGCAGAGGGTCAGCAGCAGGAGCAGAGAGTCAGCAGCAGGACCAGAGGGTCAGCAGCAGGAGCATTAGGAGCAGAGGGTCAGCAGCAGGAGCATTAGGAGCAGAGGGTCAGCAGCGGGAGCAGAGGGTCAGCAGTAGGACCAGAGGGTCAGCAGCAGGAGCAGAGGGTCAGCAGCAGGACCAGAGGGTCAGCAGCAGGACCAGAGGGTCAGTAGCAGGAGCAGAGGGTCAGCAGCAGGACCAGAGGGTCAGCAGTAGGACCAGAGGGTCAGCAGCAGGAGCATTAGGAGCAGAGGGTCAGCAGTAGGACCAGAGGGTCAGCAGCAGGAGCAGAGGGAGTTCTGACCGGTCTGGAAGTTGGATTTGAGAACATCTGGAGGCAGAGCGATGGTCCAGTTCAGGATCCCGGCCACTCCCCCGGCCAGGAGGATCTTTGGAGTGGTCAGTTCAGACACACTGTGAAACACACACATGAAGCATATGGACCAAAGGGTTAAAGTCAAACACACACATGAAGCATATGGACCAAAGGGTTAAAGTCAAACACACACATGAAGCATATGGACCAAAGGGTTAAAGTCAAACACACACATGAAGCATATGGACCAAAGGGTTAAAGTCAAACACACACATGAAGCATATGGACCAAAGGGTTAAAGTCAAACACACACATGAAGCATATGGACCAAAGGGCTAAAGTCAAACACACACATGAAGCATATGGACCAAAGGGTTAAAGTCAAACACACACATGAAGCATATGGACCAAAGGGTTAAAGTCAAACACACACATGAAGCATATGGACCAAAGGGTTAAAGTCAAACACACACATGAAGCATATGGACCAAAGGGCTAAAGTCAAACACACACATGAAGCATATGGACCAAAGGGTTAAAGTCAAACACACACATGAAGCATATGGACCAAAGGGTTAAAGTCAAACACACACATGAAGCATATGGACCAAAGGGTTAAAGTCAAACACACACATGAAGCATATGGACCAAAGGGCTAAAGTCAAACACACACATGAAGCATATGGACCAAAGGGTTAAAGTCAAACACACACATGAAGCATATGGACCAAAGGGTTAAAGTCAAACACACACATGAAGCATATGGACCAAAGGGTTAAAGTCAAACACACACATGAAGCATATGGACCAAAGGGCTAAAGTCAAACACACACATGAAGCATATGGACCAAAGGGCTAAAGTCAAACACACACATGAAGCATATGGACCAAAGGGTTAAAGTCAAACACACACATGAAGCATATGGACCAAAGGGTTAAAGTCAAACACACACATGAAGCATATGGACCAAAGGGCTAAAGTCAAACACACACATGAAGCATATGGACCAAAGGGTTAAAGTCAAACACACACATGAAGCATATGGACCAAAGGGCTAAAGTCAAACACACACATGAAGCATATGGACCAAAGGGCTAAAGTCAAACACACACATGAAGCATATGGACCAAAGGGCTAAAGTCAAACACACACATGAAGCATATGGACCAAAGGGTTAAAGTCAAACACACACATGAAGCATATGGACCAAAGGGCTAAAGTCAAACACACACATGAAGCATATGGACCAAAGGGCTAAAGTCAAACACACACATGAAGCATATGGACCAAAGGGTTAAAGTCAAACACACACATGAAGCATATGAACCAAAGGGTTAAAGTCAAACACACACATGAAGCATATGGACCAAAGGGTTAAAGTCAAACACACACATGAAGCATATGGACCAAAGGGTTAAAGTCAAACACACACATGAAGCATATGGACCAAAGGGTTAAAGTCAAACACACACATGAAGCATATGGACCAAAGGGCTAAAGTCAAACACACACATGAAGCATATGGACCAAAGGGTTAAAGTCAAACACACACATGAAGCATATGGACCAAAAGGCTAAAGTCAAACACACACATGAAGCATATGGACCAAAGGGTTAAAGTCAAACACACACATGAAGCATATGGACCAAAGGGTTAAAGTCAAACACACACATGAAGCATATGGACCAAAGGGCTAAAGTCAAACACACACATGAAGCATATGGACCAAAGGGTTAAAGTCAAACACACACATGAAGCATATGGACCAAAGGGTTAAAGTCAAACACACACATGAAGCATATGGACCAAAGGGTTAAAGTCAAACACACACATGAAGCATATGGACCAAAGGGCTAAAGTCAAACACACACATGAAGCATATGGACCAAAGGGCTAAAGTCAAACACACACATGAAGCATATGGACCAAAGGGCTAAAGTCAAACACACACATGAAGCATATGGACCAAAGGGTTAAAGTCAAACACACACATGAAGCATATGGACCAAAGGGTTAAAGTCAAACACACACATGAAGCATATGGACCAAAGGGTTAAAGTCAAACACACACATGAAGCATATGGACCAAAGGGCTAAAGTCAAACACACACATGAAGCATATGGACCAAAGGGCTAAAGTCAAACACACACATGAAGCATATGGACCAAAGGGCTAAAGTCAAACACACACATGAAGCATATGGACCAAAGGGTTAAAGTCAAACACACACATGAAGCATATGGACCAAAGGGCTAAAGTCAAACACACACATGAAGCATATGGACCAAAGGGCTAAAGTCAAACACACACATGAAGCATATGGACCAAAGGGTTAAAGTCAAACACACACATGAAGCATATGGACCAAAGGGCTAAAGTCAAACACACACATGAAGCATATGGACCAAAGGGCTAAAGTCAAACACACACATGAAGCATATGGACCAAAGGGTTAAAGTCAAACACACACATGAAGCATATGGACCAAAGGGTTAAAGTCAAACACACACATGAAGCATATGGACCAAAGGGCTAAAGTCAAACACACACATGAAGCATATGGACCAAAGGGCTAAAGTCAAACACACACATGAAGCATATGGACCAAAGGGTTAAAGTCAAACACACACATGAAGCATATGGACCAAAGGGTTAAAGTCAAACACACACATGAAGCATATGGACCAAAGGGTTAAAGTCAAACACACACATGAAGCATATGGACCAAAGGGTTAAAGTCAAACACACACATGAAGCATATGGACCAAAGGGCTAAAGTCAAACACACACATGAAGCATATGGACCAAAGGGCTAAAGTCAAACACACACATGAAGCATATGGACCAAAGGGTTAAAGTCAAACACACACATGAAGCATATGGACCAAAGGGTTAAAGTCAAACACACACATGAAGCATATGGACCAAAGGGTTAAAGTCAAACACACACATGAAGCATATGGACCAAAGGGTTAAAGTCAAACACACACATGAAGCATATGGACCAAAGGGCTAAAGTCAAACACACACATGAAGCATATGGACCAAAGGGTTAAAGTCAAACACACACATGAAGCATATGGACCAAAGGGTTAAAGTCAAACACACACATGAAGCATATGGACCAAAGGGTTAAAGTCAAACACACACATGAAGCATATGGACCAAAGGGCTAAAGTCAAACACACACATGAAGCATATGGACCAAAGGGCTAAAGTCAAACACACACATGAAGCATATGGACCAAAGGGTTAAAGTCAAACACACACATGAAGCATATGGACCAAAGGGTTAAAGTCAAACACACACATGAAGCATATGGACCAAAGGGTTAAAGTCAAACACACACATGAAGCATATGGACCAAAGGGCTAAAGTCAAACACACACATGAAGCATATGGACCAAAGGGTTAAAGTCAAACACACACATGAAGCATATGGACCAAAGGGCTAAAGTCAAACACACACATGAAGCATATGGACCAAAGGGCTAAAGTCAAACACACACATGAAGCATATGGACCAAAGGGTTAAAGTCAAACACACACATGAAGCATATGGACCAAAGGGTTAAAGTCAAACACACACATGAAGCATATGGACCAAAGGGCTAAAGTCAAACACACACATGAAGCATATGGACCAAAGGGCTAAAGTCAAACACACACATGAAGCATATGGACCAAAGGGTTAAAGTCAAACACACACATGAAGCATATGGACCAAAGGGTTAAAGTCAAACACACACATGAAGCATATGGACCAAAGGGTTAAAGTCAAACACACACATGAAGCATATGGACCAAAGGGCTAAAGTCAAACACACACATGAAGCATATGGACCAAAGGGCTAAAGTCAAACACACACATGAAGCATATGGACCAAAGGGCTAAAGTCAAACACACACATGAAGCATATGGACCAAAGGGCTAAAGTCAAACACACACATGAAGCATATGGACCAAAGGGTTAAAGTCAAACACACACATGAAGCATATGGACCAAAGGGTTAAAGTCAAACACACACATGAAGCATATGGACCAAAGGGTTAAAGTCAAACACACACATGAAGCATATGGACCAAAGGGTTAAAGTCAAACACACACATGAAGCATATGGACCAAAGGGCTAAAGTCAAACACACACATGAAGCATATGGACCAAAGGGCTAAAGTCAAACACACACATGAAGCATATGGACCAAAGGGCTAAAGTCAAACACACACATGAAGCATATGGACCAAAGGGCTAAAGTCAAACACACACATGAAGCATATGGACCAAAGGGCTAAAGTCAAACACACACATGAAGCATATGGACCAAAGGGCTAAAGTCAAACACACACCATGAAGCATATGGACCAAAGGGCTAAAGTCAAACACACACATGAAGCATATGGACCAAAGGGCTAAAGTCAAACACACACATGAAGCATATGGACCAAAGGGTTAAAGTCAAACACACACATGAAGCATATGGACCAAAGGGTTAAAGTCAAACACACACATGAAGCATATGGACCAAAGGGTTAAAGTCAAACACACACATGAAGCATATGGACCAAAGGGTTAAAGTCAAACACACACATGAAGCATATGGACCAAAGGGCTAAAGTCAAACACACACATGAAGCATATGGACCAAAGGGCTAAAGTCAAACACACACATGAAGCATATGGACCAAAGGGCTAAAGTCAAACACACACATGAAGCATATGGACCAAAGGGCTAAAGTCAAACACACACATGAAGCATATGGACCAAAGGGTTAAAGTCAAACACACACATGAAGCATATGGACCAAAGGGCTAAAGTCAAACACACACATGAAGCATATGGACCAAAGGGTTAAAGTCAAACACACACATGAAGCATATGGACCAAAGGGTTAAAGTCAAACACACACATGAAGCATATGGACCAAAGGGCTAAAGTCAAACACACACATGAAGCATATGGACCAAAGGGCTAAAGTCAAACACACACATGAAGCATATGGACCAAAGGGTTAAAGTCAAACACACACATGAAGCATATGGACCAAAGGGTTAAAGTCAAACACACACATGAAGCATATGGACCAAAGGGTTAAAGTCAAACACACACATGAAGCATATGGACCAAAGGGCTAAAGTCAAACACACACATGAAGCATATGGACCAAAGGGCTAAAGTCAAACACACACATGAAGCATATGGACCAAAGGGCTAAAGTCAAACACACACATGAAGCATATGGACCAAAGGGCTAAAGTCAAACACACACATGAAGCATATGGACCAAAGGGCTAAAGTCAAACACACACATGAAGCATATGGACCAAAGGGCTAAAGTCAAACACACACATGAAGCATATGGACCAAAGGGTTAAAGTCAAACACACACATGAAGCATATGGACCAAAGGGTTAAAGTCAAACACACACATGAAGCATATGGACCAAAGGGCTAAAGTCAAACACACACATGAAGCATATGGACCAAAGGGCTAAAGTCAAACACACACATGAAGCATATGGACCAAAGGGCTAAAGTCAAACACACACATGAAGCATATGGACCAAAGGGTTAAAGTCAAACACACACATGAAGCATATGGACCAAAGGGCTAAAGTCAAACACACACATGAAGCATATGGACCAAAGGGCTAAAGTCAAACACACACCATGAAGCATATGGACCAAAGGGCTAAAGTCAAACACACACATGAAGCATATGGACCAAAGGGCTAAAGTCAAACACACACCGTGAAGCATATGGACCAAAGGGTTAAAGTCAAACACACACATGAAGCATATGGACCAAAGGGTTAAAGTCAAACACACACATGAAGCATATGGACCAAAGGGTTAAAGTCAAACACACACATGAAGCATATGGACCAAAGGGTTAAAGGCTGGTTCTTCTATCACTGACCTTTGACCCTCTGGAGTCAGCAGATTCTTGAGGTATTCATAAGTGAGGAAGTACAGGCCATTAGAAGGCACATCTGAAACAACACAACAAGAGTTTAAAGACTCAAAGAAAGATTATTTACGCCTAACCAGGACTACACCAGGACTACACCAGGACTACACCAGGGCTACACCAGGACTACACCAGGACTACACCAGGACTACACCAGGACTACACCAGGGCTACACCAGGACTACACCAGGACTACACCAGGGCTACACCAGGGCTACACCAGGGCTACACCAGGACTACACCAGGGCTACACCAGGACTACACCAGGACTACACCAGGACTACACCAGGACTACACCAGGGCTACACCAGGGCTACACCAGGACTACACCAGGACTACACCAGGACTACACCAGGGCTACACCAGGACTACACCAGGACTACACCAGGACTACACCAGGGCTACACCAGGGCTACACCAGGACTACACCAGGGCTACACCAGGGCTACACCAGGACTACACCAGGACTACACCAGGGCTACACCAGGACTACACCAGGGCTACACCAGGACTACACCAGGACTACACCAGGACTACACCAGGGCTACACCAGGGCTACACCAGGGCTACACCAGGACTACACCAGGACTACACCAGGACTGAACCAGAACTAAATCAGGACTAAACCAGGACTGAAAAGGACTAAACCAGAGTGAACCAGGTCTAAGCAGAGACTAAACCAGGACTAAACCAGGACTAAACCAGGACTGAACCAAAACTAAACTAGAATAAAACTAGGACTAATCCAGGACTAAACCAGGACTGAAACAGATCTAAACGCCACGGTGTCTGAGTGGTTAGCACTAATTCTTCACAGCAAGAAGGTTCCAGATTCAATCCCTAGGTCACCCAGGCCTTTCTGTGTGGAGTTTGCATGTTCTCCCTATGTCTGGGTGAGTTTCCTCCGGACAGTTTCCCCATCAAACCTAAAAAAAAAACATGCACAAGGGACGACAGGTGGAAATTAGCTCTGGAGCTACAGCCTGGCACAAAGCATCTCTCCTGTTCAGGTTAATGTGGACTGTGCACTCTCCCTGTCTCATAAATAAACTAAATAATAAGACAGAACTAAACCAGGACTAAACCATGAGTGAACCAGGACTAAACCAGGTCTAAAGCAGGTCACTGTACCTCTGATGAGTGTGAGGACAGTCCCTTTATAGACACTCCTGAGGCCGTGCTCTTTGTACAGTCTGACAGCACAGTCCAGGGGCCCGGAGTACTTCACCTGTCCACTGCTCACCTGCACCTGCAGAGGGACAAATGTGACCTCAGTGTCCACAGAAGTTTGGCTATTTTATAAAACACATCCAAGAACATTTGACAGAAGAATTATGAGAAAACTGAACAGCTAAACTAATACAAGAACTGGACTGAACAGGACTGAACCAGGACTAAACCAGAACTAAACCAGGACTAAACCAGAACTAAACCAGGACTAAACCAGGACTACACAAGAACTAAACCAGGACTAAACCAGGACTACACAAGAACTAAACCAGGAGTAAACCAGAACTACACAAGAACTAAACCAGGACTAAACCAGAACTACACAAGAACTAAACCAGGACTAAACCAGGACTACACAAGAACTAAACCAGAACTAAACCAGGACTAAACCAGAACTAAACCAGGACTAAACCAGAACTAAACCAGAACAAAACCAGGACTAAACCAGAACTACACAAGAACTAAACCAGAACTAAACCAGGACTAAACCAGAAATAAACCAGAACTAAACCAGAACTAAACCAGGACTAAACCAGAACTAAACCAGAAATAAACCAGAACTAAACCAGGACTAAACCAGAACTAAACCAGGACTACACAAGAACTAAACCAGGACTAAACCAGAACTACACAAGAACTAAACCAGGACTAAACCAGAACTAAACCAGGACTAAACCAGAAGTAAACCAGAACTAAACCAGAAATAAACCAGAACTAAACCAGGACTAAACCAGAACTAAACCAGGACTACACAAGAACTAAACCAGGACTAAACCAGAACTACACAAGAACTAAACCAGGACTAAACCAGAACTAAACCAGGACTAAACCAGAAGTAAACCAGAACTAAACCAGGACTAAACCAGAACTAAACCAGGACTAAACCAGAACTACACAAGAACTAAACCAGGACTAAACCAGAAATAAACCAGGACTAAACCAGAACTACACAAGAACTAAACCAGAACAAAACCAGGACTAAACCAGAACTACACAAGAACTAAACCAGAACTAAACCAGGACTAAACCAGAAATAAACCAGAACTAAACCAGAACTAAACCAGGACTAAACCAGAACTAAACCAGAAATAAACCAGAACTAAACCAGGACTAAACCAGAACTAAACCAGAACTACACAAGAACTAAACCAGGACTAAACCAGAACTAAACCAGGACTAAACCAGAAATAAACCAGAAATAAACCAGAACTAAACGAGGACTAAACCAGAACTAAACCAGGACTAAACCAGAACTAAACAGGACTAAACCAGAACTAAACCAGGACTAAACCAGAACTAAATCAGGACTAAACCAGGGCTAACCAAGACTAAAACAGAACTAAACCAGGCCTGAACCAGGCCAGAACCAGGAAAATGAGGAATAAACCAGGACTGAACCAGAACTAATACTTTAAGAATCTCATGCATCTAGTTAGTGTTAGTCTGTTCTGTTTTTGTCAGGGACCGTATAGAAATCGTATAGAAATAAGCCAGTGTAAGCTCCTATCTGCAGTCCTTAGGCAGGTGCTCACCTTTCAGAACATGTGTATGAGGAAAGGTTTAGCAGGTTGTTGTCGCTTTACAAAGACAAGCCATATTTAAAGGTGCATCGTATAACTTTCCATTGGACGGCCCATCAAACACTTCTTTCTTTGTTATACAGTATATGTTTGTCTGGAATGTTTCACAGTATGGCATTAAACCTTTCTATCCTCATGGAGACCAAACCAGACTAAGTCACATGTTAGGATCTGTGGAGAGGCGACCCCCGCTCACAGTCAGAACGTCTTGTTTTTCTAGGTAGTTTGAACCATACAACACATCCGTAAGTGAATAAAACTGTGGAACATTCCAGGCAGAACCGTGACGTATCCATATAAACAAGCAGGTGACGGACCCCTCACCAAAAAGAGGCATATCTCAAGCTCTGTACCTGGAGTAAACATTTGATTCTTTCTCCAGGAGCGACGATGACGGTGGTGAAGACTCCAGCCAGACACCCGGAGAGGAAGAGCTGAGAGGGTCTGAGGAGCAGAGGGTAAAGAGAAGGACACCGCACTGTTAAAGGGACATACTATTGTGAATCCATTTTACAGAAGTATGTTTTCTTTAGTTCTCTTTTAGCATGCTTTTGGACACCTTGGGATCTGCGTGTCACATTCTCTAATGTAAAGATGCACTCTGTAGCTTTTTGGTTGGGGGGCCGTCGCCTGCTCGGTTTTATCACTGCTCTGCCTGGAATGTTCCACAGATATTACACAGCTTTACCTCACATTTATTCAGCTGCAAATGGTTTTATTGCTCATAATACCTAGAAAAACAGGCATTCCGGCTGTGAGCGGGGCCGCCTCTCCACAGATCTGACCTGTAACTCGGTCTGGTTTGGTCTCAGTGAAGATAGAAAGGTTTAATGCCGTACTGTGGAACATTCGAGACAAAGCAAAAACATATTGATGGAGAAAAGCGTTTGACAGATCTGCCAACAGAATATATCTTTAAAAGAAACAAATGACAGCGTTAGAAAACATGAATGTTACGCTAACAGAGCCATTTGTTCCTCGTTAAAGATGATGGAGTCTGGAGTTTTCTCTGTGACACACTGATTACATGGATGGATTCATGAAATAAGTGAACAAAACCAAATACAACTCCAGGTTTGCTCTGAAAATGATCATTTTGACCTGAGCCTATCCACAGGAAATAAAGTTCAGCATCTTTTCCATCAGCATAAATAATTCGCTTCAAGTGGTGCCATTATTCAGCCCCAAAGACGTGATTGTTTCAGGTGAAAGGACATTTGCGGTGTTGATCCCAAACAAACAATGAGAAGGAGAAACATTTGTGAACGAGAGATTTATTTCAAAAACAACTCTCCCGTAGAGTTATACTGTACTGACCTCACCCTCCATCTGAAATGATGACGTCATCAAATACGAGAACGTGAATACGGCCGAGTTCATTTACAATTACGAGGTTATAAACAGTTAAAATGAGGCATCCACTAAAGACCACGAAACCAGGACTAATTCTGACACTAGGATTAAATTATGGCTAAACCAGGACTAAACCAGGACTAAATGAGGGCCAAACCAGGACTAAACCAGGACTAAATGAGGGCCAAACCAGGACTGAATCAAAACACAACCAGGAATAAATAAGGGACTAAACCAGGACTAAGCCAGTTTATGAAAGAATGTGAAAGACGGGGTCACTAACTGGTGGACCGGGGTCTGACTCCGGACCCAGACGGCACCCCATATGGACCCAGACCTATACTTAACACATTATTAAATTACTTTTAATTTTGATTGGACAATTCAATTTTAAGCGGTAACGTCACAGCTTTTCTCTAAACTTTAAAGCCAGGCATATACTGTGTGACTTTTGGCCCTTTTTGAGCCAATTTTTCACTTGCGCGACTGTTTTTGGGATGGGGCCGAGTTTTGGTGTAATCGTGTGTCGTGCTTCATGCAGTAAACATGGATGGGGCAACAGGACCTGGGTAATACCTCATGACCAGCTCCCAATCAGCAATCATCAGCTGCAAGAATATCAAACCTGTCTGAAATCCAGTCGCCTCTCGTGAGACTTTCCTACTGTTGAAGTAGTTTGTACAGTGTTCTCACACATGAATCGTGAGCTGAACTTTAAAACCTGCAATTTGGCTGCACAGTTTGAGCTGATACAGAGTGAAACTATTGAAAATATCACACGGTGTCTGTCCGGCATGAGGCCGCCACACACTACGAGAAAATGTGCCTGATTTTGGCTGCGTTTTGCTTTTCCCCAGGTTCAGGGAGGCGTGACCCGACTTTGTGTTTGTGTGTGATTTTGAAGCTGCTGCGCTCCTCATATATGTGCTGTTATTGTGACTCTGAGTGGCTCTGTCGGACCGGAACCACCAAACATCAGCAATGCTACGGCAACAGCTGATAAAGCAGAGCGTCAAGAGGAGTAACACAGAGATGCAAACTTCAAACTTTATTCCTCACCTCTCGTAAAGTGGCACATTCAGGGTGCAGCATCTTATCCACATTATCCATAGAAACTGTCCTCCACAAATACAACTCCACAAAAGCACACGATTAATCCAGTTTGAGGTGTTCTTTGAAAGTAAAAAGGGGAGAGTAGTTCCTCAAGTGTGTCTGTTTACATCAGGGGTGTCAAACTCATGTTGGTCCGGGGGCCGTATGCAACCTGCTTTGATCCCAAAAGGGCCGGATCAGAAAACTCAGTTCTCTCTTCAAGTTATTGTATTTTTCTCCGTGTCTCGTAGTGGTGTTTAAGATTATATTCCTCGAGCAACGCCACTTGTTCCAAACACACTGAGCACAGATTTCCCATTCACCTCTGTCAACAAATAAGAATTAGACGATTTTTCTTGGGAAATCCTGAACTCAGCATCTGCTTTTCTCATTTTTTGACATTTTGCTGATGAGGGTCACGGTCGACAGTCAAAACGATCGTCCTTTAAGAGCGTTTGGAAAGAGGAAAGTCTTCATTTGTGCTGCTCTGGTGGGAGTCGCAACGTACAGAAACGCCGGAGACGCTGCTATGCTAAACGGTGCAGAAAATTAACAGAAAAATCTGAAAATTTTAAGTATTTTAATAGAAAAATCAGCCGAGGGCCAGATTAAAGGTCTTGGAGGGCCGGATCTGGCCCCCGGGCCGCATGTTTGACACATGTGGTTTACATCCACACAGTGCACGGATTGAGGTGAAGCTGCAGATTAGCGACAGTGACTCTACTTCCTGTGGACTTTATTGCAAATATTTTATGCTTTAAACATCCTGTATCTGAAGTATTGCACCACATTTTTCACTTGGATCTAAACTGGAAGTGCAGAGCTCGGATCTGTTGAACACTTCAGAGTCTCAGAGCGACTTGTTTTACTGTAGACAGGAAACAGCTGAAGCGATCAGGCTCACAGCTGGAGCTTTACGGCCTGTGGTCCGCTGAGACGTCCCGCGACTGTCTGAGGAAAGAACCCTGTGCGTCTTGACCAGGCCGAGGTTTAAAATCTTGGTTGGACAAACTAAAACCAATTCTCACTGAACAACAGAACGTGGAGAAGTGGAGAAACTGTAAAATTGTTAAGATGTTTTGAGATATTTGTTGGAAAATGTTTTGAGACTGTTAAGTCGAGATGTAAAAGGTGAAGAAAAAGGGAAACTTAAGATGCTGCTGTTTTTTAAATAACCGTAAGCACTTTGTTTTAAGATGCACAATTTTATTTATTTTATTTTATTAATTCATTTTAAACTGCAGCCCTGTATCTGATGCAGGCCTACTGTGTGTTTCAGTCTATTGCTCATACGTTCAGACAATGATAAAACGAGGCTACTTCTGTATCACAACAGCATTTAGACATTTTGATGTCCTGGAAACTCTGCTGGAGGAACTGGATCTCCTCATGTTTGAGTCGAACACCCCTGACACAGATGATCTCCTCATGTTTGAGCTGAACACCCCTGACACAGATGATCTCCTCATGTTTGAGTTGAACACCCCTGACACAGATGATCTCCTCATGTTTGAGCTGAACACCCCTGACACAGATGATCTCCTCATGTTTGAGCTGAACACCCCTGACACAGATGATCTCCTCATGTTTGAGTCGAACACCCCTGACACAGATGATCTCCTCATGTTTGAGCTGAACACCCCTGACACAGATGATCTCCTCATGTTTGAGCTGAACACCCCTGACACAGATGATCTCCTCATGTTTGAGTTGAACACCCCTGACACAGATGATCTCCTCATGTTTGAGCTGAACACCCCTGACACAGATGATCTCCTCATGTTTGAGCTGAACACCCCTGACACAGATGATCTCCTCATGTTTGAGCTGAACACCCCTGACACAGATGATCTCCTCATATTTGAGCTGAACACCCCTGACACAGATGATCTCCTCATGTTTGAGTTGAACACCCCTGACACAGATGATCTCCTCATGTTTGAGTTGAACACCCCTGACACAGATGATCTCCTCATGTTTGAGCTGAACACCCCTGACACAGATGATCTCCTCATATTTGAGTTGAACACCCCTGACACAGATGATCTCCTCTTGAGCTGAACACCCCTGACACAGATGATCTCATATTTGAGCTGAACACCCCTGACACAGATGATCTCCTCATATTTGAGCTGAACACCCCTGACACAGATGATCTCATATTTGAGCTGAACACCCCTGACACAGATGATCTCCTCATATTTGAGCTGAACACCCCTGACACAGATGATCTCCTCATGTTTGAGCTGAACACCCCTGACACAGATGATCTCCTCATGTTTGAGCTGAACACCCCTGACACAGATGATCTCCTCATGTTTGAGCTGAACACCCCTGACACCGACGATCTCCTCATATCTGAGCTGAACACCCCTGACACAGATGATCTCCTCATGTTTGAGCTGAACACCCCTGACACAGATGATCTCCTCATATCTGAGCTGAACACCCCTGACACAGATGATCTCCTCATGTTTGAGCTGAACACCCCTGACACAGATGATCTCCTCATGTTTGAGTTGAACACCCCTGACACAGATGATCTCCTCATGTTTGAGCTGAACACCCCTGACACAGATGATCTCCTCATGTTTGAGTTGAACACCCCTGACACAGATGATCTCCTCATGTTTGAGCTGAACACCCCTGACACAGATGATCTCCTCATGTTTGAGCTGAACACCCCTGACACAGATGATCTCCTCATGTTTGAGTTGAACACCCCTGACACAGATGATCTCCTCATATCTGAGCTGAACACCCCTGACACAGATGATCTCCTCATGTTTGAGCTGAACACCCCTGACACAGATGATCTCCTCATATTTGAGCTGAACACCCCTGACACAGATGATCTCCTCATATTTGAGTTGAACACCCCTGACACAGATGATCTCCTCATGTTTGAGTTGAACACCCCTGACACAGATGATCTCCTCATGTTTGAGCTGAACACCCCTGACACAGATGATCTCCTCATGTTTGAGCTGAACACCCCTGACACAGATGATCTCCTCATGTTTGAGCTGAACACCCCTGACACAGATGATCTCCTCATGTTTGAGCTGAACACCCCTGACACAGATGATCTCCTCATATTTGAGCTGAACACCCCTGACACAGATGATCTCCTCATATTTGAGTTGAACACCCCTGACACAGATGATCTCCTCATGTTTGAGTTGAACACCCCTGACACAGATGATCTCCTCATGTTTGAGCTGAACACCCCTGACACAGATGATCTCCTCATGTTTGAGTTGAACACCCCTGACACAGATGATCTCCTCATGTTTGAGCTGAACACCCCTGACACAGATGATCTCCTCATGTTTGAGCTGAACACCCCTGACACAGATGATCTCCTCATGTTTGAGCTGAACACCCCTGACACAGATGATCTCCTCATGTTTAAGCTGAACACCCCTGACACAGATGATCTCCTCATGTTTAAGCTGAACACCCCTGACACAGATGATCTCCTCATGTTTGAGCTGAACACCCCTGACACAGATGATCTCCTCATGTTTGAGTTGAACACCCCTGACACAGATGATCTCCTCATGTTTGAGCTGAACACCCCTGACACAGATGATCTCCTCATGTTTGAGTTGAACACCCCTGACACAGATGGTCCTTACGTGAGAGTCTGGTTGGGCTCCGTCTGCTGCAGCTGTTTGCCGAGTCCAAACCCAAAGAAGCTGATGGCCATCATGGGAGCCACACCTGCCAGAGGAGCCCCCATGCCTTTGTACAGACCCAGCAGACCCTGCAGGTATGAAGAGGACAGGTGAGTGTACAGGCATCATGAAGAGACACGCCACAGACCAGGGGCCTCCATTACAAACTCAAAAAGTCCACTTAACAAATGTACAGTTTCCAGGGTCCGAAAAAGTGACGGGAGATTTTCAAACTTAGAACTTGTAACAAAAACTGTAGTAACTCCACATAAAACATTTGAACTGTGCTCAAAGTCTTGTGTGAACTGAGGCCAGTTTCTGGTTCTGCGTCAGAACTGTGTCGCCCGCCGCACCCATGGGTGTCAAATAAGAATTTATTACAGTTCTGAGCACATCCACATTTTCTGATTACATCAAAACAACACAGACAATAAGGACTGTGACTGGTTTAGACCTGATTAAGACCAGGACTAAACCAGGACTAAACCAGGACTAAACCAGGTCTAAACCAGGACTAAACCAGGACTAAACCAGGTCTAAACCAGGACTAAACCAGGTCTAAACCAGGACTAAACCAGGTCTAAACCAGGTCTAAACCAGGACTAAACCAGGATTAAACCAGGATTAAACCAGGACTAAACCAGGTCTAAACCAGGTCTAAACCAGGACTAAACCAGGACTAAACCAGGTCTAAACCAGGTCTAAACCAGGTCTAAACCAGGACTAAACCAGGACTAAACCAGGTCTAAACCAGGTCTAAACCAGGTCTAAACCAGGACTAAACCAGGTCTAAACCAGGTCTAAACCAGGACTAAACCAGGACTAAACCAGGTCTAAACCAGGTCTAAACCAGGTCTAAAACAGATGTAATGGACGCTCCTCTCCGGTCATTAGACGTGGATGTCAGGGTGGAGGTGTGTGGGAATAGCAGCTGTAATAGAGCTGCATCCCAACACAAAACAGTGCGGCGCAGGACACATTCTGAAAGGTGATTGCGGGCGCAGGAGCGCACGATGCGGGAGCGGGCGGGACGATAAACAGCAGTCCCACAAACTAAATAGAGTCAAATAAAAGGAAGATCAAAAGTAAGTAGGCCTATAGGCCTATAAGTAAAACTGACAGTCCACGGCCTGCGCTGAGTGTTCAGGCTCCAGCTCCATCCGAGGGCGTTCAGCGTATGTGGTCACAGACCGGAGGAGAGACGTAGAACTGAAGCCCTCAGTGAACAACGGAGACTCAAGCCTAAATAGGCTCATTTTAGGAATGTTCATGGCCCATTATAGGCCTCTCCAAATGTCAAATGTCAAACGTTACTGAGGCCTATTTAATGTTGGCTCAACAATAACTGTGACCCAGTTGAAACAACCTTCCGTCCTCATCTTGCGGGATTTGCGGGACTGAAGAATGCAGGAGCAGGACTGAAAATTCTGTCCCGCACAAACCTCTAGTTTGTAACCGGTCGGGTGGAGCTGGAGAACACAGCTTCACCGCAAAGGCCAGTGAAACACTGCGTGGATCCGGAACGTTATGAAAAAAAACAGCTAAAGAGAGAGTTTTGTCTCTGTCCGGATGTCATTGCGTTTGGGTCCGGATCCGGACCGGAGACCACCAAATGAGTACCTCTGCCATAGACTGTATAAAGAAGTGGACTAAGGGAGTGTGACCCACAGAGTTCGGCTCCAGTCACATGAAGCTCATGGAGGCTAATAGTGAATTTGGAGCTGAATTCTATATTTGGGATTCCAACCTTGAGTAGCATAGCAACCAAAGCCAACCCAGAGAGAAGGTAACAACCATCCATAGAAATGCTGTCAATCAAACCTATTGATAACACTAGCGGGAGTAACCTCAGGGAAAGACTCTGAGGTCTGTTATAAATGTGTTGATTTACAGACAAAATTGTGAAATAAAAGGTCATGTATAGTGGGTCAAAGCAAACATCACAGAGAGAGGGGTGACGTTCAATTCAAAGTGAACTGGACCAAGAATGGAGGGAGCCAGATGCATACTAGAGGTAAGATCGGGCCTAAAAAATCCAGCCCGACCCAACCCGACCCGCGGGTATTAAAGCCCGACCCGACCCGAGCCCGACCAATTAACTTGATTTGCAGGCCCGAGCCCGAAGCAAACCCGAAATTTCATATTTTATCTGAGGACTCGGGAGGAGGAAGGGTGATTTATGATAACAAATTAGGTTCTCCTGTTAGCATGCTCTGCTCTGGCTCTGGCTCATGCTCTGCTCTGGCTCTGGCTCATGCTCTGCTCTGGCTCTGGCTCATGCTCTGCTCTGGCTCTGGCTCATGCTCTGCTCTGGCTCTGGCTCATGCTCTGCGCACGAATTTAACTGCTAAACAGGAGTCCTGTTTAACATATATTTATTTTAAAAAAGTCAGCGAGAGAGAAGCCCGACCCGATCAGAAGAGCTGCATTATCAGAGAGCCAGAGACACAGGCCCAGCAGACCCTGCAGGTGATGTCGCCAAACACCGTTATAATTACAGTGGAATAAATTCTATTATGTAAATTATATTTATTCTGTGAGTAATTTTTGAACAGCTTCATATGAATAAAAGTTCAAACATTATGAGATGTCCTGGGACAGTAAATTGTCTCATTGTTTTAATTGGATGTAAACTATTCCCAGTCTCGATATTCAGTCCCAGTATCTGACTGCATTACTAATAAACACAATAGACGCAGACCCTGCAGGTGCTCAGAGGAGGTCATAGAAACAGCTGCTCTGGGGACAGTGTGTTACCTCTTTGGACACGGTCTTCTTAAAGCAGTCATAGGTCCCAGTGTAGAGCACATACTGAGGGGCTTTGGGCTGAGTTTGCAGACGCACCTGCACAAAAGGAGCACAGAACTTCAGCTTAGAGTTCACTCAGAAAAAGCTTTAACATTAACTTTAATCGTGTATTGTGTAACTTTTCTGGTGGAGGGTCCGTCGAACACTTTTCTCCATGGAGATGTTATTACTTTACCTGGAATGTTTCACAATGTGGCTTTAAAACCTTTCTATCTTCACGGAGACCAAACCAGACCAAATTACAGGTCAGATCTGTGGAGAGGCGACTCCGCTCACAGTCTGTTTCTCCAGTTATTTTGAGCTCTAAAACCACCTCCGTTTCTAATAGCACTTATGGACTAATCCTCATTTAAACCGTGACGAGTGGCAGTGACAGATAGTGTTAGAAAAGGCCAGAGCAGAGCAGTTACACAGATAAAGGACCCACCCACTAGGCCACACCTCCTCCGTCTGATAAAGAACATAGGGTATAGAGTAAACCAGGGATGATATGATAGTGACAAAGTCTAAGGGACTTATATGTGTATGTGTTATATATGTTTCATATTGTGGAACATTACTATATCCCCATGGAGGGCACCGGTCTGCACCATTGGCCCTCATTAGCGCCAACACACGCATAATTAGGAATGAACAGGGAAAATGTCGAATTGTGATTTTTCTGACATTTTCAAGCACTGTGAAAGATAATAGGAAAGGGCTGAGAGAGAGACTGAACTATAAACTCACAAACAAACAGTGTTTATGGACAATAAAAAAGGAGATATTGTTGTTTGTGGAGGCAGTGGTTGTACTTCAAAAACTGCACCTTTTGTGAAAGACGGGGGAGGGCATCTGACACACAGGGAGGGCATCTGACACACAGGGAGGGCGTCTGACACACAGGGAGGGCATCTGACACACAGGGATTTGCTAACTGTGTCCATTCCAACTCCACTTTCGATGTGATTACAATTCATTGTTCAGCGTGTTCACACTGGGCAAGGTGGTAAAGTGTCTTGCCCAAGGACACAACAACACTATGCATTGGTTTAGACCGGTTACTGTACCTAAAGCTAACAGACATTTTCTCTGGCACATGAAGCCCAGTCCTGCCGCACAGAAGCGCCAGGCATCTGTCTAAGAATAGAAACGCCACAATGAGCCTCACAAATCCAGCAGAGCACGAGTTTGACACCTGCTCGGTCCTGTTCAGGCTCCAGAGGAACTGAAAGCTCCTAAATGAGTTTTAAAGGTGCACTACAGGGGCCTCTATCAGCTTGTCTCCAGGGAATTGTGATTGGAAACGCATCCAGACACGGGAAGAACATGCAAACTCCACACAGAAAGGCCCGGGCGACCTGGGGATCACATGGTAGAAAAAAGGAAATGAAGCTTGAGATTTTAGACCCGCGACAACACTAATTCTAACTAAAATTTATTTGTCAACATTTTACAAGCGGCATTTGAGAAATTCCACATATAAAGTCCTGTATTCCTCTGTGTCAGATGCCCTCCCCTGCTCCTATATCCCTGTACTGCTTCATTGACAGAGGAGCAAGCAGTGCACTTTCATACATATAGGATGTTATTTCTTATTTTAAAAATCCTACAGGTTTAATAGTAAGTTAATGGGGCTTCAGAATATACAGTATTTTTGTTACAATGGCTGTGTCTTTTTTTTAGATGATTTTAATTCATTTTGATTTTAACTTCCAATATTTTGCATCCAGAAAGGCTAAAAAAGTAAAAAAATACACACACACGTGTACTTGGACCCTAGTGGTTGGTTTCAGTCGAGTTCAAATGGAGACTTGGTTTGGTCCTGTTTTAGTCCAGGTCCAGTCCTGTTTCAGTCCAGGTCTAGTCCAGGTCTAGTCCAGGTCTAGTCCTGGTCTAGTCTAGAATTAGTTCCAACTTTACAGTTTTTTTCAGTCATTTTAACACATTTTAACTTTCAGTTGTTTTGATCATTTGATTCAGACTTGTATCTGAGCAGAGGCACAGGTCAAATCATGTAGAAAACATCTCTTCAGTTCACACAGTTCTCAGATTCTTTCTCAAAACACTGGACACAGGTGTAATTCACAAACACACAGGAGCAGTGAATTCACCTTGTTTTTTGCCCAAAATTTCAATAGAAATTCACACAGAACAGCAAAATTGTACAATTTGTGAACAGCTAAAATCTCGTGGCAAAGTTTCCACACATGAGTGAAACAGGGAGAAGGTTATGAGCAGAGTACAGACTATGGACAGATGTAGTAGATGTAGTAGATGTATAGACGACACACAGACACACACATACATATTTACACAGTGTCTGTTTTACATTATACAATATACAATAGCAGAGCTCCTCTGTGGCCCCTGAGGGCAGGACTCACATTCTGAGAGGCTTTTTGCTTTATTATTTCATTTATCAGTTTTCAATGTGAAGCTGTATGTTGCTGAGATGGAATTTGGGAATTTTGGTGAGGAAAACTGACCCTGTTTGGAATTGTGTGTGAGCAGTTTTGTTTATGTCGATGGAAAAAAAAACTGAATCCAAATTTAGCTCCAGTTTTGATGTTGTCTGTGTACAAGAGAGAAAGTATTCTGAAAAGGCATTCAGGCTATATATATATATATATATATATATACATATATATACATATACATATATATATATATATATGTATATATATATATATATATATATATATATATATATATATATGTGTGTGTGTGTGTGTGTGTGTGTGTGTGTGTGTGTGTGTGTGTGTGTGTATATATATATATATATATATGTATATATAATGCATCAGTTTTATACAGCGCTTTTCTGGACACTCAAAGACACTTTACAGCATTATTCATTCACTCCAGACCCGGTGGTGTAAACTACTATTGTAGCCACAGCTGCCCTGGGGCAGACTGACAGAAGTGAGGCTCCAATCTGCACCATCGGCCCCTCCGACCACCACCATCACACACACACACCACTTTCATACTAGGCAATGTGGGTGATGTGTCTTGCCGAAGGACACAACGACAGTTTTTACCACTGGCTCCACTGTGGCCCCTGGAATTGGGTGAATTGCTCATCTTTACTGAGCTGAAGATAAAAGAAGCTGTAAACGTGAAAACTACCACCATGACGTCACAAGGACTAAAAATAACGGGTTAGACAAATATGTGTAAACGAAACAAAACACAAGTCCATCTCTATTTCAGAGGTAACGTCATTAGAACAGAGCTTAACTCTCACAAGAGTCATTTCTGTGTAATACAGAACCTTTTAAACTATCGCTGTTTTTCCATGCAGTACTCACCTTGATTGTGTCGAGTGGGTGTCCAGCCAACAGCAGACAGGCGCCTCCGAAGCCCCCGGCCACGAAGTTCTTCAGCGGGGAAACTCTGTCAGCGGCGAGCCTCTCCTGCCCCATCCTGCCCGTCCCTCATGGCCGATAAACTGCGCCTTTAGTCGGTCCAAACCCCTCCGCTGGCCCGGCCCGTCCCCTCCGCTGCTCTTGCTGTCAGCGCAGGTCGGAGGTTAGATCGGTTCTCACGCACATTTTTACGCACGGACATCACGTCTTTTGGACTTTGGCGTCGCTGTCGGGCTCACGTGGCGCAAGTTTATGCAAGTCCACGTCAAATGGGAATAGGAATTGTGGCCTCTGAGAGATTCCATAATAAACACACAGTATGCTATGTGCCATGTGTCAGTAATAATAAGACCTCGATGTTCAGATGTATTTGGATAGTGCACTGCTCAAACACAGCGTTTTATTATCCACGCTCTCGTGCAGTACCAATGAAACAGCGCCCTCATGTGGTCACTTAAAGCTACAGCGTGTCACTGTCAGGAGGCAGCCCGGCACCTTCAGGAAAATACAGCCAAACCACAGGGAGAGAATTCTCTGTGGATAGATAGGATAGTTTTATGCCATAATACAAGACCATTCCCATGGAAACAAGCAGGAGGAGGCTACACACGAGTCAGGTTTGTGGAGATGCAAGCCCCCTCCGTTTTGAAGGAAGCAGAGATAGAAATGTCCTGGTCAGGATGTGGCAGGATGCAGGTTTGTATAGTGTAATATTAAATGTACCCGGCGGAAGCAGGAGATACTCCAGTACTAAAATGGGCTCTTTATCATTTCCAGCCCTAAATTCATACATGTGCCATCACATTGTTCTGTTTCTACTCTTCTGTCTTTGTTAGCCATTCTAAATCAAATGTTTTAGTTTACTTTCATTAGCAGATGAGTTGATTGGATTGTGATGCTCTGAAGGGGGAGTGACTTAGCGCATGGTACAAAGGGGGGAGAGACTCAGAGTGTCACAAACATCCATCAGACTCATGTTAATATGTTGTTTTAGTGAATATAGCATTTTCAAAACATCTAAACAGATCTAAATATGTGATCTGTCACATCTCCATGTTTTCAAACATCATGTGTCCATTTTTTTCTGCTAATCTGGGGCTGGGGATCTCCTTTTGGTCAGTCCCCAAAGCTCATGACCATAGGTGAGGGTAGGAACGTAGATTAACTGGTAAATCAAGAACTTCACCTTTTGCTTTCGCTCCCTCTTCGCCACAGTGATTCGATACAGCGACTGCATCACTGCTGACGCTCCATTCATCCTCCATTTTTAACATTTCAATTCAATTTCACACAAAAACTCTACATCACACCAAATGTATGACTAAAATGAATGAAAACATGACTCATTTTCAAGATCACACAGATCAGTTTTCATGACACATATATTTTTTGCATATTACTATCACAAAATTACAACCAAATGAATTTATGATCACCTGACTGAGTGGACACAGCCAGGACCTGGACTTCCCATAAGCACACACAAGGTCAACAGTTTTTTCTCATAACTGTGTGCTACATTTTTCTGTCAGCTCTGTACATGTATTTACTGGCATCTTCAGGTTCAAATGTTTCTGAAAAGAGAAGTAAAATTAATGATTATCTTTACTGTTGTAAAAAGCATGTGACAAGCTGTGTGCTCAGGGTGTGGCCAATCTAAATGAGGACTATAGCAGGTCTAAAGTAACTAGTAGAATATACCAGTACAAAAACAGGACATAGCCTACTCGTATTGTGATGGGGTTTAGGTAGGGACGACTGAGATGAAAGAGTCCTTTTAGGTTTAAAGCACTTAACCTAAATGAGAGATTTATCATGATAAAGATGTTGAGAAGCAATGAGTCAACATTGTCTATTCCAAGATAACTGCAACATAATTAATCATCATTAATCACTGCATTTATATAGCACCTTTCAATACACCCAAAGGGCTTTACAGATCATTATTCATTCACTCCACACTCAGTGATGGTAAGCTACTATTGTAGCCACAGCTGCCCTGGGGCAGACCGACAGAAACAAGGCTGCCAATCTGTGCCATCGGTCCCTCCATCCACCACCATCACTCACACACACACCACTTTCATACTAGGGAATGTGGGTGAAGTGCCTTGCCTGAGGACACAAGTTTTTTTGTTTTGTTTTTTTGCCACTGGTGCCCCACTGTGGCACATGATGTTCCCAGTGGTCTCTAGTGCTGCCGCGATTATTCGACGTTGTCGACGTAATCGAATGTGAAAATGAGTCGAATAAAAAATTTTTGGTCGAATTCGCCTTTATTTATTTTTGGTCTCAAACGGCTCGTCCAGAGACCTTTTGCTTGCCTGAGATCAGGTATTTCCCCTCCACACCACTAGTCGTACTACACTCGAGGCGGACACCGGCACAGCTAACAGCGGCTACACCCGAGGCGCGGGAGCACGACCACGATGCATGAGGTATTGAGAATACCGTTGCATATGCTGCTCGTGCAAACTCGTTAAATTGTGTGTGCATATCGTTGTTCAACATTGTCGAATGAGCACACACAACAGACATAACAGCAACAAGAGCTCCGCCAGTGGGGCAAAATACGCCCGTAATAATCAATAGGGAAATCTGGCTCTTGCAGTAGGAGTATGAGTATGACATCATCACATTCTAGAATCGGAATTCCACCAATCAGATCGCAGCAACAGAACTTAAAGACACTACAAAGCTTTGATGTGTCAAAGCTCAAAGAAGCAGAGAATGTGGGTTGTTCTCGCTTTCAGCAGCAGAACATTTGAGAAGAGAGTTCAGATCTACGGCAAGAGGGAAACAATAATCCTATAAACAACAGGAAAGCACATTGATATTTTGCCTCTTCATGAAGACAAAGCTTCAAAGACTTCAAAGCTTTGAAGTGTCCACAGACGGACGGACAGACGGACGGACAGCGCCATACCATAATACGTCCCGTTTTATCACGGGTGTATAATAACCTTTGCAACTCGCACGCACAGCACACACAAGGTAACCTCCTGGGAAAATCTAACACACACACTTGTGTGTGTTAGAACCGCTTTTTTTTTTTTATTAGTCGTTTAGATTAGTCGACTAATCGAAAAATTAGTCGAGAGATTAATCGTTAGAAAATTAGTCGTGAGTGGCAGCACTAATGGTCTCCCATCAAAGTACTAACCAGGCCCAGCCTTGCTTGGCTTCTGAGATCTGCAGAGATCAGGCTTTGACAGGCCAGTATAGCCACATACAGAGGAACTATATCTAAAAACTATTAAAACATATCCATCTGTAAGCAAATGGTTGATGTTTTTTAAAAAAAAAAGTTTTAATTCATTTGTCAAGCATACTTTTCTGTAAAGTCAAACAAACCCACTTAGCATTGACCAATATTTAATTTGAAGAATGAAAACCAAAAGCTGGTGATTCTGGTGAAATCTGTACATGCAGAGCAGTGATCTCAGCTCAAAATACACAGATATTAAATGCATTAGCAGGAATGGAGATTAAAGTGTGTGGAGGTCTATGGTAGAATGTTCACCAGTTACCCTGGTGACACAATACACACATTAGCAGATACGTTTTTAGATTGTCTGAAAATTCAAGACAAAATACAAAGTGTATTTAAACAACACATTTTCAGGAGCCTGTGATCAATATGAGTGTTCATGCTTCTGTTTAGGAGTTTGCTTTAAAGCAAGAAGGTGACTGTTACCCTGAAAGACTGTTGGCTAATGCTAGCTAGCTTGTGGCTGTAATGTTTGAGGGGGGTGAGAATGTTAGACAAAAAGGCCTGTAAGCCTTCAGACACCTCCTGTTGAGCTGCATGGTCCTCCTTTGGTGTGAGTTCTCATGTGTACTGTACGATTATAATTCTGTGCAAACGCTTTATTACAGATGGAACACCTGTAAGGTTTCTGTCCGGTGTGCACTCTGAAGTGTCTCCTGAGAGTCGAAGCGTCCGAGAAGGTTTTCTTACAGAAAGAACAGCTGAATGGTTTCTCTCCTGTGTGAATGTTATTGTGTATTTTTAAATAATTTTTACAAGTGAATGTCTTTTTACAGATTGGGCACTGGTGTTTGTTCTGGTTGAGAGATACTTTAGAATTGGTCCTCATCTGGACTTGGTCTGCCTCTATCTCCATTTGTGTTGCGGAGTAGCTGAATGGTTCCCAGTCTTGATCATTGGCCATCTCTGGAAGGTAATATGTCTCTGTGCTGGTGTCCTCTCCCCGTGTCTCCTCTCCGGGCTCAGTTTGGTGAAACAGTAACAATTCTTCTTCCTTAACACAGGCAGAACTGGACTCCTGGATAGGTCTGAAAATAATATTGAAATCAAATCTTTAAACAAAAAGGTCCATATGTAACTTAAGTAAGAAAACAAAACCTTTCGTCTGTGAGTTTGGAGTTGAACTTAAACCTGGGCCATATCTACATCGGCAAATAAGGTAAGACTAGTACACATTTCACTAAAACAAGTTACCATAATTATATCTAAGGTTTTACCAAAAAAAATGTATTAATCAAATTCCAGTACCTATTTGTCAGTAAAATGCCAGTTAAATTAGCCTGCTCTTGCAGCTGCTCCTCCTCGTGTTTGATGCCCTGCTCCTCCGGCTCCTCTTTAATCCGGGCACTATCCGTGATCTTCGGGGTCAGTCCCTTGTCCAGATCTTGGTTCAGTCCCTGGTCCAGACCGAGTCCTGTACTCTGAACACCCGCCCTGAGCAGTGTGACTCTGGGGTTGAGCACAGCCTGCAGAAGCTCCTGGTTTCTCTGGTTCTCCTCTTTGGACTGGCGCAGTTCCTCCTCATACTCCGCGATCGTTCTCTCAAATAGCGCAAATATATCTTCAGCAGCCGCACACAGCCGCGCATTCACCAGAGTTCTGAGCGTTTGGCCCACAGACATCTTTATTCCCTCTTTCTGTTGTTTTTAGCTTCAGCATCTATGAGCTAACCACACAAAGGGGCGGGCGAAAGTGACGTCATCAGTAAGCGCTGTTGCAGCTCTAGCGGGAATTCGACTGTTTGGAACGTAGAACTATAATGGTCTGAAAATGCGTTTTGTTCAATATTCTTACTCAGTAAAAGTTGATAAATAAACAGGTTACTAAACGGGGAATGCAACAAGATAACAATTATATCGCTTTAAAACGAGAAGAAACCGTGGATCAGCGTTGGAACAGTGTTTTTGAACGCACAGTCCCGACAACCTCTTCCTTATTCACGATACACGCTTCATCCAACTTTTGAACTTCATCAGACCGTTTAAATGATCAAATTTATGATCGTGGCAACCTAAATCTACCATGACTCAAAGGAAAAGACTGTCTAACACGCAAAGCAAGGTATTTAATCCATTTTGTAAGTATCTGGGGTAATTCTTTGGGTAAACTAATGAATCCTGTAACGTTCTGGTTTTAATGTTAGAGACGCTCTGATCCGTTGGGGGAAGATGACAGCGACTTGGCTTTCACTCAGCCCAGCACATCACAAGGCCAAAAAGGCCCGGAGAGGTTCAGCAGTTCACAAATGGAGCAGATGGTAACTAACATGATGTCATTTGAGGATGAACATGACTTTAAGGTGCACTATGCAACTTTTCTGGTAGGAAGCCTGCCACAGGCGTGTTTCCATGGAAAGATTATTGCTTTGGCTGAATGGTGTCACAGTATGGCTTTGAGCTCATCTATGTTGCATTTATTCAATTGCAGGTCTTTAATACTCAAAAATATATTGAAAAACAATTGCTGTAGTGAGTGAGCTTACCTCTCCACAGATCTGGCCTGTAACTTGGCCTGGTGGCATTGCAGGTTTATCTCCATGGAAATAAGTTTATTGCTATACTTTGGGGCATTCTGGACAAAGTAAGCAGGTCCCGGACCCTTCACCAGAAAGTTGCATAGTGCACATTTAATAACAGCAGAGGTGGGTAATAAAATCCATTATGTCAGTGTCATTTCTTGATTGTGTCTTGTGTTTGCATAGACAGCAGAGGTGATCCAATACTTTTTAATGAAGGACCAGAAGAAGATTCCAGTCCGCAGAGCAGGTGACTGTCTGTCTGTCTATAGAAGGGGTGGGACACATTGAAATAATGTGCAGCAGGATGGATAGTCTCATATTTGAGTTCACAAACCCACAAAAATCCATCTTGAGATACTCCGTCTGTAAAGTTTAAATGTATAAAACCCCTTCAAATGGAGTGCTTTTCTTAAGTGGATTTAATGAAAAGGTAGTTTTGCTCTTGTGACGCTTCAGCCAGTCAACTTTAAATACATCCATCCATCTTCTCCCGCTTAATCCGGCTGGGTCGTGGGGGCAGTTTGCTGCCCAATCCTCACAGCACCTGACCCCTATGAACCCCTCTGCAGGTGGAGCCCACAGGAGGGTGGACGTCACGGTCCTTGATGTTAGTTCAGGTGCTGCATGTTTTAGGTTGATGGGGGAAACCGGAGCACCCAGAGGAAACCCATCCAGACACAGGGAGAACATGCAAACTCCACACAGAAAGGCCCTGGCGACCCGGGGATCGAACCCACAACCTTCTTGCTGTGAGGCCTGAGTGCCACTCAGCCACCGTGCCGCCAACTTTAAATATAATAATAATAATAATGCATCAGTTTTATACAGCGCTTTTCTGGACACTCAAAGACACTTTACAGCATTATTCATTCACTCCAGACCCGGTGGTGTAAACTACTATTGTAGCCACAGCTGCCCTGGGGCAGACTGACGGAAGCGAGGCTCCAATCTGCACCATCGGCCCCTCCCACCACCACCAACACTCACACACACCACTTTCATACCTGCCTAAGGAAACTACAACAGTTTTTACCACTGGCGCCCCCCTGTGGCACCTGAAATTCCCAGTGTCTCCCATCCAAGTACTAACCAGGCCCGGCCCTGCATCAAATATGCATCATGAAGTAATGCAATTTCCCAGTTGCCATTCCAGCATGAAGAATGTGTGAAACTCAGTTCAGAGTGACACAATCTGAGCCAGGTTCTAGACTAGTTTTGGACAATGGTCAGGTGTAACCCAGAGATACTGAAGGATGGGTCACATGTCCAGAGGACTAATATGACACTGTTGTTTTCAGATCTGGTGAAACATGTTCTCAAAGACTACAGACACATTTACCCCGATATCATGAAGGGAGTGCAGCAGACGTTTGATCAGGTCAGTGCTGTTTAGAGGAGTGTGTGAAATCTAGATCTTTGATTATACAGAGACTGAGAGGTAATGGATTTTCTTCTGGATGTCCAGGTGTTTGGGCTGAAGCTGGTGGAGATCGACACTAAAAACCACCTGTATATTCTGATCAACAAACTGGAGCCACAGGAAGGAGTAACACCTCTCCAGTCAGTGTCTGGCACTTAGCTGTAGCTTTAGCTGTAGCCTCGGTGTTAGATGATCTTAGATGTTGGTTTTATATTCCCTTTATGTTTCCAGGGGCCCTGCTAATCCAAAGACGGGACTCCTCTTTGTCATTTTGAGTGTGATTTTTATGAAGCGTGGAGCTGTTAAAGAAAGTGAGTACATTCAATATTTACTTTACATTTAGGAGCTTCAACTGACTTCACGTGATACGCACAACATCTGCAGATTAACAACATTTAGCGAGAGAATCGACCTTAAAGTGCCCGTGTTACAGTATTTCTTTTATACTGTAATGTTGCCTGTTCATCACAAATACATCTGTAGTTGTGTTTTGTTTTATTCCACTGTGTTTTAAACTCAATGCATCTTCACTGGAAGTGTTAGACTCTCCTGAACAAAACTTTAAAACTGCCTCTTCATGACATCACAAGGTGGAACAGAGCATATGGAGCTTTGGAGATATAGACAGACTAATAAAGAATTTCTCAAACACTAGTGAATGAAACAAACTGTTTTTGAGGCTTAAAGCTCTCAAGAGTCCGTTTTGTGTAATAAAGGACCGTTTAATAGAACTCATCAGTATTTGTTTGGAACTTTTTGTGGTTTATTCTGGTCTGATGTTTATATTGCAGGTGTCATTTGGAGCTTGTTGAAGAAGCTGCATGTGGATCCTGGGTAGGGCTGAACAATATACTGTAAACTGTAAACTGAGAGTTCTACGTTCACATTTTAAATGACTCCAGGAGCATTCTCATTTTGGAGAAGGAGAGATACTACAACATTTCAGTCTGTTGAGCTCAGAACTCCTGGGTTTAGCCGCTTTCACACAGAAGAAGACCCCCGTCACACCCTAGGATAGTTCAGAACATTTAGCAGCGGTCAAACTACTGGGTGAACAGGGCGGTGCTGAATCTTGTCATATTATATGACACTAATAGTTTAGGAAACAAGAAGTTGATGAATGAGGCAATAGTTTTTACCCTGACGATAAAGAATCAACATTGTGACTGTGTTTTTGTTCAGAGAAAGACATGAACAGTTTGGCGATGTGAAGAAGCTGGTCACAGATGAGTTTGTGCGTCAGAGGTGAGTCTCACATACTCGGCCCTTAGCTCAGTAGGTTAATGCACTCACCCTGCAGCTAGGAGGTGGCTGGTGCGATTCCCGCTGAAGGTGGTGTGTTCAGAGCCAGTGTCTCTCAGACCATAGACTCTGGTTTATACCACGCCACAGAGAAACAGGAGTGTGGGCCGAACAGAGCACTACAGCAGTGTGACTGGACCCACGGACTCCTCACAGCAACTACACAGTGTGATCCTGAAACTGTGATGTTATGAATCATTTTAAAGTAAAAAAAAAAATCACTACCTGCTTGTCTCCGTGAAGATGTCGTTGCTTTGGCCTGAATTCAACAGTATATTCCCTGAAGATACACATGAGTCCACCAGTGTGTCCCATGTCTGAAAATAACAGAATTCCTTCATGTTCCCCTGTCGTTTTACTGGACCTTCCAACAAGTTTATATGTATAGATGAATTTGTTCACAAAGTAATTCAAAGTGCCCTACAGAATAAGAAATGCATTAAAATCACAATACAAACAATTCAAAACATAAATCACCATGAAATTAAAAAGAGAGAGAGACATTCAATTAGAAGAGTGTGAAATGATAAAAAGGAAAACCTGCTGTTCCAGGGTTTAGCTGCATGAATCTGAAACTCTGACTCCCCGAGTTCAGTCCTGACTCTGGGACCAGCAGGAGGTCCCTGAGCTCCTCACATGCAGATGGTTCATACGGCACTAACATGTCACAGATGGACTTTGGAGCTTGGCCCTGGAGAGACTTATACACAAGCAGAGCCACTTTAAAGTCTCTTCTCTGAGCCACAGGAAGCCTGTTTAGAAGTCATTAAAGCCAACTTAAATAAACGGCCACTGATTTGAATTCAAAGTGATACCGGTTGATGCACTCACTCCTCCCATAGCGTAATATCCATGTGGAGTCTCCGATATGTCCCGCCTTCTGTCCATGTTGTACTATGTGATGTTGTCTCATTGTTGTGTCAGATACCTGGAGTGTGTGCGCATACCTCACACGGAGCCGGTGGAGTTCGAGTTCCACTGGGGCCAACGTGCCGAGCTGGAGGTGTCCAAGGCAAAGATCCTTCAGTTTATGGGACAAGTAAGAGCCGATAATGGAGATAATAATGGCACCGATATTCTGGTTATAAAATGTACTCACAGAAAACTGTTCTTTCAGCTTCTCGAGCAGGACCCCCAGACGTGGAGCCAACAGTACAAAGAGGCCCACGGCCCTCCCCCCTCCTCCCCCAGCACATCGCAGCCGAACCCCAGGACCTCACAACCCAACTGCAGCCAGAGATGAGATCCCATCACATGTCACATTTTAGATTTGTGTTGTTCTCTCAACAACAATAAAGTAATAATATAATAATAATAAGAAGAAGAAGAACATCATGTGCTTAGAGCCCAGTGTTTGTAAATGCAGTCAGGGTGGAGGCAGGTGATGTGTACTTGAACCTGAAGTGGCCACTAGAGCCAGGACAATTTTATACATTTTGGATCACAAAGCTGCACATTTGCCCAGTCTGACAATGCTATTAACACACCTAAGATATACACAGTTTGGTTCTTTCTGGTCGGATTGTGCTGAAACACATTTCAGGTAGAGATTAGCGTCACACCCCCAACATCAAAGTATCAGCTGCATTATAAAGGACCTTTTAACATGTTCTGTTTTACAGTTGAAGTTGTTTCTGTATTTTGTGCACAGTAGCAAAAATGACCCACAGTCACATTCATTTTATTGCACTTTTAAGAAATTAAATATTCTGTATAAACAATCACATTTCCGACTGTTTTCTCATAAAGACACTGGTCTGATATTTACTGGCTGAACCCTCCACTAAAATGACAACATCCACAGATATCACTGATGATTAGGGTGCATCAGTTGCCCCCTTTTTTTTAAAAATCGAGAACTTGCACACGGCCCTAATGTTTTAGTGTTCCATTCAACTAGAAAAAATTCCTGGTAAATTTTTTTGTAATTCGAATGTCATCTACCGGGTCCACATCCCTTGTAAAATTCTGGAAATTTCTAAAAAAATCGTTAAAAATGAGAGATCAACAGAAACAGTGGTAATTTTCGCTCCTAACCCAAATACTGCACAGTCTTGGCGGGTTATTGGTTTAGGCTGCTCCATGCGAGCCTTCTTACAGCTATGTTCTGACATTTCTTCTTTTAATAACTACACTGTAACACTCCAATTCTGAAAAACATAAAGCAAATATGTGGTTCTACCTTTCTAAAGTCTACCGAACCGGCCTATTATGAAGTTTGGGCAATGCCCCAGTGTATAAGACAGTATAGGCCTATACTGTCTTATACATTGGGACATTGGCCAAACTTTGACCTCGATGTGGACCCGGTAGATCAACTCGGAATTTCATAATTTTTTTTCTAAATTTTTTTCTCAGCGAATGGAACACGAAAAGTATAGGGCCGTTGTAAAGTTCTGATATCGGGGCAACTGATGCACCCTACTGATGATTCCTGTTTAGTTTTGGTTATGTCCTGGTTTAATTTGCTCCAATCCTTTATGCCCTGTAGGTTTAGTCCTTTTAAAATTTGGTTTAGTCCTCATCAATTCCTAGTTTAGTTCCATGAGTTAATAGTCCCTTCGTTAGTCCTGGTTTGGTATTGACTTTGGTCTGATTTAGTCATGGTTCGAGTCCTTGTTGAAGCCTGGTTTTGGCTTAGTTTAGTCCCATATTAGTCCTGATCTTGGGTCTAATTTAGTCGTTTTTTATTCTGGCTTAGTCCTTTGTTCAATCTTGGTTTAGCCCTGGTTAAGTCATAGATCAGTCCTTGCTATATCCTAGTTTAGTTTAGTTTGGTCCTGGTTTAGTCCATTAGTTAGTTGCTTCTAGGGGTGGACGGTGTATTCTCTATTGAAATCGAACGCTGAGAAAATGTATTGCTATTCATACTAAGGCTAAAATCTATACACTAAAGTATATAAAGACATCACTTCACATTGACAGATATTTGCTGGCTCTTTTGTTCAAACATTTTCAAATCTCATCTAAAATGGAGCACCAAACTGGATTAAAACGTTTCCTTCAATCACTCACTTGCCCTTTCTTTAGATGCATAGTTTTTTTATTTTTTATTTGTGCTTTTCAGATTAGGCACAATTTGGCATTATGGGGTTTTAAGGTGCCAATTGTCCTAAATATTTGGCTCGGCACATATAGTTGCCGTACATTAGATGCCCTTTCATCCTCCAGTGTCCCCGTCACCTTAGTTTATTTATACTAACAGACAAGATGAACATTCTGCCAGGTTTGTTCCATGTGGATCGGTCCAGTACTTACAGAGATGAACCATAAACCAGGTCAACAAATCTGCAATCTGACCGTTACAAGACAAAATCCACCGTAGTTACATTAAGGAGCAGCTGATCCAGTGGTTTTCAGATAGTCGTTTTCACATTTGGCGAAGCACCGTCGCACCCGAGTCCAGCTTCATAAAGTGCATTCACGATGAAACTACAGTGAAATAGACAAGTGTGGTTTAGGAAACGGTCTGTGTGCTGTGCAGTTACAAAGGTTTAAGGCGGGTGTCTGTTTAACTGTGCTCGGGGACAGTCTCCAGCGCCTCCTCTGTGTCTCTGTCCACGTCCACATTCTGGAATCGACAAGAAGGAAATAAATTAAGGCAAACGGCAGCAGGCTGAGTCAGTCCTGGAATTTGATGATGCTATAGTTTCAGAAGGAGGGCAGGGGTCTAGATAACTCTGTGGGAGATTCACTGTTTTTGACAGAAGTCCTCACACCTCTGTATGCATGTGGTGTGTGTGATGGTGCAGACTGGCAGCCTTGCTTCTGTCAGTCTGCCCCAGGATTACCATTATTTCTTGTTACCGCACAATATTCCCTCATTCACGTTCATCATGTGGCTTAAAATTACTTGAAATCTTCAGAAAATGGTCTTACAAAGGCCACGTTCAGACTGCAGCCTGAAGTGACCCAAATCAGATTTTTTGGCCCCCGTCTGACCTGTATCTGATCTTTAAATGACAGTGTGAACCACGCAGATCCAATTTTTTCAAACGTGACCCAGGCCACTTGGATATCTGGTCATAAAATTGATACATATCCGATCTTTCGACATGCGACCTCAGTCTGAATGGCCATGACGTATTCATCCAACCTACGTCTGACCTACAAGTTCCTTTCTACAGACATCGCTGCCACTGCCCCACAAAACGCCACGGTCCTTCTCCTTCTCAATCTCCTCTATAAATGACTATAAGACGGCAACTTTAAAATCGCCAGGTGCTCAGTGAAGTCTCCATGTTGAGGCTATGTCCATAAACACTGAGCACACTCGCTGCGTACCAAAAAATCACCAAAAACTGAGGATTAAGCCCTGTGGTCTGAACGTAACCAGACTTTAAAGTGATTGACCACGTGTGATCTTAACAGTGAAAGGAACTCACCACTGGCCTGTCCCTGTGCGTGTTGACCGCTTCTATGTTCAGGTAAATGGACTCCACTTTACAGCCTGAGAAATGAACCGTGACAAACCAGTGCACATGGGATTAGAATGAGACGGGTAAACACAGAGATTAAAACATGAGAACGCCGGGATTCCAGTGACAGGTTTAACTCACCGTAGGCCACTGGGGTGAGCTTCAGGACTGTGTGGAGAGGGCACTTTAGGTACGGGAGCTCATCTACAACAGGAACAACAATACTACAGTTAAATTTATAGATTTATTTTTCTCCTTTTGCATGCGCCTTCCACCTGAAAACACAGCACTTGGAAATGGGACAGCCCTGGTTTTGTCTTGTTATTTCCTCAGCACACTTCCTTGCTTCTTCAGTCTGAATGTGGATTTGCTCTGTTTGAAGGGGGGAGTCGGGATGCCCCTTCGTCTCTCGTGAACCTGCTGAACGACGGGGAAGGGCCCAGGCCCAGGGCTAAGGGCAGAACTGGGATTAGACCCTAAAACACAGCCCGGTCCACGGGCTCACCTGCACTCTTGTCCAGGAAGTAGGCCAGCAGACATCTCATCACAGCCTGGTGACAGATGACCAGAACGTTCTCCTGACGCTCCAGCTCCATGATCACAGGCTCCAGACGGTGCACAAGGTCTTCGTAGGACTAAAATATACAATGCACAGTACTACTATTACTATCACACATACAAGTACACAGAGACATGCACAGAGACATGGAGACAGAACAGCCCCATCACAGGCTCCAGGCGATGGACAAGGTCATAACAATGTCCTCCTGTATCCCTGTGTGTCAGATGCCCTCCCATCCTCCTGTATCCCTGTGTGTCAGATGCCCTCCCATCCTCCTGTATCCCTGTAGTGCTAGACTAAGATGGGGGCAAGTCAAATCCAGGGGTCTTCAGCGTTTTTCAGGGACCCCCAAACTGATGGCGAGCTGGAGCAGGGACCCCCCCCCCCCCACTATACATATGACGTACAATTGTGTTAATATTAAATTGTGCGTATATCCTCTGTGTGCTCACGGTGACTCTGGGAAGGCCAGATCAATGCAGCTAAGACCTCACCGGAAATAGGCTCAAAGTGTGACTTTTTTTAACGGTCTGACTGAACGAGAGAAGCTAGAGTGCACATGGACAAGAAACTGATATAGAACACTGAACTTTCCCTTTCATTCGGAGCTGAGGAGTGAGAGGAAAGACATGACCCCCCCTTCTCTCCCGGTCGCTCCGCAGGTGGAGAGGAGGCTCGCTGCGTAGTGCGTGAGCGCCCGGGGAATGAAGTCGCCTGAGCCCTTCCTGATGTGCGGTAGTATGTGTGGGATTCAGCTGTGCGGAAAAGTAAAGCTGTAATGGAACTCTTCACGTGTGGCCTAACAAGAGATGATAAAAATCCTGCCGAAGTGTTTACAGTTTGACAGGGAGCGAGAGAATGAAGAAAGAGACATGATGATGAGCGAACAGACAGAACCCACTGAGAACCAGTTTATCCTCATCCCTCAAAAATGAAGAAATATTACAAATAAATGATTTCACTCTGCTCTAATCTGTACATGCTGTAGTGTGGTGTGGTTGGAGAAATAAACTGGACTCTCTCCCTCTCCGTTAGGATTGACACCCCCCCTCTCTCACTCTTTCCTCCCCCTCTCTCTCTTACCCCCCCTCACCTCTCCTTTGGGATAGCGGTATCGATATTTGTCCTGGTCCCTCAAAGCAAACTCCTCTGGGTGGTGCTCCTGGATCTCCTCATACGTCATCTCCTCACACACTCCCTGTAAAACAAGCAAACTCAATTAGCATAAACGAATACAAGAATCTGTTGTAGAATACTAATATTGTGAGAACAAATCACACTAGAGCAAAGTCTCATGGACTGAACCAGGACTGAACAATGACCGAAAACTTTGTGCTCTGCACATTTGATAGTGAAATCACACATTTTAATTTTAATTTCATGACGGCCACTGAGGCAGCAGGGGCATATCTCAGGGTATTATGGTGTTACTGAATGGCAAAATCTGTGTGAGCTGGAATCGCAGCATCAGCCTGTGGATCAGTGGATCTGTCACTGACTCTTGGGTTTTTGCTTGTGAACTCTTCACTCTTAATGTGGTGTTGGTGTTTTATTAGGCCCGAGCCCCTACAGGGCGTAGGGCCTATTGCTTTCGCAACGATGAGTGAACACTGAGTGAATGGACGAAGCCCATTCACTCAAAGTTGACAAAAGTAGCGCCTCCTGTCCCTAAAACACACTCCTGACATCAGACTGTATCCAAGCCCCCAGGCCGAAGGCATGGGCCATATTTACAGCTGCTAAAATGAATGGAAATCAATGGGGGTCAATGAGAGACTCCGACGAGATGGTGAATGACCCCACGGTGACGTGGGGAATCTTGAAAGCTTTCAAAAAATGTATAATATGTCTTTCCTATGTAAAAGGATATATTGTTTTTGCTAAAAATATTATTATTATTATTATTATTTTTATTTATTTATTTTTAGGCCCGAGCCCCTACAGGGCGTAGGGCCTATTGCTTTCGCAACGATGATGCCTGGGCAAAGCCCAGTCAACTGTCTTACAAAGTTCTTCGTGCTGAACTTCGTCCCTCGATCGCTCTCTCCGTGAACAGCAGTATCCTAGCAACCCATGCCGAAGGCATGGGACATCCATATTTGTTCTTGCTAACAAGTCATCGTCAACATTGAGTGAATGGGCGAAGCCCATTCACTCAATGTTGACAAAAGTAGCGCGAAGCGCCTCCTTTCCCTAAAACACACTCCTGACATGAAGCTGTATCCAAGCCCAAATATGTTTTACTGATGAACAAGTGGTATTAATGCAAGCCTAAAAGGGCAGTTGATTATCCAAAAGCATAAAATATCTGAAGCATTTAAATTTGGAGTAATAATTAGTTAAAAATGTAGTATGTTGCGAACCAAATTATTATGCAGGCCTATATAAAGGTGAGAATTTTGTGCTCTGAGACCATAAGCACTAAAGATGGGAAAGAAGAAAGACCTCAGTAGTAAGGAGAAGGCTTCTATTGTGAAATTGTTGGGACAGAGGCGGCCAACGATTGAAATAGCAAGAATATTGGACTGTGACCATAGGACAATCCAGGCCTTTGTTTCCAATGCTGATAAAACAAGAAAAAAACGTGAAGAGGCTCCAAGGAGGAAGCTAACAGCTCGAGATTTGTCAGCCTTAAAGAGAGAAATGGTCAAACAACCTTTGAGTTCCAGTGCAAGCATCTTTTCTGCTGTTGGTCTAGGCCACACCCCTAAAACATCACGGAATCGTGTTCTGAAAGCGCTTGGTAAGGTCCAGAAAGCAAAAACAAGGCCTCCACTTAATCAAAAACACAGGGACAAAAGACTTGCTTGGTGTAAGAAGTACATGAAATTGGATTTTGGGCAAGTTGTCTGGACTGATGAGATGCGTGCCACACTTGATGGTCCGGATGGATGTCCTAGAGGTTGGATAGCCAAAGGTACCGATGCTCCTTCCAGGTTGAGGCGTCAGCAAGGTGCTGGAGGTGTAATGATATGGGCAGGCATCATAAAAAATGAGCTCATTGGCCCTTTCCGGGTTGCAGAAGGAGTGAAGATGGATTCTGTAAATTACTGCAAATTCCTAGGAGAAAATTTCCTTCCGTGGTTAAAGAAAAAACCAGCAGCTCAGCGCAAGAAAATGATGTTTATGCATGATAATGCTCCAAGCCATGCATCCAAGTTTACTGCTGAATGGCTGGCATCAAAAGGCTACACACAGGACAAGATAATGGACTGGCCAGCATCCTCACCTGATTTAAACTGCATAGAAAATCTGTGGTCGATCTTGAAAAGAAGGGTTTTTGAGAATGGGAAACAGTTCTCATCAAAGGATAAGCTGTGGGTAGCAATTGTAAAGGCTGCAAAAAACATTAAACCTGCTGAAATTGAAAACTTGATGAGATAGAACCAAGATTCCAAATGTATTTTGTACAGGTCCCAAAGCCCTACTTACACAGCAAAAATGGCATTGACATCTTTTGTAGTTTTTCCACAACTTCACTTGTTATGTTCAGCCAGAATGCATTGTAATGCATAGAAGCCATAGGGTTATCCTGGCCACAAAATTCTATTTATCAGCATGTTTAAGGGTAAAATCATGTAACTTTAGCATGAGAAGCCTCCACACAGTGTATGAATCAGCATTTTCGCTCATGTCGCATTTGAATGAACTCCTCTGAAGGCTCTGAAAATCGGTGTACATCAACTAGAGAAGTGCGGCATCAAACGATAGCTGAATTTTTAAAATAACTGTCACGGTTTACGTGCGGCGAAGCTGCAAAATTTGTTTCGATTTTTTGCAATTTTCCAATGTCAAAATTTGCTCCCGTTCGGCCATACAAAGTTCGATTCGGCTCAAATTTGAATCACTTGTAAAACTTTCGTGCCAAAGCCGACTAATTGTGACACGAGCAAAAATGGTGCGATAGCGCCCCCTGCAGGACACAATGAAATTTTGCATGGAGGGTCAAAATTTAAGTTTTTCTAAAATGTACCAAATTTTGTACAAAATTACTTTGGGGCATCTCAATCAAAAAAGCCAATGTAAACCATATAGTATTTTTTATCGTGTTGCCATGGTGATGCACGAAAGCTCCAATGTTATCCTAAGGCAGTGCTTCTCAAATAGTGGGGCCCGCCCCCCTGGGGGGGGCGCAGTGCGCTGCCAGAGGGGGCGTGTGTGACCCTTGGGGAACAGGCTTTTTTTTGCCGTACTAGAATAAAGTGTAATTGCAGATCCACTACAGTAGTTGGCAGTAGTGCTCTCATTGTCAGAGTGTGCAGGGAGTATTGGCTCTATGCTGTAGGGTTTATTTTGCACCGAGCAGGCAATATGAAGTGAGTAAACGAACCTGAAGACAACATGAAGACATTTTTAACAGGGATGAAAAGAAAGAGAGAGAGATGAAGATAATGAGACAAAAGAAAGTCGCCCGAAAGCGAAGACGAGGAAATATGACGAAGCAAATGTAGCGCTCGGCTTCACTGTGATTACAGTGGGAGACGAGGAAAGACCGGAGTGTTTTCTGTGTGTAAAAATGCTGGCAGCGGACGGCATGAAGGCGCCACTTGAAGACATTACATCCCAATCACGCGGATAAGCCGCTAGAGTTTTTTCAGTGAAAACATGCCGAATATTGCCACCAAACATCCCGCTTTGTGAAAGCTCCTTCAGTAAACCAGAGCGCTGTTAGCATCGTATAAGGAGGCACCAAACTGCTCAGTGCAAAAAATAAAGTTATTCTTTGTTGTAAGTTGAACTATATTTCTTTCTTTTTTCTTTTCTTTAATGTTAACAAGGATACAATGTTATGCAGAGGTGTACCAACTGTATAGACAAATGCTATTATTTAATAGTGAATTGTTTTCTTTTTGCTGGGGGGGCCTAACAGAAAATAACTGAGAAGCACTGGTGTACTGGGAGAGATCAGATAAATCCCATTCATGACAAATATTTTACTTTGACTGAATATTCTCAAATTTGGCTCAATGACTCTTCATGTCATCCCGATAAAAAAAGTCAATGACAACCATATGGTATATTTCACAGGGTTGCCATGGCGATGCGCCAAGGCCTCCATGTTATCCTAATGGGAAAATTTCTACAATTTCTTACTTTTCAAAGTGATATAACGTCTTATTAGTTTCATGGAAGAACGTGAAATTTGGCACCATGATTCTTCAAGTCAGTCCGAACAAAAAAGTCCAGGGGGCCAAAGTTGTATTTTGCACGGTGTTGCCATGGCGATGTCCCAAAGTGCCCATGTTTGTCTATGTTAACACATCAGTATCTCCAGTGTGTGTGGACTTTGTGTTTAGTGACAATTTCAGCCCAAAGCCACAAACACACAGAGACAAGAGGCTCATCAGCGCCACCCGGGGGAGCGTCAGCGCCGCCCGGGGGAGCGTCAGCGCCGCCCGGGGGAGCGTCAGCGCCGCCCGGGGGAGCGCCGGGTCGGCCGAGTGCGACGCGTGGCCCGCGAGGGCTGTTCGATGCCGCTTGCGGCTTTAATTTTGGTTGTTCTTTGGTTTTGTTTTCCTACTGTTAAACTTGTGACGCCCTCACTTGTGTCTGGATCTGTCCTTGGCATTTCCCTGTCCTGCCTGGCCTTCACTTGTCTCATGCTCTGCAGACTGAGCTCGCCGGCCACACTAACACGAATACAGTTCCTTCTCTTTTTGAAAAAACAACCTTTTGTCTCAACAACACTTATTTAATTCTTTCTCAGTTGTAAATTTTTTGTAATGAAGAAAAATAAATCCGCATTACAACAGTAAAACCTATTTTTGTTTTGAGCATCATATCTCAGAACAGATAAAGTTTGAAATTAAAAATCAAAATCACCTTACATCCAGTACCTTTAAAATTAAAAGCGATTAAAAAAGCGATGATTTGGAATTAGAAATCAGAGGCAGATTTGACTCACAGCATCGATCTCGTTGAGGGCCTTCCACTGCTCGTAGGGCACTCCCAGAGCCTCTGCCGTCTGGATGGTCCTCTTCATGTGACTGGTCCAAACCTTCAGGTCCTTAATGTTCTGACCACTCATGTACTTCCCCAAAGTCTGAGCATACTGAGGAAGAGGAGAGGAGGGTTAGAAAAAAGATAGGAAGAGGAAAGGATGAGACATTAGAAAGAGGAGAGGAGAGGGTCAGAAGGAGAAGAGGATACAGAAGAGAGGGTCAGAGGAGAGAGTCAGAGGTGAGGGTCAGAGGAGCAGAAGATGCAGAGGAGAGGGTCAGATGGAGCAGAGGAGAGGGTCAGAGGAGAGAGTCAGAGGAGAGGGTCAGAGGAGCAGAAGATGCAGAGGAGAGGGTCAGATGGAGCAGAGGAGAGGGTCAGATGGAGCAGAGGAGAGGGTCAGATGGAGCAGAAGATGCAGAGGAGAGGGTCTGTGGTGCAGAGAATCTAGTGTGAACCTTGGTCCCTCGTGCAGACAGCCCTGAGTCTCCTCCAATCCTCCCAAGCAGGTTGAGTTCGCTCTCTCCGTGCCTGCTCAGGTAGATGGAGCGTGGGGTGACATGGATGTTCATCAGGTAGTACACGATTCTGCTCTGGATGTGGTCCTGGACGTGGTTCACCAGGTACCGACTCCCCACGTTGAAGATCTTTATGTACGAAAGATTCCTGAGCCGAGAGAGAGGAGGTTAAAGCCCAGTAAAATACAATAATGGCATAAAGTTCAAACAGAAGTCTCAGTGCAGCTCAACAGGCAGATTCCACGTCAGGGCAGTTTGAGGTGACTAACAGCCCTTAGGACAAAAGTGCCCCTCTTCTGTCTGTGGGGATAGGTTTATCTGATCCAAAGAACGCATCCATGTTTTGTACTTGTTTTCTATAGCCCGGTGACACACTCCAAACGCACCTCAGTGTCTTACCTGTCCTTCTGGTCGTCCAGAGGCACATAGTTCTGTTTGTAACACTCGATCCTCTTGAGGAAGTCCTCCACAGCCTCCTCTTTGTCACAGTCCACATAGTCTGGACTGCTCAGCTTCACCTGCTGTTTGGATCGAGACACACCACATGCAGACGTCAGATCACCACAGAGGTACAATCAAAAGATATGCTGCTCCTCTGTGTTTTTAAAGTTCATTCATCTTACTTAGTGAAGCTCTAAGACTGCCCTGGCAGATCACCTTCATGATTCCATGAAATTAAAATGTTCAAAGCATTATGGAGATAGAGAACTTTTATTTGACTAGGTTCTTTTTTCAGACCAGGGTTTAGTTCATACGTGACAGTTTCGCCTGGTCACTGGCGGTCAGCTCAAATAAACGAACCTTTAGACTAGAGGAGTTTTATACTGTGAGATATTATAGCCAGAGGAACAACAGTTCTACGGTAACATGTAGATAACGTAAGAGTCACGTTTGTAGAGATGCTCACAGTAAAGACACGTGTTTTTCTACTTCAGTACAATGAAAACAACTAGGGCTGGGCGATATGGACCAAAAAATATATCTCGATATATTTTGCAATATCTCGATATACGATATATATCTCGATTTCTTTACAGGATAAACTATTGCAAAAACAACAAACACATTTTATCTGATTAATATTCATTTAGTACTACACTTAAACACTCTGCAAAGAGAACTTCCAGTGGCACTTTACACAAAACTGCTTCAAAGTGAAAAAAGTGTGTAGGATTTTTAAACCTGTATTTTCAAATTCCAAACTGGAGTTACATTCTCTTGTTTTAAAGTGGTATTTAGTCTCTGCACATTTACCAAACCAAACGCACATTGTGACAAACAGATTTTTTTGCATTTTATTAGGTAAACTTTAGCCTGCTCTGTGCCATAGCTCTGCTCTGTGGGGACACGGACATAACATTAGTTTTTGCTTCGGGTTTTGTCCTGCTCTTCTAATCAGCGCTCATTGAGGAGGAGCCTATGGGCTCTAATGAAAAATGACCGCACTCAGTATTCAGACCTCGAGTCCATGACAAGACCGAGTCCAAATGTGCTCGAGTCCAAGATGAGACCAAGACAAAGCTCTGGCTTTAGCGAAGAAGGAAGTCCAGCGGTGTGGGGGTGTCTAATGAGTGGTGGGACAGGTGTGGGTCCTGCTGCGGGGCGCTCCTCGTTTAAGGTGGGCGTGGGTGTGTTTTGAAGCGGAGTTTGTTCGTATGAGTGATATCAGCCACACGCGGAGCTCGTATGCTGGAGTCGTGCACGTTCGGAGGTGTCGTGGTTGCGCTCGTGCTGGGCAGGTGCATTTAGAAAGTTTAACTCATCACGTTACGTCTGTGCGCAGCTCCTTATTGTGGCTGCAGAAGCATCGCACAGATGCGCCTGTTTTGTTTTCCACCTTCGCACGACAAAATATTTGTTCACAAATGCAAGTGAAATGTGCGCACTGTAGAGCCCTGGTCCTAGTTCCGGTTTAGTCCGTGGACGAGCCCTGGGCTCTGCGGCCACGTTTAGTCCTGGTTTAGTCCTAGTCCTAGTTTAGTCCGCGGCCAGGTCTGGGCTCCGGGGATGAGCACAGGGGACATAAGCGAGGAGGCGGAGGCGACCGCGGCACAGAGAAGGCGAAACAAGCCGAAGCGGCGAAACCATAAGTAAACATAAGCATTATAGCGATATATCGATATGTCAGAATTCATATCGAGTTTCAAAAATATCTCGATATATTTTAAATATCGAGATATCGCCCACCCCTAAAAACAACCATCATAAAAAACACTTATTTTAGTTAATTTTTGGCTAAAAAGTTGCACAGTGGAACTTTAAATAAACTTAAATAAACAGATGCTACTTACTTTAATATTCTCTTCGATGATTTCTGGGTCATCACAAATGGACTCGACAAAGAAAACCTGCAGCACAGAAACACTCCGTATGAATATACAGTGTCCTGAGGGCAGACGGGCAGTGAACCTGACAGGACTCGGTACTGGACCTTGTATCCGTTTTCTTTGGCGAAGTTCAGGATCAAGTCTCTGCGGTCGGGGGTCGTGTTGGTGGCATCAAAAACCTGAAAATGAGACATGACTGATGTTTTTTATCTAAAGGTCCTATATTACACAAAGTAGACTCTTCTAAACTTCAAGGCTGATATAATGGCTTTAATAAAACATACACACATTTACAGAGTCAGAAGACATTCAAAGCTCTTTACAGTGCGTTATTCATTAGATACCAGATGCCACAGCTGCCCTGGGACAGACTGACAGAAGTGAGGCTGTCAGTCTCCCCCACTGGCCCCTCCCACCACCAACACACACACACACACACCATATTTATACTCGGCAAAGTGGGTGAAATGTCATGGCCAAGAACACTCACAGCAACTTGTCCCATTTCTCTGCTGAAGTAATCGCACACGTCTTTCAGAGCAGCAATGGCACAGGCTCTGCAGAAGAGAAAACATCATGGTTTAGTCCTGGGTCAGTTCCGGTTTAGTCCTGGTTCAGTCCTGGTTCAGTTCTGGTTTAGTACTTGTTTGGTCCTGGTTTTAGTCCTGGTTTAGCCCTGGTTTAGTTCTGGTTTAGTCCTGGTTCAGTTCTGGTTTAGTACTTGTTTGGTCCTGGTTTTAGTCCTGGTTTAGCCCTGGTTCAGTTCTGGTTTAGTCCTGGCTTAATTCTTGTTTAGTCCTGGTTTAGCCCTGGTTCAGTTCCGGTTTAGTACTTGTTTGGTCCTGGTTTTAGTCCTGGTTTAGTCCTAGCTCAGTCCTGGTTTAGTCCTAGCTCAGTCCTGGTTTAGTCCTGGTTTAGTCCTAGCTCAGTCCTGGTTTAGTCCTAGCTCAGTCCTGGTTTAGTCCTGGTTTAGTCCTAGCTCAGTCCTGGTTTAGTCCTGGTTCAGTTCTGGTTTAGTACTTGTTTGTTCCTGGTTTTAGTCCTGGTTTTAGTCCTGGTTTAGTCCTATCTCAGTCCTGGTTTAGCCCTGGTTCAGTTCCGGTTTAGTACTTGTTTGGTCCTGGTTTTAGTCCTGGTTTAGTCCTAGCTCAGTCCTGGTTTAGTCCTGGTTCAGACCTGGTTTAGTCCTAGCTCAGTCCTGGTTTAGTCCTAGCTCAGTCCTGGGTTAGTCCTGGTTTTAGTCCTGGTTTAGTCCTAGCTCAGTCCTGGTTTAGTCCTGGTTTTAGTCCTGGTTTAGTCCTAGCTCAGTCCTGGGTTAGTCCTGGTTTTAGTCCTGGTTTAGTCCTAGCTCAGTTCTGGTTTAGTACTTGTTTGGTCCTGGTTTTAGTCCTGGTTTTAGTCCTGGTTTAGTCCTAGCTCAGTCCTGGTTTAGCCCTGGTTCAGTTCCGGTTTAGTACTTGTTTGGTCCTGGTTTTAGTCCTGGTTTAGTCCTAGCTCAGTCCTGGTTTAGCCCTGGTTTAGTCCTGGTTTAGCCCTGGTTCAGTCCTGGTTTAGTCCTAGCTCAGTCCTGGTTCAGTCCTAGCTCAGTCCTGGTTTAGTCCTAGCTCAGTCCTGGTTCAGTCCTAGCTCAGTCCTGGTTTAGTCCTAGCTCAGTCCTGGTTTAGTCCTAGCTCAGTCCTGGTTCAGTCCTAGCTCAGTCCTGGTTTAGTCCTAGCTCAGTCCTGGTTCAGTCCTAGCTCAGTCCTGGTTTAGTCCTGGTTCAGTCCTGGTTTAGTCCTAGCTCAGTCCTGGTTCAGTCCTAGCTCAGTCCTGGTTTAGTCCTAGCTCAGTCCTGGTTCAGTCCTAGCTCAGTCCTGGTTTAGTCCTAGCTCAGTCCTGGTTTAGTCCTAGCTCAGTCCTGGTTCAGTCCTAGCTCAGTCCTGGTTTAGTCCTAGCTCAGTCCTGGTTTAGTCCTGGTTCAGTCCTGGTTTAGTCCTAGCTCAGTCCTGGTTTAGTCCTGGTTCAGACCTGGTTTAGTCCTAGCTCAGTCCTGGTTCAGTCCTGGTTCAGTTCTGGTTTAGTACTTGTTTGGTCCTGGTTTTAGTCCTGGTTTTAGTCCTGGTTCAGTCCTGGTTTAGTCCTAGCTCAGTCCTGGTTTAGTCCTGGTTCAGACCTGGTTTAGTCCTAGCTCAGTCCTGGTTCAGTCCTAGCTCAGTCCTGGTTCAGTCCTAGCTCAGTCCTGGTTTAGTCCTAGCTCAGTCCTGGTTCAGTCCTAGCTCAGTCCTGGTTTAGTCCTAGCTCAGTCCTGGTTTAGTCCTGGTTCAGTCCTGGTTTAGTCCTAGCTCAGTCCTGGTTTAGTCCTGGTTCAGACCTGGTTTAGTCCTAGCTCAGTCCTGGTTCAGTCCTGGTTCAGTTCTGGTTTAGTACTTGTTTGGTCCTGGTTTTAGTCCTGGTTTTAGTCCTGGTTTAGTCCTAGCTCAGTCCTGGTTTAGTCCTGGTTTAGTCCTAGCTCAGTCCTAGTTCAGTCCTGGTTTAGTCCTGGTTTAGTCCTGGTTTAGTCCTAGCTCAGTCCTGGTTTAGTCCTGGTTTAGTCCTAGCTCAGTCCTGGTTTAGTCCTGGTTTAGTCCTAGCTCAGTCCTAGTTCAGTCCTGGTTCAGTCCTAGCTCAGTCCTGGTTTAGTCCTGGTTTAGTCCTAGCTCAGACCTGGTTTAGTCCTGGTTTAGTCCTAGCTCAGTCCTAGTTCAGTCCTGGTTCAGTCCTAGCTCAGTCCTGGTTTAGTCCTGGTTCAGTCCTAGCTCAGACCTGGTTTAGTCCTGGTTTAGTCCTAGCTCAGTCCTGGTTTAGTCCTGGTTTAGTCCTGGTTCAGTCCTGGCTCAGTCCTGGTTTAGTCCTGGTTCAGTCCTGGTTCAGTCCTGGTTCAGTCCTGGTTTAGTCCTGGCTCAGTCCTGGTTTAGTCCTGGCTCAGTCCTGGTTTAGTCCTGGTTCAGTCCTGGTTCAGACCTGGTTTAGTCCTGGCTCAGTCCTGGTTCAGTCCTGGTTCAGACCTGGTTTAGTCCTGGTTCAGTCCTGGCTCAGTCCTGGTTCAGTCCTGGTTCAGACCTGCGTATCTTCATGGCTTCAGAGTTGTCTGGTCTGAAGAACTCAAAACTGTTGTATGTTTTTGTAGCGTCTCTTCTGTACTGACCCACGTTAAACACTGGAACACAGACACAGACACAGACACAGACACAGACACACACAGACACAGACACAGACACAGACACAGACACAAACACAAAACACAAAACACAAACACAGACACAGACACACACAGACACAGACACAGACACACACAGACACAGACACAGACACAGACACACACAGACACAGACACAGACACAGACACAAACACAAACACAAACACAAAACACAAACACAGACACAGACACACACAGACACAGACACAGACACACACAGACACAGACACAGACACACACAGACACAGACACAGACACAAACACAAACACAAACACAAAACACAAACACAGACACAGACACACACAGACACAGACACAGACACACACAGACACAGACACACACAGACACAGACACAGACACAGACACAGACACAAACACAAACACAAACACAAAACACAAACACAGACACACACAGACACAGACACAGACACAGACACAAACACAAACACAAACACAGACACAAAACACAAACACAGACACAGACACAGACACACACAGACACAGACACAGACACAGACACAGACACAAACACAAAACACAGACACAGACACAGACACACACAGACACAGACACAGACACAGACACAGACACAGACACAAACACAAAACACAGACACAGACACAGACACACACAGACACAGACACAGACACACACAGACACAGACACAGACACAGACACAGACACACACAGACACAAACACAAGTTAATGCTCAACATATGAAAAATAAACATAATTATTGTGCAAATCAGTGTGTAATTTTCTACAAGATGAACGTCACTGGCCTGATTTAATGAAAGTCTAAAGTTAAAACCACACTAGAGCATTCTTCTGTTTTATGCCATATTGTGGAGTATTATAGCCAAAGAAACAGCATTTTAACTTTAATTAATTAAATGTCATGTGCTCGCCGCAGTCCGGAAGCCCGTGGACCAGTTTAAATGATTCTTCAGTATTGCGGTTAACAGTGACCATAATGTTTTAAACTAAACACCCAAAAAAGCAGAATAATCATAGTCCTCGTTAAATGTGACCGTTCAAACAAAAAAGAAATCAATACATAAAAAAATAAAAATAAAAATAATCATCATAATAATAGTATTATTAATATTATTCTCTGGCTTTTAACATCGCTTGAGTTGTGTGATCCTCCGTGTCCTTGTTTATTTTTATTATTTCTTGGTTTTCTTGCTGTTATTTGATTTGACTTGTTTTACTGTCTTAACGAGGACCAGTGGAGTTAAAGAGCTTTTATATTATATTTCTGTTGTATATGTTTTATCTGTATTGTGCAGCACTTTGGAAACTGTTTATGAAACGTGCTACAGAAATAAAGTGGATTGGAAAAAAGTGAAATACGATTTTGTTTGTAAATGATGTTGACCCATGAGCTCCTTCACCTCACGCGTGGCCCTGAAATAAACTCATGTTCGGATCGGTTTGGTTCTGCCTCCAAACCTGATCCTCCTCTGTAGAGTCGGGATTTGTCTGGACACATCTGTGGTGCACTGTGTGAACTTTACCTTTGGTCGTGACCCCGATCCAGTTGAGGTACCGGGTTAGCTTCTTGGAGATGTAGGTCTTCCCTCTGGCGGGAAGCCCCACCATCACGATCATGGTCGGGGAGTTTGTGAACTGAGGCACAGACGCTGAGAAAAAACAAGAGATCAAATACTGTTAGAAATGACAGAAAATGTGTTAGAACGGGGCCAAACCAGGGACTGAATCAGGACTGAACCAGAGACTGAACCAGAGACTGAACCAGGACTCAACCAGGGACTGAACCAGGGACTGAACCAGAGACTGAACCAGAACTTAACCAGGACTAAACCAGGGACTGAACCAGGACTAAACCAGGGACTGAACCAGGGACTGAACCAGGACTAAACCAGGGACTGAACCAGGACTAAACCAGGGACTGAACCAGGGACTGAACCAGGACTAAACCAGGGACTGAACCAGAACTTAACCAGGACTCAACCAGGGACTGAATCAGGACTGAACCAGAGACTGAACCAGAACTTAACCAGGACTCAACCAGGGACTGAATCAGGACTGAACCAGAGACTGATTCTGGACTCAACAGGACTCAACCAGGGACTGAACCAGGACTAAACCAGGGACTGAATCAGGACTGAACCAGAGACTGAACCAGAACTTAACCAGGACTTAACCAGGGACTGAATCAGGACTGAACCAGAGACTGATTCTGGACTCAACAGGACTCAACCAGGGACTGAACCAGGACTAAACCAGGGACTAAACCAGGTCTAAACCAGGACTAAACCAGGACTAAACCAGGGACTGAACCAGGACTAAACCAGGGACTGAACCAGGACTAAACCAGGACTAAACCAGGGACTGAACTACAAGTAAACCAGGGGCTAAACCAGGACTTTACATTCAGGCTAACATTTTGGAGGATAGATTGGATTAAACTACTTATTTGGCTTTTCACTGAACATGTAGGAAGTACTTCACTTTTCAGCAAATTAAGATCACTCATCAATAAGAAAACAAGTGTACCAGTACCCACTCATTTGAGCAGTAGCACCCTGTGCTGATGAAGTGCTTTGAAAAACACATTATGTCATTCATCCCTTCCACCTTTGATCCACACCAGTTTGCCTACAGGGCAAATAGATCTACTGAGGATGAGGTAGCCACAGCCCTCCATGCTGCACTGTCCCACCTGGAGCAGCAGGGGAGCTGTGCTCATAGATTTTAGTTCTGCTTTTAACACCCTCCTCCCCCACAGACTGGTGGAGCATTGGAATACCATCCTCCACTTGCCTTTGGATCAAGGACTTCCTCACAGACCCCACACAGAGAGTGGGCCATCATACCTCCATGGCCCTCAGCCTCAGCACATGCACCACAGGGCTGTGTGCTCTGTCCTCTGCTCTACACCCTTTATACATATGACTGCAGCCCTGCCCATCTAAGTAATGTTATTGTCAAATTTGCCGATGACACCACAGTAGTCGAACTTATCTCCAAGGGGGATGAGTCCTTCTACAGGGACGAAGTGGAGCGTCTGCTGGTGCAGAGCCAACAACTGGCTTCTGAACACAGCCAAGACCAAAGAGCTTGTTGTGGATTTTCGGAGGAAAAAGACAGTTCTCCAGCCGCTGGTGATAGAGGAGGTCTGTGTGGAGAGGGGGTCTGACTTCTGCTTCCTGGGAGTTAATATCAGGGATGCCCTGTCCTGGGGCATCAACACCACTGGGCTGGTGAAGAAGGCCCAGCAGAGACTTTACTTCCTGAGTGCTCAGGAGGAACAACATCTCTCAAAGGCTGGTGACGTTCTATTACTGCTCAATTGAGAGCATACTAACATACTGTGTCTGTGTGTGGTTCCCTGGCTGCTCTGGGGCACAGAGGAAAATGCTCCAGGGTCATAAAGGCAGCGCAGAACATTGTGGCTGCCCTCTTCCCTCTGGATGAGCTGCACAGTTCCCGCTGCCTCAGTACGGCTAAATCCATCCTGAAAGACCCATCACACCCCGGACACACTGAACTGCAGGAGATACAGGTCCATAAACACCAGGACAAACAGACGACAAAACTGTTTTTACCCAACAGCCATTAATTTACTAAATGGAGCCACTAAAGCAGAGTTTTTACATTTCTGAATGTGGAAGTGTGTGACTGGGACATGTGTGTGTGAGGCTGTTGGGCACTGTTTATGTACTGTACATAGTGTCTGTATATTTGTATCTTTTTACTATTTTACCATTTTATTCCCTTTGCACTGAACGAGGAATGCACTTACTTTCGTTGTATTTGTTACAATGAGAAATAAAGATATTCTATTCTCTAGTCCTTTATAACAGCTTCAGAATGATCCTGAGCTGTATCAGAACAGAAGAGCACACAGACTAGTGCACACACCCATGGAGCACTGAGGAACCTCCTGCACCACTGAGGATTACACAGCTATACGGACGCATGGGAGTAGAAAAGAAAGTACTACCATTTAATGATGAAACTCACATTCTATGTATTTTTATTATCATTGTGGTATCAGAATCTTTGAGTATTAAGTTTGAAATATTGGTGTCAAGACAACACGAGCTCTGAGAGCCAATGTAAACTATTCCAACAGTATTCACATTTATATGAACTGATACTAATACAGACTCTCAGGTCTAAACTACAGGTACCAGCTCTATACAAGTGTTATGTATTATTAGGGCCGAGCACCAGAGGCTGGTGAAGGGCCTGTCGGTATCACATAGTGATGCTCATAGGGGGCGGGGACTAAAATGACATGACGTGACTCGCCCGTAGTAAAAATGTACGCATAGAATCATGAAATTTAACACAGAAGTCGATCATGATAAGACGAGTAAAAAATATTATTATGGCCACGCCCCCTGACACACCAGGGGCCATCTTGGATTAAAGTTTGTGAAGCTGAAACGCACTCTTCCTCGGGCGTCACCCAAACGGCCTCAGATTTGGTCCACATTATCTCCAGGGGCGGAATGGGAAAAGTCCACATCCCAAATCCGTCTGACGTCTCTGAGCAGTGAAGCCACAAATAATGAACTTAATTTTTGGAAATTTACAAATTGCTCCTATTTGCTCAAACAAACTCTGATTTTAATTAAATGTGACACAGTTCTTAAACTCTCTGCTCTAAAGCGACTGAATGTGAAAAGATTTAATTTGGTGCATTAGCGCCCCCTACAGGTTGAAATAAAACGTGACCCCGCAAACACGTTCAAAAACGTTTAAAAACTCACCAAACTTTTCCAAATGTTCAGAAATGATGAGACATTTGAGAAAATATAGGTTTCATGCGTGAGGACCAAAAAATGGAGATAATACACCACCTCAAATATTAGGCTCCGCCCACTCCTATGGGAGCCATCCCAGCTCAACTCTGTCGTAGTTGAGCTGGGATCGAAATTCGGTACACACATTCATCATGTAAAGACAAACAAAAAATATTATTATGGCCACACCATAATAATACAGTTTTCTGCCCCCTGACAAAGCAGAAGGCTTTGTCAGGGGGCAGAAAACTGTCACAGTTTACGTGCGGCGAAGCTCCAAAGTTCAATCCAAATTTAGACAATATTCAATGCAAAGATTTGTTCCCGTTGACACAGGCTTAGTTGAATCATGATGCTGTCTCAGCCTGAATATAAAACACTATAAAGCATATGGAAAATTACACTATAGCGCCCCCTAGACATGAAACATCAACATTACAACAACATTACAATTCCCAGATTTGTACCAAATTTGGGAATTGAATTCTTTGCATGACTACGAGCAAAAAAATACATTACGGACATGGTGAATTTTTCCCTGTTGGCCACCAGAGGCGCAAAGACTCCTCAAAAATCATTTAAAGGTGCACTATGTAATTTTTCTGATGGAGGATTTGTTGACCTGGGAAATTTGAATCATTAGTACGTGATCTCGGCCTGAATATAATACACTGTAAAGCATATGAAAAGTGTGGTTGGGGTTTATGGTTATTAGGGCTAGTGTGGGGTGCGGTGCTGGGCACATTGTTTGCAGGGCACGTCGTTTTGTAGGGCACGTCGTTTTGTAGGGCACATTGTTTTGTAGGGCACATCGTTTGCAGGGCACGTCGTTTTGTAGGGCACGTCATTTGTGGGGTGCAGCGTAGGCGCACGCGAGGGCTGCCGCTTGCGACTACATTTATTATTATTACCACAAGATATTTTGTTTAGGGCAGATTGATCGACAGTTAGTTACGGCCTTTGTGATTTGACGATGACACCAACTCAAACTTTGATTTCAGTAGCTACAGATAGAGCAGCAGTAGTTCATAAGAGCTCGTTCTGTGAAGCCATTTCAAAATCAGACTGATCCAAGGTTTCAACAGTTTGTGCAAAGGTTCAATGTCCAACAGGCCAAATCCACTCAGAGCACACATGAACCCCCCTCACACCAAAAGCAGGTTAGGAATGAGCACAAATTCAGAGCATAATAAAGTGACTAAACCAGGACTAAACCAAGATTAAGAAGGGATTAAACCAGAACTAAATCAGGACTTGGCCATGGGATTCACAGAGGGACTAAACCAGGACTAAACCAAGATTAAGAAGGGATTAAACCAGAACTAAATCAGGACTTGGCCATGGGATTCACAGAGGGACTAAACCAGGACTAAACCGTAGGACTACAGGGGGACTAAAACGAGATGGTTCATATGAATATGGCACTAACATATGGAAGTACTTTGTACTTTGTTGCTAGGCCATGGAGGAGACTAGCTGCTTTGACGTCTTTTCATTATATACACATATATGTAAAACTGATATAGTGATACTGGACGCAACTGATGCAATAAATGTAGCTACACTACGGTTCTCCATCTGATAAAAATACACTGTGTTTTTTAAAGAATATGGTAAATAAAGCTGATTAAGGATTTTTAAGTCAACATTTGCCTGTATTTAGTCTTGGTTTTGTCTTCATTTAAAAGTGCTACTTGTAAATAAAAGCATGTTTTTTGGGGTTTTTTTTGTTAGAAATGAGAAATGACTGAGTCAAGGTATCGATATCACATATTAAAAACATTGTCCCGCCCCAGGTTTTTAGGTAAAAAGCTGCAGATGTTATGTATGATGTGGGTGTTAAAGTTCAGTCTTAACACTACATTCTATTTTTCTGCTTTTCAAAATAAAATCTTTCAGCAGAAGCAAAGGAAATGAGAGCTGCAGAACTGTCCGTGTGCCCTGATTTAAAACGTGACAGTGTCTTTTCTCCCCCGTGTTTAATAAACTGATATTAGATAAGATTACAGAGTGTCATAACAAGTCTGTCTACAACAATATCTCCCGTTTTATTCTGCATAAAAACTGCTCACCCTGTGGTTTAGATCTGTACACGTGCCTAAATGTGATCCTTTTATTTGTTTGTCAGTTCAGACTCCAGTATTTCTGTCGGTTCTTCTGGACGTGTTTGAAATGTGAACTTTGAACAGAATCCAATTACTGAAACAGTCGCTCCCTCTTAGATCTTTTTCTCCAAACTGCTGAGGACTACTGGATATACTTGAGATACACATGAGCTCGTTTGTACTCACATCCCCTCCTTTTGCTCAGTCTGCTGTTCATCCACGGAACCCAGGTTTTCTCCAGAGGGTTCTGGGTGAGCGGAACGTGCCCCTTTGACATGACAATTGTTTCAAATGTTTAAATAATTCAAACTTAAAAACCTGCCTTTTACAATCAATGAATGAACGTGGAGCAGTGGCGTCCATTTGAACTTATCACAATGGTGAGGTCAAAGAGGGCGGGCCCTTGGGTAATCCTCTACAGTGATTGGTTGATAATAGGTGACAGGGAAGGCTGTGATTGGACGGAGAGCTTGGCAATCGCACTACCTGACCGACACTGTCCAATCACAGACAGGCTGGGGAGGTTCACCTATTGCCCCAGGGTACAATGAACCAGAGTCTGACCGCAGATCTTTCATTTTCAGTTAAATTAATGATATATGTTTGAGAGACAGGAGAGGCAAACCAGGACTAAACCAGGACTAGAACAGGGACTAAACCAAGACTGAACCACAAGTGAACCAACAACAAACCAAACTAAACCACAGCTATAAGAGGCCCAGAACCAGACTGAACCAGGACTGGACCAGGACTAAACCAGGACCAAACAAATCTAACTAAACAATGATGAAAAGTGGACCAGGCCAGGACTAAACCAGAGCTATAACAGCTCTAAATCAGGACTGAACTAGGGCTAAACCAAGAACTAAAAATGGAACTAAACCAAGACTGAACCAGGACCAAGCCAGGTCTAAGCCAGTACTAAACCAGGGACTAGACCAGGACTAAAGCTATAAAAGGGCCAACGGGGACTGAACTAGGTGTGAAACCAGACCAAACCAGGCCTAAACAACTCTAAACCAGGGACTAGACCAGGACTAAAGCTATAAAAGGGGACTGAACTAGGTGTGAAACCAGACTAAACCAGGCCTAAACAACTCTAAACCAGGGACTAGACCAGGACTAAACCAGTGCTATAAGAAGGGCCAAATAGGATGAAACTCTGCATTCGTGCTATGGGAAAGTGGGGCGAGGTGTTTTGCCCAATGATACAATGGCAACATGCACTTGTCTTATATCTGTGTAATTCCTCAGTGGTCCAGGCAGGTTCCAGAGTGTATCTAGTCTCAATACCAGTTTTAGTATTGATTAGTATCTGATTTTCAATACTCTTGACAACCCTGCCTGCTTTAAAAGTACAATCTCTTTAAAATGCCACGTAGTTGTGAATGGAGCAAATTAAACTCAATACAGCCGAGCCTCTGTGAACAAGAGCACCATCTAGTGGCAATAACGAGACTGCTGCATTACCAACAAACCGTCAGAAGTAAGAAAGAGGAGATGCTACGATCAACAGGACATTTAAAATTTGACATGTGTGTTCAGTGCCAAAGTTAAAGGGCCCATATTACTCTATTTTCTGATCTATGCTGTAGTTTCCTCATCACAAACACACCTGGAGCTGTGTTTTGTTTCATTCACACGTTTAACACACAAATCCAGCATATTGTGTACTGTGTTTAAATTCCAGTACACCTACACTACAATCACTGGAACGATTTCAGATTTTGAGCTTTGGAGATGTAGATAGACTAAATACTAAAGCAGGGGTGTCAAACTCATTTTGGTCCGGGGGCCGTATGCAGCCTACTTTGATCCCAAAAGGGCCGGATCAGAAAACTCAGTTCTCTCTTCAAGTTATTGTATTTTTCTCCGTGTCTCGTAGTGGTGTTTAAGATTATATTCCTCGAGCAACGCCACTTGTTCCAAACACACTGAGCACAGATTTCCCATTCACCTCTGTCAACAAATAAGAATTAGACTATTTTTCTTGGGAAATCCTGAACTCAGCATCTGCTTTTCTCATTTTTTGACATTTTGCTGATGAGGGTCACGGTCGACAGTCAAAACGATCGTCCTTTAAGAGCGTTTGGAAAGAGGAAAGTCTTCATCTGTGCTGCTCTGGTGGGAGTCGCAACGTACAGAAACGCCGGAGACGCTGCTATGCTAAACGGTGCAGAAAATTAACAGAAAAATCTGAAAATTTTAAGTATTTTAATAGAAAAATCAGCCGAGGGCCAGATTAAAGGTCTTGGAGGGCCGGATCTGGCCCCCGGGCCGCATGTTTGACACATGTGTACTAAAGAGTTACGTACTCAAAAATGTGTGACCGAAACAAAACACACCTCCATGTCTGTTTTTGAGGAGGCAACAGAGGAGTCAGTTTTGCATAATACAGAACCATTAAGGAAAACTGCCATATTATTATTATTATTATTAATGTGATCATTTTATTTAAGCAGATAAAAGACCCATTGAGATCAAGATCTCTTTTTCAAGGGTGATCTGGCCAAGAGGTCAGCAGCACACGTCATTATAAATGATAACAAGTTTAACAATAATACAGATACAGAAGCAACAACAATAGAACTATAAGAAAAGGTTTAAATATTACAGGTGGTCTGGGATCTAAAAGTGCAATAATTGAGAATGGTTCATAAGACTCTCGTTGCTTTTTAGGACAGCACAAAAAGCACGAAAAGAAATCAAATTTGACAGTTTCAGCTCAGTTTGTAGAGTGTTCCAGGCAGAAGAGGCAGCATCACTAACAGCTCTTTTCCCCAACTCAGTCCGAACCCGGGGAACAAACAAATGATAAATGTCACATGAACGAAGAGCATAATGACCGGTCGTTCTTTGAAGGAGAAAGAGCTTAAGTAAGATGGACAAAGCCAAGTAGAACCTCACAGATCAGGGTCAATGAGTGTTTCCTCACATACTCAGAGAACACAGCTCACAATGACGAGAGAGACGACCACAGCCTGGAACAAACCTCAGTGCACAAGGATATACAGGGTTTAGAGACTGAAGGCCTTTTGAGGAGGCATTCATATAAAGAACATCACCATAGTCCACAAAGGTAAGAAGGCTGCAGACATCAGTAGTTTACGCTCTGAGGGAAAAGCAGGATTTATTTCTGTAACAGAATCCAAGCTTTACCCTCAGTTTACAGACCAAATTTGTGTTGTGTGCCTGGAAAGACAAGTCCTGATCTAACAGAAAGCCAAGGTACTTATAAGTTTTAAAATACTCTGTGGGTTTGCCCTGGGCAGTTTGTATTAATGGAACAGACTCTGGTAACTCACGGGTATGTGAGAAGACCATGACTTTAGTTTTATCAACATTTAACACCAATTTCAGTGACTGCAAACGAGACTGAACAACTGAAAAGGCTGTAAGAGCTCAAAGGCCTGTGTGATCGAAGAAGAGCAACAGTAAAGTACCGTCTGCATACAAGTGGTACATGGCATTAGACCGGTCGACACACACATTATTAATATAGATATAAGATTGGGCCTAAAATTGAGCCTTGAGGCACTCCTTTTGACACCTCAAGGAAAGAGGAAGTGGACCCTGCCATTTGGACACACTGTGGTCTATGTGACAAGTAGTCAGCAAACCATGTGGTGGCCTGGTTAGAGACGCCATGTTGTTTCAACTTTTCAGTTAAAGAGAGAGATCGACTGTGTCAAATGCCTTTGACAAATCAATAAAAAGGGCAGCACAATATTTCTTAAGCTCCAGAGCTTGGATAAGATAATTTAAAACCTTTAGAGCAGCAGTAACAGTGCTGTGTTTTTCTAAAACCTGATTGTAAATGTGTTAAAATACAATTTGAGTCTAAAAACTCCTTTAATTGGTCACTGACTAACTTCTCAAAGATTTTGCCCAGGACACAAAGTTTGGAGATGGGCCTATAATTATTTAATTCAGTGGAATCACCTCCTTTTAGCAAGGGAAGTACAAAAGCCGACTTCCAGACTTTGGGAATTTTTGTACTTTTTAGGCTTAAATTAAAAATATGGCCTCGTGGTTCAGCTTTGTATTAAGCAGCCAGCTTCAGGGTGAGAGGGTCCAGTTTATCAGGGCCAGCTGCCTTTTTGTGTCCAGTTGTTTTAGCTCCCTGTAAACCTCTGAGGGAGTCACAGGACTGAAATTAAAAACTCCTCGTTTTTTAGGACGATCACATTTGATACTGAAACTGGGGATGGCACCAAAACCCTCCTGATGCTCCTCATGCAGATACATGTGTGTGTGGACTCCTCATGCTGTGTTTACTGGTGACACTGTGGATCAAACTAAATAAAGACTTGTGAACACATGTCAGAGCCTGTGCTGTGTCACCACATGTACCTGTTTGACTGGAGAGGCTCTGACCTGCCCCACAACTCTGATGTGAGATCACTTTGTTGAAGAGCTTTGGATAGAGAGCAGTCAGAGCACAGAGAGTACGTTTGTGCTCATTCTGCTTTCTGATCGAATCATCGTCTTGAACCAAAGCACCAAATTATAACATCCTTTTTTTCTGCACAAGAAATCATATTTTCCAGTGGAGAACCCGCTCCCTTCCCACACAGTGCTTCCTCTCTCCCCCTCTTCCTCTCTCTTTCTCACCTGTGCTCTCTTCCTCTCTCCCCCTCTTCCTCTCTCTTTCTCACCTGTGCTCTCTTCCTCTCTCCCCCTCTTCCTCTCTCTTTCTCACCTGTGCTCTCTTCCTCTCTCCCCCTCTTCCTCTCTCTTTCTCACCTGTGCTCTCTTCCTCTCTCCCCCTCTTCCTCTCTCTTTCTCACCTGTGCTCTCTTCCTCTCTCCCCCTCTTCCTCTCTCTTTCTCACCTGTGCTCTCTTCCTCTCTCCCCCTCTTCCTCTCTCTGTCTCACCTGTGCTCTCTTCCTCTCTCCCCCTCTTCCTCTCTCTTTCTCACCTGTGCTCTCAAACTCTCTCCCACTCGTCCTCTCTCTGTCTCACCTGTGATCTCTTACTCTCACCCACTTCCTCTCTAGTTCTCACCTGTGCTCTCTTCCTCTCTCCCCTCTTCCTCTCTCTTTCTCACCTGTGCTCTCTTACTCTCTCTCCCTCTAACGCTCTCTTTCTGATCTGTGCTCTCTTCCTCTCTCCCCCTCTTCCTCTCTCTTTCTCACCTGTGCTCTATTCCTCTCTCTCCCCCTCTTCCTCTCTCTTTCTCACCTGTGCTCTCTTCCTCTCTCCCCCTCTTCCTCTCTCTTTCTCACCTGTGCTCTCTTCCTCTCTCCCCCTCTTCCTCTCTCTTTCTCACCTGTGCTCTCTTCCTCTCTCCCCCTCTTCCTCTCTCTTTCTCACCTGTGCTCTCTTCCTCTCTCCCCCTCTCCCTCTCTCTTTCTCACCTGTGCTCTCTTCCTCTCTCCCCCTCTTCCTCTCTCTTTCTCACCTGTGCTCTCTTCCTCTCTCCCCCTCTTCCTCTCTCTTTCTCACCTGTGCTCTCTTCCTCTCTCCCCCTCTCCCTCTCTCTTTCTCACCTGTGCTCTCGCAGCGTCTCCGTATCCGCCTCACGGGAGCTCCACTCGTTCTCACTGTCATTCTCTCCATCTCGGACGTTTCTCCTCTCAGATCTCTGTCGCACGCGCACTCCTCCCGCGCGCTCTGACGCACAGTTGCGCCATGCGTTTCCAAAGTAAACCAGTCACTTCCTCCTCTGCGCGCAGACTAACGCAACACGGACACCCAATACCCCGCAGCAGACATACTATATACCACAGGCCAAACTCAGCTCCACCACATCATAACATGCACAGGGGGCACAGGAGCCAAACATGTACTCAAGTTTAATTCACTCAATTAGGCCACTCAAGCAGAAGCGCAAAGTAAGAGTCCAAGAAATTACCAAAAAGCGCTAAACTGGTAAAACTACTGCAGTAAACTTAAAGAGTAACTGTCAGGACGCAACATCTGATTTATAATTTGAAGTGAATGTAATTTGAAAGATAAAACATGAAATAATGCACAAAATCTGGTCTTTTCAAACCGACACAAAAAAGAGACAAGCTAAATCATATCTGAATCACATGCTGCTAGAAAAGTACAATTTCTTTCAAAAGGTTAAGTCTATTCCAGTAAATGACACAAAGTAAAAGTAGTCTACTACACCTCTGTTACTATTCCACTCTCCCTCTGTGCGGACTCTTATTTATTTTATTTTATTTTTCCCTCCACCGTCTCGTCCGTACGCGCTTGCGTAACGCACAGGATTTAACAGTGGGCCGGGGATTCACGGCTCATTTAATCATTTATTTCATTTGTTTTGGTTTTACGCACAAGGATCTCGCATCAGCGAGGGTCCAAAACGAAACCAGAACAGTTGCGAGACGGCGGTTCATTCATTGTTAGTGTAGCGCGCGGTTTGTCCTGTTTCACTGTAGAGGCTTCAGATTGTCCATTCATTCATTATTCAGTCCTGATCGTGCACAAGCACCCTGCTTCTGGTGTATCAGTGTGCACCGAGTTTAGCCTTGGTTTGGTTCTGAGCTAGTCCTGGTTTAGTCCTTTTCATAGCCTTGGTTTAGCCTTGTTCCCACTCCTGGATTAAGACTAAACTCGTCCTTTTTGAGGCGAGACACTTTCACCAAGTCCTTAGCCCTGGTACAGTCCTGGTTTCGGGTTTGGTCCTGTTGCAGTCCTGGTTTAGTCTTGCCTGGCAGTGCCTTCATCCAATTCCTGATTAGAATGGCACTGTCAGGCAAGATTTGGTCCTAGACCTGGTTCAGTCCTGATTTAGTCCTAGCTTCGCGGTGGTTTAGTTATGATTTGTTTGCAGTTTGTATAAATGGAAGCAAACAGCACCTCCAGGACAGCCTGCATCTTTCAGCAGTCACTCACCCCTCGTAGATTACATAAAAATACATGCGGTGTAACGTATCCTCTACGTGGCTCTTTGGACTCACCGTGTGTCCGCCTCTGTAACCGGACCGTCCTCTCCACTCCCCCCGGCAGCTGCACTTCGCTCCGGGCTTGCGTAATCACCGCGCCTCCGTTCATCGTGTCCTCCGCTGTATTTTTAGCTCCGTGTTTGTGGCTCTCAGACCCACCGCAGTTGAGCCTCCTCCGTGGACACAGGCCGCGGTAAAAGGAGGCTGTGGCTTTTGCCTGGAGAGCGCTGGAGAACCGGTCCTTCTGGTTTTGCTTCCTGCAGCTCTGCTCACATTTTCACATGTGCGTAATAAGAATAAGAAAACAACGTGACGACGCGGAGTCTGTGCGTGACGATCCCTCGCAGAGAAGATGAATGTCCCGCCTAAAATCTGCGTGTGAATAGGCTGTTAAAATATTGTTTTAACCTGGAGCCTCAATAGTTCCAGTAACGCACCTTTTAAATGCTAATAGTGACATTAGCTTAACAATCAGCGCTGCTGGGCACTTAAACGGTCACATGATCAAGAAACAGGCCGTCATTAAAGATGCACTGTGGGATTCTTCTGTTCAGACCTCCTCCTTGTCTCCTTGGAGCTGTTATTGCTTTGTCTGTAATGTTCTGTGGAGGAAAACAACCTTTTCCTCTCGTGGTCGTTAATATCTGGTTAATATAAAATACACTTGAAACAGAAATAAAGTCCAGATAATTTACTTATTCAAATATTAGAAACCCAAACTTGTACAAGGAGTCTGCGCTGACATTCCCCTGCAGGATATTTACGCGTATGCAATGACTTTTATACGCAAACTATAGTCCGAGGCCACCGTGGTTCAGACAGTGTGTTTGGTGCGCAGGCCTCTGGGCACGATGCGCACTCCATCAGACTCCATCCGGGTGTTTTCTGGCTCACAGGTCTTGTCAAGTTCTTGTCGTATTTAGTTACTTTGCTGTTAGACAGATTGGAATATCTCACATTTGTCTTGATCTACAGTATATCTATGAGTCTCACAGCTGTGGTCAGAGCCTGTTTCTCCCCTCGAGTTTAAGAAAGGCTCCAAATTGTTCTTTGGTCACAAACATTTATTTGGACAGGAGTTTCGCCATGCCGAACATGCCGTCAGAACTACGGAACAGAAATATGAAACTTAAATTAAACCCCTTAAAATAGTCTTTTACAGATAAATAAAACACAGAGAATAATTAGAATGGCACCTCATTGGCCGGATTCACTCAAAGGGAATAAAGTCTCAGAATGTCCACTCTCATCTTACCAGTCAGAGCGCATTTGCTGAAGTATTTGCTTCCCAAGTAAAACAAAAGCGCCACAAAGCCAAGTGGATCATAGATGGATGCTACGGTCGACAACACTCCTCTAGAAAATGGATGTGTAATGGTTGTAAAAAAGACAATTTAAAAGATTCACATTTATGATACGATATTACTACTGTTCCATATATAATTCATAGTAGGATTTATATTAAAAAGGTGAAGTAATTTCATTTCACTGATACATGATTATTATTTTAGATTAGATTAGATTAGCCTTTATTGTCTCCCTTGGGAGAAATGTGTCTTGGGACAGGGGCACTCCTGGCACATAGACATACAGCAGCACACACACAGTGGACACATCAATTCATACAGTTCAACATTTGATAATATTGCACCATTCCCATAATTAGCATATTTTGCACATTCCCTGGGGCTTAAAAAGTGTAAAAGTCAGTATTGCACATTCCCTGAAACCTGTTCACTGTAAGTGCTCAAAAATATTGCACCTTCCCTGGAGCCTACCTATGAGCAGTATTGCATATTCCCCAAAGCCTATGTGCAAATAATATTGCACAGTCCCTGATGGCCGTACAGTAATACAGTAGAGCATTATTTCTTCAAGTTCAGCAAGGAAATCGAAAGGGGAATAAAAGAGTGCTTGAACCTGTTTCTCCTGCTGGTTGGGGCCCTGTACCTTCTTCCTGAGGGCATTAACTCAAACTGGTTGTGGAGGATGTGAGTCGGGTCATTACATATTTTACTCCCCAGTTTCACTAGTGTCTCTTGAAAGATCCTGAAGAGGACGGGGGGTCATGCCAATTATCTTACCCGCCCTATTAGTCAAGCTTAAGATTTGAGCTTTCAGTTTGACAGATAGATGCCAAACCAGGTAGACATCCCAGAACGTATAATAGACTCAATACATGCTCGATAAAAAAGAAGCATTACATTTTTGTCCACTCCGTAAGCCCTCAATCTTCTTAAAAAGTACAGGCGCTGACTGATTCGTGAGCAAACAAATTCTACGTGCTTGCTCCAGTTAGGGTGAGAATCAAAATAAACTCCCAAATACTTGTAACATGTCACCTGCTCTATATTCTGACCCTGCAACAAAACTGTGGTCACCAACAGATCTTGGATCAAAAATCATTTCTTTTGTTTTGTCAACATTTAAGTCAAGATTATGTTCTTCACACCACTTTACCACTTGTTCAATTTCCGATTTATAGACACCAATGTCTGTGTTTTTATCAAGTAAGATAAGGATAGCTGTGTCATCAGAAAATTTTAGTATATAATTGTTTGATTGGTGCTTTTGCAGTCATTTGTGTAAAGTGTGAAGAGGAGAGGTGAACTCACACAACCTTGGGAAACCCCTGTGCTTATAACCTGGATGTCCGATAGTGTAGAATTGATTTTAACTTGTTGTTGTCTATCTGTGAGAAAAGTAAGATACCAGTGAGCAATATAGTGGTTAACACCCATCTGCAACAGTTTGGTAATTAAAACATTAGGTAAAATAGTATTGAATGCTGAACTGAAGTCCATAAATAATATTCTAGCATATGAGGAGGGGTCTTCTAAATGCTTTAGAACTAAGTGTGAAGTTGTAATGAGAGCGTCGTCAGTGCTTCTGTTGTCATTATGCAAATTGGTAATGGTCTAAATGATCTTTCACGTCCCTCTTTAAGAAACCGACCATAATGCGTTCAGACGTTTTCATAGTCACTGATGTTAAAGCCACTGGTCTGAAGTCCTTGTTTTCCTTTGGAGAAGGTTTTTTTTGGTACGGGAATAATAGTTGCTTTTTTCCACATGGTCGGAATTAGTCCAGTGTCAGCTGAAAGCTGGAACAAAGGGGTCCATGCTGGGGTCAGTTCCTCAGCAAATGTTTTAAGGAGGAATGGTGAAATCCCATCCGGCCCACTGGCCTTTTTGGTGTCCAGTCTTTTGAAGGCTTTAGTAACCCCGTTTGGGTCAATAACAAGACTGTTTTGGGTAGAGTTAAAGTCTGTGACTGAAGACCAGTCTGGAGGTCCTGAAGGGCCCTGAGATTCAAAACGTTTGTAAAAAAGGTGAAGCTCGTTGGCTTTCTCATGTTCATTCAGGACAAGCAGCCCACTCCTGTCGGGTTTTAAATTGGTTAGGTCTCTAACAACATCCCACAGTTTTTTGGAATTTCTAGTGTCAGGTGCATCCCTGACCCTCCTGTTATGCTCTTCTCTCCCTTCTCTTATTAACCCCCTCAGTTCTTTGTCAATTGCTTTCAGCTCCAAGGTGTTTTTACACCGGAAAGCTTGCTTCTTACGTCTGATGCATCTTTTGATGTCTGATGTAATGTACAGTGGCAAGAAAAAGTATGTGAACCCTTTGGGATTTCTCTGATTTCTGCATAAATTTGGGATAATATGTTTCCTGATCTTCATGTAAGTCACCACAATATACAGACACCTTCTGCTTTAACTAATACTATACAAAATTATGTGTTTTCACCTTTTCACTGAACACAACATGTAAAAAACTCACAGTGCAGGGTGGAAAAAGTATGTGAACCCCCACGCTAATGACTTCTACAATAGCTAATTTGAGTCAGATCTCACCCATTATGGAGTCCAGTTACTGTGATGAGATTGCAGGTGTTGATTGAAGCTGCCCCACCCTTTAAAAACCCACACTAATCTTGAGATGGCTGTTGTGAAGCATTGTCACATGGGAACCATGCCACGCACCAAAGAGCTCAGTGAAGACCTGCGAGCAAGAATTGTTGGGCTGCATAAAGCTGGGAAGGGATACAGAAGTATCTCTAAAAGCCTTAATGTCCATGTCTCAACAGTGAGACAGATTATGTACAAATGGAGGGAGTTCAAGACAGTTGCCACTCTCCCCAGGCCTGGTCGTCCTACAAAAATGACAGCAAGAGCACAGAGCAGAACTGTCAGTGAGGTGAGAAAGAGTCCTAGAGCATCAGCTAAAGACTTACAAACATCTCTGGCACATGCAAACATTTCTGTTCACACCTCCACAATACGTAAAACTTTGAACAAGGATGGTGTTCATGGGCGGACACCACGGAGGAAACCTCTGCTGACAAAAAAGAACATTGCTGCACGTCAAAAGTTTGCAAAAGATCACCTCGATGTTCCACAGCAGTTCTGGCAAAACATTCTTTGGACAGATGAAACAAAAATTGAGCTATTTGGAAGGAACACACAATGGTATGTATGGAGGAAAAATGGCACAGCATCAAAACATCATCCCAACTGTGAAATATGGTGGAGGAAGCATCATGGTTTGGGGCTGTTTTGCAGCCTCAGGTCCTGGACGGTTTGCTGTCATCAATGGAAAAATGAATTCCAAAATGTACCAAGACATTTTGCAGGAAAACTTAACACCATCAGTCCGCCAGCTGAAGCTCAAACGAGGATGGGTGATGCAACAAGACAACAACCCCAAACATACAAGTAAATCAACAAAAGAATGGTTCAAAAAAAAGAAATTGCGCCTTCTGGAGTGGCCAAGTCAGAGTCCGGACCTCAACCCCATTGAAATGCTGTGGCATGACCTCAAGAGAGCAATACACACCAGACAACCCAAAAATATTGTTGAACTGAAACAATTCTGTGAAGAAGAATGGTCCAAAATTCCTCCTGCCTGTTGTGCAGGTCTGATCTGCAACTATAGAAAACGTTTGGTTGAGGTTATTGCTGCAGAAGGAGGGTCAACTAGCTACTAAATGTTGAGTTTCACATACTTTATCCTCCCTGTATGTGAATGTTGACTGCTTGTGTTTAATAAACAAAAATCAAAACACTTTTTTTTTTTTCCTGCAGTATTACTTTAGAAGAATGTATGACTGTATTGTTGTGACTTAAATTAAAAACAGAACACATTTTATGACTAATTTATGCAGAAAACAAAGAAAGCCCAAGGGGTTCACATACTTTTTCTTGCCACTGTAGTCTTTATTGTTTGGATATACCTTTATATTTTTATGGGGAATTACAGTTTTAACACAAAAGTCAATGTAACCAGTCACTGCTTCAGCTATACGGTCTATGCTATTGTTCTGATAGAAAACGTCCCAGTCTGTAGCCCAAAAACATCCACTAAGTTCCATTATACGACTGTCCTGCCAAACACAGACAGTTCTAGTCACCGGTTTGCTCCTTTTAAGTGCAGATTTGAATGTGGGAATCAACATCACCGTGTTATGGTCTGAGTTTGACAGTGGCGGTTTAATTCTGGCAGCATATGCATTGCTAATACTCCCATAGCATTTATCAAGAATATTGTTTTTCCGTGTACCAACTTTGACATACTGGCAAAAACCAGGGAGGACATATTCAAGTGTGCAATGATTGAAATCTCCTAAGATGAAGATAGGGGCATCTGGTTTATTCCTTAGCTGCTGGTGGACACAGTCTGCAATAGCTGAGGCAGCCTTTGATGCATTTCCAATATTTGTATTGCATTATATTGTATTTGATTGAATGAAGCACATCCGGTCCGGTGGACAGTAGGGGGAGCTCTGGTTCGGTCTTGTGTCATTAAAACCACTGACTTGAGACCTGAACAACCGCTGTTTTATTTACTCAAGTTTTATCCCCCTTTTTCAGGGGCCGTGGTTGTAACAGATGCTCATTCACAATTACTCGAAATTGGAAATGATCCGAAGCAACACACCATTTGACACCTAAGGCTCTTTCAATCTGTTGCTCGCCCAGTGCCAGGTCTTGATTTCTCACTGTTTCTGCACAGTCTTCTTTGGGCAGGGAATTGAGAACTTGTTGACTATTTGTAATAAACTTGTGGAGTCACAATCCTCCCTTGTTGCAAAGTTCTTTTGCTTCGTTTACCAAACGAATAGCCTCTTCTTCTGAGTGGAAACTGACCATCATCCACGTAGAAGTTTCTCTCAATGAACCGTATAGTGGCTTCGCTGAACTTGCCTTGACCCTGTGCAGCAATGTACTTGAGGCCAAAGTTTGCACAGGCCGGTGATGAAGCGGCTCCAAACAGGTGAACTCACATGCGGTAGACAGATGGAACAGAGCTCTCCATTGTCCCACCACAAGAAGCGGAAGTAGTCTTGATCTTCTTCTCTGACTCTAAACTGATGAAACATGCGTTCTATATCGCACATCACTGCTACTGGACCCTTTCTAAACTGGCATAGGACCCCAACCAGAGAGTTGGTTAACTCTGGCCTGGTCAGCAGGTGGTCATTCAAAGACACTCCTTCGTAATTTGCCGAACAATCAAAAACCACTCTTATCTTGTCTGGCTTTTGGGGATGATACATACTCCATGATGTGGAATGTACCAGGCAGGGCTTTTGTCCAGTTCTTCAGATGGGACCTTTTCTGCATCTCCGCGTTCTATTGTCTCTTTCATGAATCTACTATAATCTTCATGGTATTGTTTGTCCTTTTCAGATCTTTTCTTCAGGCACTTGAGTCTGTGTTCTGCACAGCTCAGGTTGTTTGCAAGACTTGGCCTGTCTTCCTTGAATGGCAACGATAACTCACAGTGTCCATCTGCTTTTATCTTTACACCTTCTTCCATTATGGAAATGAAGCGCAGATCTTCTTGAGAGAAGTGAGAACCTTCAACCTTCCTTTCATTGAAGTCGGACTCTAGCACTTTAATCACATCTGAGAGCATCACCACTTCTTTGACTTGTGTCAACCAAAATAAAATAAAATTAACCAACATGAATTTACTACATAAATCCTAGAAAACATTAAGTTAAATGTACGACAGCAGCCTCTGATGGCAGCTACAGAGCCCTTATCTTCACCTGACCTCGGTACAATAATGAAATATAGCAGTAATTATACAAAATAGTTAAGCCATTTCTCAAAAACACATGCAAAACCCCAGTATGTAACCTGTTTGCCAAAAATAGACAGCCTGTTTTTTCATTGTGTTTATTGTGCAGAATATGTATGAAAGCATGTGTCCGGGGATTGCCTCCGCGACAGGCACCGCAGACCTTACGGCCACAGCTACGAGCGGCTGCATCGACAATGGAGGCCGAGAACGAAGCCCACTCGGGCTCCATGTCCCCAGCCTCCCCCGGGATCCGGGAGAGCTGAAGGCCACACTGACAGAGGGTTCTGCCAGACGTTCCCAACAGACCCTCACGATACGCTTGGGCCTGCCAGGTCTTTCCGGCTTCCTCCTCCGCCAGCGGACCCAACTCACCACCAGGTGGTGATCAGTTGACAGCTCTGCCCCTCTCTTCACCCGAGTGTCCAAGACACACGGCCGGAGGTCAGATGACACGACAACAAAGTCGATCATTGACCTCCGGCCTAGGGAGTCCTGGTGCCACGTGCACCGATGGACCCCCTTGTGCTCGAACATGGTGTTCGTTATGGACAAACTGTGACTAGCACAAAAGTCCAATAACAGAACACCGCTCGGGTTCAGATCAGGGAGGCCGTTCCTCCCAATCACCCCTCTCCAAGTGTCACTGTAGTTGCCCACGTGGGCGTTGAAGTCCCCCAGTAGAACAACGGAGTCCCCGGTCGGTGCACTGTCCAGTCCCCCTCCCAGAGACTCCAAGAAGGCCGGGTACTCTGCACTGCTGTTCGGCCCGTAGGCCGACACCACAGTGAGAGACCTGTCCCCGACCCGAAGGCGCAGGGACACGACCCTCTCGTTCACCAAGGTAAACTCCAACACGCAGCGGCTGAGCTGAGGGGCGATGAGCCCACACCAGCTCGCCGCCGCTCCCCGCGGCCAACGCCAGAGAAATGGAGAGTCCAACCCCTCTCAAGGAGTTGGGTTCCAGAGCCCAGGCTGTGCGTGGAGGTGAGGCCGACTATATCTAGCCAGTAACGCTCGACCTCCCGCACAAGCTCAGGCTCCTTCCCCCCCAGCGAGGTGACATTCCATGTCCCCAGAGCTAGTCTCCATGTCCGGAGATCCGGTTGCCGAGGCCCCTGCCTTCGACTGCCGCCCAGATCTCTCTGCACCCGGCCCCTATGGCTCCTCTCGCAGATGGTGGGTCCACCAGAGGACTGCCCCATGTCACTCCTTCGGGCTGGCTCGGCCACCAGGCGCTCGTCCACGTGCACCCACCCCAAGCCTGGCTCCAGGGTGGGACCCCGGTACCACCCTTCCAGGCGACGTCACTGGCCTTGTTTGATTGATCATCATAGGAGCTTTGTGAACCGCTCTTTGTCTGACCCGTCCCCCCGGACCTGTTTGCCTTGGGTGACCCTACCAGGGGCATAAAGCCCCCAAAAACATAGCTCCTGGGATCATTCGGGTACTCAAACCCCTCCACCACGTTAAGGCGGCTGTTTGAGGAGGAGTCTGTCGTACATCCCCACCTGAAAAGACCTCAGTCTGTCGTACATCTGCACCTAAAAGGACCTCAGTCTGCCGTACATCTGCACCTAAAAGGACCTCAGTCTGCCGTACATCTGCACCTAAAAGGACCTCAGTCTGCCGTACATCTGCACCTAAAAGGACCTCAGTCTGCCGTACATCTGCACCTAAAAGGACCTCAGTCTGCCGTACATCTGCACCTAAAAGGACCTCAGTCTGCTGTACATCTGCACCTAAAAGGACCTCAGTCTGCTGTACATCTGCACCTAAAAGGACCTCAGTCTGCCGTACATCTGCACCTAAAAGGACCTCAGTCTGCCGTACATCTGCACCTAAAAGGACCTCAGTCTGCTGTACATCTCCACCTAAAAGGACCTCAGTCTGCTGTACATCTCCATCTCACGGGCCACTCCTTTGAGGATACTTTGAGGTACAGAACTTGGCCAGAGAAAAGAATTGGTTTGACAAAAACAAAAAAAAAACCTTATGTGCAGTTGGCAAATGTAATTTCTCCTTTGCCTAATGCTGTCTGCATGAACATACAGTACATGTGTAGTACAATATAGTGTAACATTTTCAGCAGAGTAATAACATCTCCATGGAAACAAGCAACAGACGCTCTACTCATTTACTTGAGTACATTCTTTAAGAACTTGTACTTTTCTAGCAAAATACTTGAGTAATATTGTTATTGAAGTAACTGTACTGTTACTTGAGTAAAAGTTGTGCTTCCTCTTCCCACTGTGAGGAAGTCTTAAGTGACAAAAGCTTTATGGGACAATATGAAGTGATTTGAATATTTGTGTTTCTTCCTTTATTAGTTAAAATGTCGTCCTTTGCGTTACATTCACTTCAAATGATAAATCACATACAGTCTCTCAGTTAAGTTACTCTTACCTGAGCAGGAGGTTTTCCAAAGACGTTTTGACTCTTACTCGAGTCATTTCTTGTACCGGTTTGTACTTCTACTCACTTACAACACATGGAGGAAAACAGCCTTTTCCTCTCGTGTTTGTTAGTTTCTGCTTAGATATAGATCCACATGAAACAGAAATAAAGTCCAGACAATGTACGTGTTCGAATATATACTTATACAAGAAGTCTGTGTGCACATTCCCCTGCAAGAAGTCTGTGTGCACATTCCCCTGCAAGAAGTCTGTGTGCACATTCCCCTGCAAGAAGTCTGTGTGCACATTCCCCTGCAAGAAGTCTGTGTGCACATTCCCCTGCAAGAAGTCTGTGTGCACATTCCCCTGCAAGAAGTCTGTGTGCACATTCCCCTGCAAGAAGTCTGTGTGCACATTCCCCTGCAAGAAGTCTGTGTGCACATTCCCCTGCAAGAAGTCTGTGTGCACATTCCCCTGCAAGAAGTCTGTGTGCACATTCCCCTGCAAGAAGTCTGTGTGCACATTCCCCTGCAAGAAGTCTGTGTGCACATTCCCCTGCAAGTCTGTGTGCACATTCCCCTGCAAGAAGTCTGTGTGCACATTCCCCTGCAAAGACTCAACTTTAGCAGTGGTTATACAGAACAGCTAAGCACACGCATCTTTAAATGAAGGGAAAACAGAGACACATGGTTGAACTGTAGTCCATGTTTATTTTATTAGTGTAAAGTCTGTTAGTTGAGCGCACAATGCAAAAGCAGGTTTAATTTCCATATTGCCATAGACAATGTCCAGCCCTGACCATAGGAACCCACCACCATCAGTGCCCTCTGCTTATACTGTCCCTCTGATCAAGGTCTGGGGCCAGGTTTGGACACTTTCTGATCATAAGGACTAACTAAAGCAGGCATGTCCAAACTATGGCCCCGGGGGTCCAAATGTGGCCCTCAGACCAATTGTTTTTGGCCCTCAGGCTTCCAGGTGAATTGGCCCATACTACCACAAGTAGTACTTTTTTACTGCATGTTTTTGAAATCTGCCTCGATCAAGCAAATGTAGTGAGTCCTTCTGAGGGTCTGAGCCTGAACAAAGGTCTGGAGGGTCATTCAGACCTGTTATAGATGCACAGATTTGAATTACTCACAGTTTTGATCATCAGGCTGTGACCCCCGATCGGCCCTCACGCTGCTCTGTGTTTTAATATGTGGCCCTAGATGAAAAAAGTTTGGGCCCCCTGAACTAAAGCATGGACTAAACCAGGTATTAAACCAGGGTCTAAACCAGGACTAAACCCGGAGTAAACCAGTACTGAACCAGGCCTAAATCAGGGACTAAACCATGACTAATGGAGGACATTAAAGAACCAAACCAGGAACTAAATCAGGACTAAACCAGGACTGAGTCAGAATTGAACCAGGCCTAAACGAAGACTCAACAGTTCCACGATTTCGGTTTAGTCCCTGGTTTACTCCTAAACCAGGGACTAAACCTAAATTGTGGGATTGAACTATGGGCTAACTAAACCACAACTAGACATAACCAGAACTAAACAACTAAACCAGGTCTACTGGCACTTCCTGGTCCAGCATTGTTGTGGTGACTAAATCCAAGTCACGTTTAGGCCTTTAAAGAACTAGTCTAGTCTGTGGTATGGGAATTATGCATCTGTGAGGGAACATCACTAAATGCATCTTTAAACCATCATCTCTGCTGAAACCTGTTAAAGGGACAGTAATATAGAAGAGGGCACTGTGCACTGAACATTCTGCTGTGACGTGTTTTGGAGTCATTATTAGTATCAAAAGAGCAGAGCACAGACTGTAGGAGCAGAGAGACAAGGCAACAGCTGGAGGTACATTAAAGTCTACAGTGCAACAAAGGCTCTGTTAGTATTGTTATTAAGACATCATCATGACACAGAGCACAAAGCCACTCCAGTGGAACCGTTTCAGAGCTGAAGTTCTTTCAGGGCCGCAAAATGAGATGAAATTTGAATTGATGCAATTAGCAAATCCCAGGATGCAGTTTGTTTTTTGCATTGTGTAACTTCTTTATGCTTTTCCCCGACGTTACTGCTCTGTCTGTTTCACAGTACTTCTGTCTTCATGGAGACCAAATCAGACCGAATGGAAGGTAGAGCCATTTAATGTCACACTGTGGAGCATTCCAGACAGAGCAGTGACACACAGTATCCATAGAAACAAGCAGGTGACAGACCCCGAACAAAAAGTTACACAGTGCTCCACAAACAGCACAATTCAACACAGAAGCCGCTCTCCCTGTACTTTTATCTGTGCTAATGTTCGGAAATGTGACTCTTGAATTCGTCTGTTCAGATTTCTCTGATTTCGTGTGAACTTTGAACAGAATCCCGTTATTAAAACATAAATCACAAATCTTACCACAATCAGAATGACATATTTTCCCCACATTGTGCAGCCTTTGTTCTTGAAAATGCACATTCAAAAGAAATGTAGTGTTTTTGTTCAAACTTTAAAGATGCAGGAACATAACAAATCTCACAGTATTAGTCAGGATTTTGATAAGAGCAGAGTAATACAGTAATACAGTAAGACAGTAATACAGTAATACAGTAATACAGTAATACAGTAAGACAGTAATACAGTAAGACAGTAATACAGTAATACAGTAAGACAGTAATACAGTAAGACAGTAATACAGTAATACAGTAATACAGTAATACAGTAATACAGTAATACAGTAATACAGTAATACACACTGGTTTGCTGCATTATTGAATAGGCTGAACTACATAGACCGTGACCCACTGCTCTGTTCCAATATTTTTCAAAAATGTTCATTATATTGCCACAAAACTAAAATTTCAGACTTCTAAAGCTGTTCGAGAAAGGTCCATCGCTGTCCTGTCAATAGGACTTTTCTGTAGGATTGATTCCTGTTGAAATTAGTGATATTAGGTTTTGTATCAATTAGAATCTGATTTTCAACACTTTTGACTTTGACATTTCCCCCCTGTCATATACAGCTTAAAAATTAATGCAGGTTTTCCACAGGGATGGGCCAAGATTTCAAAAGAGAAAATTGCCACAAGTTTGTGCACACAGCAGAAAAATGATCTTGTGAAATTGTTTCCCCCTGAATTAAAAAACAAAACCAGTTCAGAGCTGGAGAGTGATACAGTTTGAGAAGCTAAATTTCCCAAAAGCAGCAGTACAACGACGACTAAAGTGTGACAGAAAACAAATGAGGCCGACAGTGTGAAATGGCTGCACTGCTTAGTTATTACAAATGATGTCAGGATCTTCTCGTTCTCATGGATTCAGTCTGGTGCTGTGTCTCATCTTATGAAAATTCTGTCTTTTGCCATTTTATTTCCATCAAAACACCTCAAACCCTGTGTTGGCGTCAAACTGTAAAACAGAAGAGCAGGAGGCACGTGGACGGCAGCTGTGGGAACACTCAACACAATGGAAGCAAAATGATCCTGACTTTGTGATTCCAAATGAGCAGGAGGGATCTGAATGTGAGATCTGAATCCTGACTTACATCCTTATAGTTTAGGAGGATTTTTCGGGAAGACATTTTTTGCGGAAATTCATTTTGGCTTTTGATCTAAATCCAAAATCACAAAATCTGGTCATGTAGATTTTGTGATTTTTTTTCTTATGAAAGGTGCAGGGGGAGCACATGGGTCCAAGGCATCTGGATCCGTCCTGGGCACTTGAAGAGCTGCTTCTGGGACCGCGGGGCTTTTCAGCACTGGTTTAAAAAGCATTCTCGGGTCAGTCGTTTACATGAAGTTTAATAGCGTCACATTTTTGCAGCATTGAAAACAAAAACTTGGATTTTTGTTCTAGATCTTTCTAAATTCTTCTGAACTACTCAAGGCTTAGTGTCGACAATAGTGAGATTATGATACAAGGCTACAGAGTCTAGACCAGAGACTGGACCAGAATCTAGACCAGAGACTGGACCAGAATCTAGACCAGTGACCGGACCAAGTACAAAACCAAAACCAAGCAACGAAGATTTAAAAAGTTACAATTTCATCATCGTACAAAATAATAATCAAAAATAAAAAATGACAATCTTAAGGTTGTATTTACAATCAGAGAAAATTACAGCTGATTCTCTTCCGTCCCGTCACTGTTACATATTTATTCTGCCCTGGCGCTCTCCTCCCGCTCTCTCTTTCCTCAGTTTCCATCTGAAGGTCCAGATTCTGAGTTTGCTACACAGGACCTCTGCACCTGAGTCCACAGCCACGGCCCAGTGAGGCACCGTTTCACTTTAACTCATTAAAACTGTTTAAATACACTATTTACTGTGACAATTGACTATTTACTCATAAAAAAGTTTGTCTTCCAAGTGTAAATTTGCAGGTTTGTCCTAAATACTATAGCGACTTCAGCACTTGCACCATCATATCCTGTCTGGGCTGTGGGGAAAACGGTGCCAAACGGGGCAATGACGTCCACTGCTCACAATAGAAAACATATCACTGTAGATGCACAGGATTCACACAGCAGTGTCCTGGAGCCGTGTCAGTCGAGTTTGAAACCGCAGCAAATGAGCTGAACAAAGAGGCCAGAAAATAAAAACACATTTAAAAATCACTGTGAGGGAGTAAAGTGGAGAATGGTTTTGGAGAGAGAGAGGGAGGAGCAGAGGGACACACTGGACTCTTAAGGCTTCGGGTTACACACACACACACACACACACACACACACACACACACACACACACACACACACACACACACACACACACACACAAAGCTCCTATATTAGGATTTCAGCAGGATTTGTGGAACATTTTGCCTGTGCACAGAGTTACACTTGGCTCTCTGCTGCCCTCTGCAGGCAGCAGTGTGCAGTGCGGTTCAGAACTGTATTTATTTCTGAACTCAAAAATCATAAATGTGTATTTCTCTGAGTAGTTTTCAGACCCCAAACTTTTACTATTACTTGAGTAAAACTTGTGTTTCTTCTTCCCACTGTGAGGAAGTGTAAAGTGGCCAAAGCTTCATGTGACTTTATGAAATGATTTGAGCATTTGTGTTTCCTGCAGCTCCTTCACAGGATTTAGTTTGTTCCGTTTTTGGGTCTGTCCTTTGAAAATACCAGATTTTGTGACTTGTTTAATGTTTTATCTTTCCAGTTACGTTCACTTCAGATTATAAATCGGATGCTGCACCCAGACAGTTTTCACAAATACGTTTTTTACTCTTACTCGAGTAACTGGGTTATTGAGCTATTGGACCACTGCTTTGTACTTCTACTTGAGTAATATTATTTTGAAGTAACAATACTCTTACTTAAGTACAAGTTTGAGCTATTTTACCCACCGTTGCCATTTAGTATCTGAGGCCATATATTGTATTGGGTGTAAAATTGGCGCTGACAAAAACCAAGCAGAAAAAGAAAAAAGGTCCGAGTGCTTCACTGGGTCATAAAAAAGTGAGTAACAGCAGCACAGGGGCTCTGCTAGGGTTCAATTCTGAAGTCTCAACAGAATGAAACACTCACTGGGAAAATGGGCGAGGCACAAACCTGAGACACACTGGCTGAGGGTTATATTAAAGTCCTTTAGTTCACTGAGAGACGCCAGTGCGATGATGCGATATGGTCTTTTATATTCAGTGTGCCTCAGGTTTGTACTTTGCCCATTTTTCACATTTTCCAGTGAGTGCTACATTCTGCTGAGACCTCAAAAACGATCCAGTGCCGTCTGTATGTGAGGAGTAAACTGCTTCATCGTAACACGGGAGCTCTGAACTCAAACGCTCGAATTCTGCATCTTAGGTTTAGGCCTGTCCTGAACAAGTCCGAAAAAAAGAGTGAAATCATTCCCCAGAAACACGTACAAAACCAAATCAAACTCCAACGAATATACAAAACCGTGACTTCAGAACGGCCGACCGAACGGAAACACAGGAAATATCGAAGTAAAAAGATGTAAGAGTCTGTACATGGAGGATTAGCATAGAGTAATAGATGAGTATGTCCCTCGCTCTGCTGCATCTGAACATCCGGTAGTTTTGTCTTTGAGCCGTAGGGTGATTTAAAAGCCGTGTAAACTGTAAACTGCATAAACCTGTGGAATGTACAGAGACGACAGTGAAGAAGAAAATCTGCTTCGGTTCAAATGACTTGGGTCCAGACGTGAAACTTGATTTGAGTAATTATGACAACGCTGTGATCAATTTGTATTAAACCTGGTGATGATGACGAATTTGAGTATTTTCTTTTGTTCCACCACTGACAGAAATCCCACATGAATTAGCAGAGGCGGGAAGTATTCAGAGTACTTTTTGAGCAGCGTACCTTTACTCTTGAGTAATATTTAATTTCAAATAGCAGCGCAGTTACGCGAGTAAAATGTGTGCTTCCTCTTCCCACTGAGTGAATTGACCTAAAGCTCCTTCAGATCTCATTTTGTCTCATTTTTGTACATGAACTTAAAGCCGTTACGTCCCCACAGTTACACTTTAAGTTACTGTTACTTGAGCACGAGTTTTCCCAAATACTTCACGTTATTCTTACTCAGGTCAAGCGCAGTGTTTGACTCCTTTATCACCTCTGTCAGTCAGGTCGAAATATCCCACGACCACAACCCCCTTCAGACAATATCCCACTAACAAAAAGGTCGTCTGCTGTTGTGTCCTCGAGCAACACAACTCAACCCGCTCATGTCTGACTGTGGTCTGAGGAGCGGATTGACACTGACCCATTATTTACTATGAGCAGTGAAGAGTTAATGCAGAAAAACTAACTTCAGTGTCCAGAAAGTGCTACAGGAGCTCATTTCCAGTGAACCTAAACACAGGTTCCACAGTGGTGCTTTTCTATACTTTGGACAGTGTAATTCATTTTTACTCAATTCAAGATTAGGACAGACTCCAAGTCATTTTCACCCGTGCAGACCTCTCCTGACAGTGCGGTGGTGTTTAGGCAGTGCACGGGGCAGGGTGGTTGTTTAGCTGGGTCGGTTGAGCACGGGGGGGAGGGGTGGAGGCGGGCCGTTCGTCGCGGGTGAGGCGGGGCTGGAGCTCTCGTTGCCGTGCGTCGCCGGGCCTCTGCCGCTGTACTGGCCGATGAAGGATCCGTCCTCGTTGAACTGGATGTCCACGCTGTCCCCGTACTCGGCCAGAGAGTCGTCACTGCCCAGTTTGCTGGGGCACAGGGAGGGCTGGCTGTCCGAGCGCTTCTCATCCCCATCACTGAGGACAGAGGACACGGCTCAGGGAAATGCAGCTGCAGCAAAACCTATTCTGCAAAATGCACTTTTCCAAGCTCCCATGTTATAGCAGTTTCCTTCCTTTGAGCCTTTATTCTCCTGTATTCAGTACGTCATTGGTCTGATCCACCGGTACATGCCTACTGTGACACTCCTCCCACTCCACTTTTATTTTTGATTTTTTTATCGGTGATACCCGTAGGATTCAGCAGTCATCTATTCATTTGGGTCTAAATGTAAAAAAAGAAAAGAAAAAGCTGTGTTCTGGTGTGATGTGCAGCTGTGCACAGGAGGGGCCCGGAGCTCGCAGCACTTTGCTTTCCTTTATGGTGACGCAGCAGAAGTCGGGCCACTTGTTTCTTTTCTTAAGTTGTTTTAGATCAATATTGTGATTTTAAATGTGCCTCATGAACCTGAACCCAGTGTTTTCATGTACTGAAGTAAAACTTGACCCAGTGCAGATATACTGTATAAGCAGCTGTTCAGGTCAGAATAAGTCTGTGCACTGTCCACATTTAATTATAAAGGGTTTTATTGGCTCCTAAACCAGGACTAAACCAGGACTAAACCAGGACTAAACTAGGACTAAACCCGGACTAAACCAGGACTAAACCAGGACTAAGCCCGGACTAAACCAGGATTAAACCAAGACTAAACCAGGATTAAGACAGAGCTATACAAGGACTAAACTAAACCAGAATTAAACCAGGACTAAACCAGGACTAAGCCCGGACTAAACCAGGATTAAACCAGGACTAAACCAGGACTAAACTAGGACTAAACCAGGACTAAACCAGGACTAAACCAAAACTAAACCAGGACTAAACCAGGTAACACAATGCACAGTTTGATCTCACCTCTCCAGTGATCTACAGGACAGCATGGAAAGGAAGAGAAATAAGACATTTACCATAAAAGGTTTAAATGAAAGAGAGAAAGAGCAGCACACACACAGACAGAGGTCTAAGAGAGAGAAAGAGCAGCACACACACACAGACAGAGGTCTAACAGAGAGAAAGAGCAGCACACACACAGACAGAGGTCTAACAGAGAGAAAGAGCAGCACACACACAGACAGAGGTCTAACAGAGAGAAAGAGCAGCACACACACAGACAGAGGTCTAACAGAGAGAAAGAGCAGCACACACACAGGCAGAGGTCTAACAGAGAGAAAGAGCAGCACACACACAGACAGAGGTCTAACAGAGCCGTTCAGTTAAAAGCATTACACAGCGGTGATGGAGAAAAGCTTTAGACCAGGATCAATGAGATGGGCAAACTTCCACTGAAATGTGCCTCGGCTCTGAGTGTTTCCAGGCAGCTCAGCCCAACATGAACTCTTAATGTTCTCAGTCAATACCTGGTGATTGAGTTCCTTTTGCATTGACTTATGTAATGCAGCTCTCACAGTGATATTAGCACTGAAAGGCAAAGGGCACATCAGCAAAAGTCTGATCGTTATGTTTTTCACTGACACTTTTCAGGACTCAAACTACTGCGTGAAAATCAGTGTTTGTGGTAAATGTGAGATGCGTTTAACTCCAGACTGAGACGAAGCAGCAGCATCTCCACGGAGACACGCGGGTGGCAGAGTTACACAGTGCTAACGTACACTGACCTGTATTCCCCGAATGTTTCATCTTTCATGGGTCGAGCTTCTGAGTCCACTTCTTTGTCTTCTTTGTCCTTAACTAAAGCACAAAATGTTGTAAAAAAAAAACTTTATATTTGATCCGAGCTTTAGACATCAACACGCTAAGCACATGTTGTTCAAACTGATTGTGTCTGCTCCAGTTCTGAATGGAGCTCGGGTCTTGAAATACATTTTTAATAAATGATTGTGTAAAAATATGTAAAAATACGAGGAAAAATAATATGATTAATTTTGTTTACAAATGAAGGGGCTTTAGTTGAAATCCAGATCAGTCCTATCAGTCTTCAGTCCTGACTTTTGATTTTGTTTTCATCGATAAAATGCACTACCTGTCCAAAGTTTGGATACACACTTTCATCAAGATGTTTAATAAAATGCCATATATATACATAGAATTATATAGTAGAGATAAAAGCTACATAATACAACAAAATATGTTTCATAAATCCTCAAAGGTGCTGCAAACCCTTGGTTTTCTAGGAAATGCAAAGAGTGCACATCACTGATGGGAGCAAAGGGCTGTCGCTGTGTCCAAACGTTTGGCTGCTTGTGTATTTCTAAAAACTAAGATCAAACATGAGTTAACCGTCCCAGCACCATCTGAGCCCACAGCTGTAGGTGTGAGTTGTGTTACCTGCGTATTTTCCTCCTTTGCGGCGCCTCATGAGGCAGAGGATGAGCAGTATCAGCACCAGCAGCACGATGGCGCTAATGAGCCCGATGAACCAACCCTGAGTCGCAAATCCTCCAGGCATCTCCGACAGCTCTGCAACAGACGAAACACCGTCAGCACCAGGGACAGCGACACTGTACTGATGTTCTGACAGTACTGAGACTTTGATCATCAACATTTCCTGGGCTCGTGACGCTAACAGAAAGCACTACTCTGTTACCCAAGGGCGGCTTTGGTTGGAAGTACAACAGATGAGATGATTTTAAACAAGTCTCTCACACATTAAATGACAATTACAAGGCAGTAGTTTCAGTGAGTCACTCTCACCTTTTAGCTGAAAATCAAACACTAAACAGGACCATGAACTCTTGTACTGATCCCAGGCTCCTGTAAATGTGCTGTTTGAATCAGTTTTGTACTTTTCTCTCTCTTGCTTGTGGTGCATTGTGTCACTATGGTAACCGCTGAACATTCTGCCAATAGACGTAAATGTGGAGCACCCCCAGCGTAGTTTATTTTCCATTTGTAGTCAAAAGCCACATTGGAAAAACGTGTGAAAAGTGTGATTATTATGAATGATTCTTTTACAGCATGTGATCTGTATGAAGAACTGATCCTGTGGTTTGTTTTCACACACATGCTGGACACAGGAAATGAACTTAAACTGAAGATGACGCCCGCAGTTCCACTTCTGTGTTTACCTTTGTGTTGCCTAAATGTGCATGAATCAATATTTTTGTCTGAAATGTATGAATAAATAGAGGCGTCTGTGGTGCTGTAGAGAGAGATCAGAGACACGTCTCACAGAATCAAATGTAAAGGGCCTAAACCTCCTGAAAATAAAAGTCCTGATTTATTGTTTCATGGGTCCTCAACCGGAGAAACTCACAAAAGCTCAAAGTGACAAAGACATTAAAAACAATCATATGAACAAACAATGGACCATCAGTACAGGAGACATATGACACTGTGAAATAAACGAGATACAAATGACTAAGGAGCTAAATCAAAGTTCAAAGTTCATTGTTCCAGCTTAAAACAGCTTGTAAAAAGAAGCTTCTGTGCTAATCATGGCAAGAGGAACATTTAATGGAGCGAAACCTTCTTCAGTGGGAAGAACCGTGGACATGTTTCTGCAGGAGGCTGGAGGGCTCGTGTATCTGAAGAGTTTGCATGTGGCTACTCTTCTCCCACTGTGAGTGTGTGAATGACAAAAGCTTTGGACCATCAAATCTGGTCTGTGGCCACTGCTGAACAAAACAGCCTTTTCCTCTCATGCTCGGTTCTACACTCAACAAAAATATAAACGCAACACTTTTGTTTTTGCTCCCATTTGTCATGAGATGGACTCAAAGATCTAAAATTCATTCCAGATACACAATATTACCATTTCTCTCAAACATTGTTCACAAACCTGTCTAAATGTGTGATAGTGGCACTTTTGCTTTGCTCAGATAATCCATCCCACCTCACAGGTGCCACATCAAGATGCTCATCAGACACCATGATTAGTGCACAGGTGAACCTTAGACTGTCCACAATATATCTATATACTATATATATATATATATATATACTATAAATCAAATCTTAATAACGTTCTTCTGCTCCAAAAGAAGGTGATCAGAATTATTACTCATGCAAACCACTGTGCATCAACCAATCCTATTGTTAAGATAAAAGTACTGAAATGTTTTTCTCCTGTTGATCTGAGCACAGCCGCAGTGATGTACAAGACCTTTACTCATCTGCTTCCTCCTGGTCCACAGGAGTTACTCGAGCAAAGACAGAGTCAGTATCACCTCAGGCGTCTTTAAAATAATAACGATAAGAAGTAAGAAAAACAGTGGTTGTATTTCTGTTCGAGGGGTTAGTTTAAGGAATAACCTGAGCCATGATTAGGGTATAAAGCTTTATGTTTTGAAAGATATCGAGCTCTGGAATGAATGAATTATTCATCTTTGTTTTTGTTTTAATTAATATATTTTGTCTATTATATGTACAGTGATTCGCAGGTGAAATTGTAAATATAAACTTGCTGCTTTTTTTCTTCTTCTTGGAATTCTGTCATTGTTAAATAGGGTCAGGAGTTAGAAGCACTTTTTACTTGAGCCGAAACCCTTCGGTCCAGTGGATTGTAGACAATGTTTTGTTTTGTTTTGTTGCACTATGACCGAATAAACTAAACTAAACTAAACTAAACTAAACTAAACTAAACTAAACTAAACTAAACTAAACTAAACTAAACTAAACTAAACTAAACTAAACTAAACTAAACTAAACTAAACTAAACTAAACTAAACTAAACTAAACTAAACTAAACTAAACTAAACTAAACTAAAGTAAAGTAAAAACTCTTTGCTGTGGAACATTCCAGGCAGAGCAATGACATATCCACAGAAACCAGCAGGTGACAGACCTTCAACCAAAAAGTTCCATAGTGCACCTTTAAACTCCACTGATTTTGATTAGTACTGCTTCATAAATACCTGGTCCTTTGGTCTGCACGATCTGCTCCCACTGCGTGCTGTTGTGGTGCAGGATGAGCAGGTGGTACGTGGTTCCCGGTTCAAGTCCCGTCAGAGTGTAGAAACCCTGGGTGGAGTTCACCTGCTCAGACTCCTGCCACGTCTCTCCACCTGAAAGTAAACGAACCACTGGATGGAGGTCACTGAGAGAAGGCCGGGGCTCTGAAGTAAGCTCATCAATGTGTAGAAAAGGTTTTACTCAATACTAAAACTAGGACTGGAACGAGGGGGTTTTTTGTTATCACCGTAATATCAAAATCAGTATTGAGTATCGGCTCTTTTGTATCTAATTCGATTTATAATGCGATCTACCATATTTCATTAAGATTTCAGTGACAAAGGGGAATAAATGTACCTGTAGAATTACATAAAAAAACAGGAAAATTGGTGAAAAATGTTTATTATGTTTAATATTTTCAATGTTATGTTTTTAAGGAGCCCATGTTCCACTATTTTCTGATCCATGTGACAGTGTTGTTTCCTCACAAACACACCTGGAGTTGTGTTTTGTTCCATTCACACATGTTGAACACACAAACCTGCTGATTTAGGGTTCTTTTTTCAAAATGACAACACTCTGTTCCACCTTCACGTGGTAATACAGGAAGTATCATTTGAATCATTTGGATAATTTCAGGCCTGGAAAATTCAATCCCTACTAAACCAGGTAAAAGGAGCTGTTCACTTCAGAACTCCCATTAGACAGACGAGACAGTTCTTACCTCCCTTCCGCAGGTAGTTGATGTGGAAGCCGTGGTTTCTGTCTCTGGAACCTGGGACCCAGCTCAGGTTCAGATATGTGTCTCCGAAAAACATAGTGACGTTTGACGGAGGTGCTGGAAACAGAGCGCCGAGGGTTAAAACTCACAAAACAAGTTATTTTTAAAAGTGCTGTACATGATTTTGACTGTCTTAAGCCCTATTCACACAGGATTAGTTCACCTGGTTCCCCCCGGACACAGAGGAGAAACACTTTTGGCTCTTCCACGTGATCTGCTGCCCCTCTCTGACCAGTCCTCCTGTTAAACTGCACTGAGACCTTTGACTGAGACACGAAGGCCACTAAGAAGTGCAGTGGAAATGTTGCTGCAAGAGTTTGCAACTGCTTTCCCTCAAGATCAGTAAAGTATCTTTCTCTCCCTGTAATTCTGCAAACTCAGAGTTCTTCAGGTAATTCTAGTCCTGATTTACATGTCTGTAAATTGCTCTGTTTTTCATTTGAGCATTGAAGCTAAAAGTGACTGAAAACGTCTCTATGGCCAAATACTAAATCAACAGTATTTATTCTCCATGGACTATGCTCTAATCTAGTTATTGTACTTTTCTATAATTAAAAATGAAAAAAAACATAAATCAAACTGTAGTAAAGACGTGACCCGGATGCACAACCCTGTTGTCATGACAACCAAGGGCCAGGTGAGGTAAGAAACATGGGGTCTCAAGCACTAATTAGGGGGCGTGTCCAGGTCGGGCTGTACTTTGCTGCTGGAGGCTGGAGTGGGACGGTACAAGTACATGTACAGTGATGGTGTCTGAACTAATCTGTGGCTTTTAAAAGCACTGCCCATAATGTCTGTAATGTCTTTGCCTCATTACAGGCAGGATGTGGGCAAAATTATATATGAGCATAAATAAAGCTCCGGGGCCTCATGATGCAAGAACGCACCAGTAGAGTACAGAATTTTAGATGGGTCCAGACAGAACTGGCACTCGGCACACACATGCGCCCCTTTCACACACATGCGCCCCTTTCACACACATGCGCCCCTTTCACACACATGCACCCCTTTCACACACACGCGCCCTTTTCACGCACATGCACCCCTTTCACGCACATGCGCCCCTTTCACACACATGCGCCCCTTTCACACACATGCGCCCCTTTCACGCACATGCGCCCCTTTCACACACATGCGCCCCTTTCACGCACATGCGCCCCTTTCACGCACATGCGCCCCTTTCACGCACATGCGCCCCTTTCACGCACATGCGCCCCTTTCACGCACATGCGCCCCTTTCACACACATGCGCCCCTTTCACACACATGCGCCCCTTTCACACACATGCACCCCTTTCACACACACGCGCCCTTTTCACGCACACGCGCCCCTTTCACACACATGCGCCCCTTTCACGCACATGCGCCCCTTTCACACACATGCGCCCCTTTCACGCACATGCGCCCCTTTCACACACATGCGCCCCTTTCACGCACATGCGCCCCTTTCACACACATGCGCCCCTTTCACGTCGCATGCGCTTCCTTTCACACACATGCGCCCCTTTCACGCACATGCGCCCCTTTCACACACATGCGCCCCTTTCACACACATGCGCCCCTTTCACTCCCATGCACCCCTTTCACACACACGCGCCCTTTTCACGCACATGCACCCCTTTCACGCACATGCGCCCCTTTCACACACATGCGCCCCTTTCACACACATGCGCCCCTTTCACGCACATGCGCCCCTTTCACGCACATGCGCCCCTTTCACACACATGCGCCCCTTTCACACACATGCGCCCCTTTCACACACATGCACCCCTTTCACGCACATGCGCCCCTTTCACGCACATGCGCCCCTTTCACGCACATGCGCCCCTTTCACACACATGCACCCCTTTCACACACATGCGCCCCTTTCACGCACATGCGCCCCTTTCACACACATGCGCCCCTTTCACGCACATGCACCCCTTTCACGCACATGCGCCCCTTTCACACACATGCGCCCCAATCACGCACATGCGCCCCTTTCACACACATGCGCCCCTTTCACGCACATGCACCCCTTTCACGCACATGCGCCCCTTTCACACACATGCGCCCCTTTCACACACATGCACCCCTTTCACGCACATGCGCCCCTTTCACACACATGCGCCCCTTTCACGCACATGCACCCCTTTCACGCATGCGCCTTTCACGCACATGCGCCCCTTTCACACACATGCGCCTTTCACGCACATGCACCCCTTTCACGCACATGCGCCCCTTTCACACACATGCGCCCCTTTCACGCACATGCACCCCTTTCACGCACATGCGCCCCTTTCACACACATGCGCCCCTTTCACGCACATGCACCCCTTTCACGCACATGCGCCCCTTTCACACACATGCGCCCCTTTCACGCACATGCACCCCTTTCACACACATGCGCCCCTTTCACACACATGCGCCCCTTTCACGCACATGCGCCCCTTTCACGCACATGCGCCCCTTTCACACACATGCGCCCCTTTCACACACATGCGCCCCTTTCACGCACATGCGCCCCTTTCACACACATGCGCCCCTTTCACACACATGCGCCCCTTTCACACACATGCGCCCCTTTCACACACATGCACCCGTCACCATTTTTGGTTTTCTCTGTGTTCCTGATTTCATTTGCCTCCCATTACGCAGCAGACCAGTGTCTATTTAATGCACTCCCCATCCCACAGCAGACCCGCTGAGCACTGCTCTCTCCCTGTCACGGTTCCGCTCTCGCAGCTCTCCCCTGAGGTACGAGTGTCCACCGCTGCTACTGCCCACAGTCTGGTCTCACAGGGGCCCACTGCATTTCGACCACACAGGAGGATGTCTCTCAGATTATGGACTTGTTTATTGCTCATGTTAAATGTTTCTGATGTGACCGTTTTGCACAAGGGCGACTGCATGACCTGCATTTCCGCTGCACAAGTGATGCATATGTGCCATGAGTGCAGCGAGCAGAAGGCACAGGTGTCTGTACAGAGCTCATGTATATGCTTACAGAGGTCTATAAGTCTGATAAGAGTTCCCTTCCCCCTTTGACTCTTGGTGCCAAAGCTGAGTGAGATGGGTTCCCTCATGTTACACATGAACAGTCTACACCAGTGTTTCCCAAACTTTTTTTCTGGTGACCCACATTTTAAAAGTCACAAACTTTTGTGACCCAAATCAGTAGTTCTTATATGTTAATTAAAAAAATAGACGTATTGAACAGTAAAGTGGATATTTTATTGTTTAATTATCTATCAACTAAACAAAATTATTTCTGAATTTCTTTTCAAGCAGGCCTATTTATATTATACACTATTATATTTTCATTTAAGTAACAAATTACACATGCTCCCTTTGCAGCATGAAATGTATTCTTTTTTCCTTTTAAACATTCAATTGAACCAGCAATAAAGTTTAAAAAAATAATAATAATAAAAGTTGTTCAGTAAAATAATCCAAACCAGCAATAATCCAAAAGCAGAGCAATAATCAAATAGCAGACCTCTTGGGATATAAACTCTATTCATCTTTTCGAATGAATCAGCAGTAAGATTTAAAAAATAACAGTAATAATTATATCAACATAACTAGGCCTAACGAGATTGAATGGCCTGATTACTCAGCTAGTGAGATGGGTGGGCCTGTCTGCGCTTCTGTAGCGCGTTCCAGTCCGGGTGCAGGAGGAGAGCGCAACACGCATATCAGCAGATGCGCTCAGTCGGTTCCTGTGTTTTGTCTTTGTTTTTGTGAGCACCGAAAATCCCAGTTCACACATGTAGGTTGTGGTGAATGGGATGAGGATTGAAATGCTGGCCCCACTGAGGACAGGGTATTCCGCCGAAACCCCAATCCAAAATGACGACAAAGTCTTTGCAGATTCATGCCACTTTTTCAGCGTGCCATCACAGCTGAGCTGCAACAATTCTGCGTAAGCTCGTTGTTGTTAAATCGATTCAAGCATTTTCGGTCATGGCGACATTCAATATCCCCTGGTTGTAATTAACTTTTTTTTTTTGCTTTGCAGAAATAGGTGGTGTAGTTTTAATGTGGCAGTTGTTTTTTTATTTAGGGCCTAGATACAGACATGCGGATGAGCGTGAACCATGCCAAGCGACCCAAAAAAAATCTTCTGCGACCCACGTAAGGGTCGCGACCCAGTCTTTAGGAAACAATGGTCTACACTGATGAAGTAATTTACCTTTACATTCACATTTACAAATCAATATTAGAACACAATCAGTGATTCTGAATAGTTTGCAGAATGTTCAATTTCATTCCATCTTTCATTGACTTGAAATGTAGAGAAGTTCGATAGACAAACAAAAGTGTATTTTTTGTCTCAGTTATTTATTTAATATATTTTATTTGAATTACTTCAGTCAATGTGGTTTCTTCTTCATTTCTATATTCCTTGAGTTTGTGGGTTTAAACCTTAACAGGTACAAGATGAGGATGCAAACCCCTAGTTCTGGTGAAGTGGGACGGCCGGCAAAGGTCAGGCCGAGGTCAAGGCATTCCTCAGTGGGGATGATGCATAAACAAAGCCTCTTTCTGAGTCTTTCCAAATCCATCCATCCATCTCCTCCCGCTTAATCCAGCTGGGTCGTGGGGGCAGTTTGCTGCCCAATCCTCATAGCACCTGACCCCCTATGGACCCCTCTGCAGGTGGAGCCCACAGGAGGACCAAGTCAACATTGCAATATTGACAAATGTACAGGTTAGTGTTCCTACAAAAGCCATAAAAAGGTAGTATAGTGACATTGCTTATCCCGTGCAAATGTACACGGAACACTCCGAAGTCATGGGGTAATTTAAATTTCACAGACGTCCCTGGGTGAAACTAATCCCATATGACCAGGGCTTTAAAAAGTAAAAAACAGAAATAGGACATAGTCTCTCACCTCCATCGAGCAGTGTAGCGGCCCGGAGTGCCCTGGCCAGTCCGTCCCCTGCAGCAGTTCGGGCCCTCACGTTGAACAGGTAATAGGAGCTGGAGTTTAGAGACTGCAGCTCCAGGTGAGTGGTGTGAGGATGTCTGATCTCTATGTGCTCCATGTTATCTCCTCCCTCTGCAACACCAACAATACAAACACATAAATGACTGACATGCACTGTCCCTGTCAAATACAGAAACAAAAATATGCTGTCAATTAAAGACAGAAGATCGAACATTGGATATTATTGCAGCTGTTAAAGTGCATATTTTTCACTAAAACATAGTTAACATCATTATGTTTAAGATTTCACAAACATTTTTTACCGAGCGTTAAAAGGGCCAAAACCTACGTTACACAAGAGTTATGATTAGACCAATAAAAATTATGGTGTCTATGTGCACTGGTGTATGAATGTGTGTGAATGTGTGTGAATGTGTGTGAATGTGTGACTGGTCCCTTGTTGTAAAGCGTTGTTAAGTGTCTTGTATTGTTCCACAGTCTATGGTCTTCCACAGTCTATGGTCTTGCTCCCTGTGGCCCTCAGTGAAGAAACACTGGGCACCACTGATCCGCCGTCAGCCCCACTGCAACGAGCACTGGAAGAACTGTTGTGACATTTTCTGTTTAAAATACATAGAAAAAGTGTATTTATTGGAGTTCATTTCAAAATCACGGCCATATTAGATGCATCTTGTATGTGTTGTATGTGTTAAGGTTTGGATAGAACGCAGATGAAACTGTGTTTGGCCTGAATCAGCAGCACATTACACAGGTGTTCTTACCCTGTTGGTACTGCACGGTTCTTACCCTGTTGGTACTGCACGGTTCTTACCCTGTTGGTACTGCACGGTTCTTACCCTGTCGGTACTGCACGGTTGTTACCCTGTTGGTACTGCACGGTTCTTACCCTGTTGGTACTGCACGGTTCTTACCCTGTCGGTACTGCACGGTTCTTACCCTGTTGGTACTGCACGGTTCTTACCCTGTCGGTACTGCACGGTTCTTACCCTGTCGGTACTGCACGGTTCTTACCCTGTCGGTACTGCACGGTTCTTACCCTGTTGGTACTGCACGGTTCTTACCCTGTCGGTACTGCACGGTTCTTACCCTGTTGGTACTGCACGGTTCTTACCCTGTTGGTACTGCACGGTTCTTACCCTGTCGGTACTGCACGGTTCTTACCCTGTTGGTACTGCACGGTTCTTACCCTGTCGGTACTGCACGGTTCTTACCCTGTTGGTACTGCACGGTTCTTACCCTGTCGGTACTGCACGGTTCTTACCCTGTTGGTACTGCACGGTTCTTACCCTGTTGGTACTGCACGGTTCTTACCCTGTCGGTACTGCACGGTTCTTACCCTGTCGGTACTGCACGGTTCTTACCCTGTCGGTACTGCACGGTTCTTACCCTGTCGGTACTGCACGGTTCTTACCCTGTCGGTACTGCACGGTTCTTACCCTGTCGGTACTGCACGGTTCTTACCCTGTTGGTACTGCACGGTTCTTACCCTGTCGGTACTGCACGGTTCTTACCCTGTCGGTACTGCACGGTTCTTACCCTGTCGGTACTGCACGGTTCTTACCCTGTCGGTACTGCACGGTTCTTACCCTGTCGGTACTGCACGGTTCTTACCCTGTCGGTACTGCACGGTTCTTACCCTGTCGGTACTGCACGGTTCTTACCCTGTTGGTACTGCACGGTTCTTACCCTGTTGGTACTGCACGGTTCTTACCCTGTTGGTACTGCATGGTTCTTACCCTGTTGGTACTGCACGGTGTATCCCAGCAGGACCCCGTTGGTCTCCAGAGGAGGAGTCCAGGTCAGGATGAGGGAGGTGTCTGTGGGGCTTTCACATGTCAGAGACGCAGGAGGTCCAGGAGCTGGGAGCACAAACAACCATCAGTGTGTAAGCTGTGTATTCTGCTTTTGTACAGTAACGCCTAATGTTTCATCATTCTTTTATGTTTTGGACATAAACACAATGTTGTTTTTAAAATAAATGAAGGGGGTATTATGCTAAATGAACTACTAGGTTATTATGTCGTTCCCTCATCAAAAACATGCCTGAAATGGATATAGAGGTCATGTATGTATGATGACCATGACCATGACCATGTATGTATGATGTGATCTTGTGGTTTCTCGTGGCCTTTTTCAAAACCCTCCGTATGGTTCGGTGTACAAGACCAGGGTTTTGATCTGAGGGGGTCGGTGAGAAGAATCCTGCATGAATCACTCTCATTTAAACTTCAAGTGGATGAATAAGACGGGGAAACAAGCTGGTCCAAAACTCTTTGCTGGGCGTATGTCTCCTTTAACTTCAGACGTTTTACTGTATACACAGGGCAAAAGTGAAGGAAACTGTACAGTAAATTGTTGGGTACAAAATGCATAAAGTATAAAATAATTTTTATGGCTATTTACTGGTTCATTCTGCCATTTATTTGTTGCAGCTCATGTTTTTTAATGATAGTGCTCACCTCCCTCGGGCGTCTCAAAGCGCTCCACGGGGGAAGGCGGGCCCTGTCCTTTGCTGTTGAAGGCGGTGATTGACAGGTCATACACAGAGTACAGCTTCAGCCCTGGGATCTCGAGTGAGGTCTTCGGCCCTCGCACCTCCACCACTCTCTCACTCTGCTCCTCCTCTTGCTCTTCGGGCCCCGCCTCCTCCACAAACCGCAGTTCTCCCAGCGACCTGCGGAGGCGCTCTGATTTAAGGCCCAGTCTCCGAATGTAAATCTGTGACGAGAGGAAAAGGGAAGCGCCCTTTTTTAGACCTTTATTTTGTGAAATGCAGGGCTAAAGTACCAGAAACATGTTTAGAAATGGTAAATGAGCTTAAAATGAAAGTGCATTTGACAGATTCATATTTTTTTTTCTCATTATGACTTGGTTTGTTGGGATAGTACCTGTACCCATTTTTACATCAGTTAGTCGAAAATTTGCTGATGTTAATCATTTTAGTTCCTGGTTGGGAAAAAGCAGCAGACACGGCGTACGGACTGTCTCGTAACAACCACACCGTAAACACGGGCCAAAAATTATTGTGTGATTGAACACAATAATTAATAGACGACTAAAATTAAATGACTTTTTTGTTAAGCTGAACTGTTCCTTCTGCACAAATTGTCTCTTTATTGTATAGTTTTCACAGTTGATAACATAAGCAGAGGGAATTAAGTGCCACTACTATATTTTTGTACTTTTCTTCTCAACTTTTTTCCACAAAGTGCCACTTAGCTTAGCTGATGTAAAACTATTATCAATGCCGCCCTGACCCTAAAAACATGAAACCCCCTCATATGCACTTGTCTGATCTTAAGTGTTTACCTTGTATCCGAGCAGCAGACCACGCACGTTTTTAGCCTCGTTCCACGTCACCCTCACTGTGCTGTTCATCACTGTGATCGCCACTCCACCAGGGGCCTCCAGGGGCACTGTGGAGCAGACAGATGATTAGAATGATTAAATAGATAAGAATGATTAGACAGATTATAGATTTCATTATATAGATTATTAGAGATGATTAGAATCTGTAATAACACAGTATCCACAAACCCCAGTGATGCATGTTAATAATAATAATAATGCATCAGTTTTATATAGCGCTTTTCAGGACACTCAAAGACGCTTTACAGCATTATTCATTTAAACAACTGGAATTGTATTATTTAAAGGGTCCGGAACCTTCTTTTCTTCATGGAGCTGTAAGTGGATGCCGTACTGTGGAACATCCCAGGCAAAGCAATAACATTTGCATGAGACAAGCAGGTATGATTTTAAATTTGAACTCTGACCAGATATTTTTATTCCAACTTCAGGAAAAATCTGTGGTGGAGTAAAAAATACTGCAGCAAATCTCCACTGCAAAAAGAAAAAACCAGTACAATCAAATAGACCATTTTTTCCGTAACTCAAATAACGTTAATAATTAAAATAAAAATATACTTTATTAACAATATCTCTCAATAGATAAGACTATAATATACAAATAAATGTAAAAACAAAAAGACAAAAACAAAAAAAAAACCCAAAAACCTCTAAAACCCTGTCCAGGGGTTAAAATATTTACTATTTACAAAGTTGAAATAAATTATTCGATTCAATAGTTTTTGACTATGTCGCATTTTCAAAGTCATTGTTCAGTTTCTTGATGGTTCTCGATCCTCTAAGACTTAATCCTGCTGATTTGGTCAGACTGAGTGACAGTTTGACTCTGAGCCAGTGTAGGACAGGACTGTAATCTTGGTCCTTTTTCCTTGAAACTTTAATTGATAATTCGCTAATGAAATAACGTTAATTGAAACCTGCTCAAGTCAAGATAAATAATTAGTATCAAAGTATTTGCTCGCTATAAGAATACCAGTAAGTGGAAAAATTTAAGATAGATTAGTTTAATGAAATTTAATGACAAAAACATGTTCATGGAGAAAAGTAGTTGGCGGATCCTCAACCAGAAAAGTTGTACAGTGCACCTTTAAATATACAGAATGATCCCAAATTTAGAATCTAGGTCATTTAGATTTTAAATAACTTAACTTCCATCCAGACTAGAGCTGTCACAATACTCAAATTACAAACTCCATTAAGGAATACACCACTCTTCCATTTCTTCCTTATATGTGTGTAATCCCTGAGGTCCAGGTAGGTTCCACAGTGCTCCACTAGTCTATGTGCTCTGAGACAGCTCAAGATCATTCTAAAACTATTCAGGAAAGGTTCATTTCTCGGGACGTTTTTAGTATTGATACCTGCTCAAAGGAGTATGCTATTACTAATGACTAATTATTATCACTAATACTATTGTTAGTATCGTTTAGAATCAGATTTTCAGTACTTTGGACGAGCCCGACACTGACATAGATGTTTGTGTCTGTACCGTCCTCTCCGGAGTGTCCGATCTCTCCCTCTGGAACGGGGCCGTCTCCGATGGCGTTGACGGCCTGGACTTTGATCTCGAAGGGGGTGTAGGTGCCCGCGCCCGTCACCACGAACGGAGGGGAGCTGGTGGAGTTGGAGTGCCAGCGCTGGTCTTTCTTTCCCGCCTCACGCCACCAAACTTTGTACATGAAGCCGTGCCCGTTATGAAGACGTTTCTCCATCTCCTACAAAGCAGACGGCGGAGTTAGGATCATGGGAACGTCAGAAGGACCAGTGTTATAGTAATCGACTGGACAAGTTATTAGTCCTGGTGCAGTCCTGGTTTAGTTCTGGTTTAAATCTGGTTCAGTCCTGGTGCAATCCTGGTTCAGTCATTTCTCGGTCCTGGTTTAGCCCTAGTTTGGTCATGGCTTGGTCCTGGTTTGTTCCTCGTTTAGTCCTGCAGGAGACCTTGTTTATTGCTGGGTTAGTCCTGGTTTAGTCCAGTGAAGTACGGTGAGGTTTCCAGCTGCTGAAGCTGAAACAAGTGAGCTAAACTCCATAATATGAAGAGTTGTTTGGTTCGATAATCTTCCTGCACATACTGTAGTTTGTGAACAGAATCTCCACACTAGGACTAGAGTTAATGTGTTTGCTGATTTCTTCAGTTTAGTAAAAAGGCTCAAGTTAAACTGCAGTGAATTTTGACACCACGGTTTAAATTTATAGTCCATATTTCTGTAGTAAATGCGGCCACAGACACAGAGACAGAGGCAGAGCACGAGAGGCTAGACTCTCGGCTCGGGTCAAATGGCGCCTCCCCCGACCGCATATCACTGGTCTAGTCCTGGTCTAGTCCTGGTTTAGTCCTGGTTTAGTCCTGGTTTAGTCCTGGTTTAGTCCTGGTCTAGTCCTGGTTTAGTCCTGGTTTAGTCCTGGTCTAGTCCTGGTCTAGTCCTGGTTTAGTCCTGGTTTAGTCCTGGTTTAGTCCTGGTCTAGTCCTGGTCTAGTCCTGGTTTAGTCCTGGTTTAGTCCTGGTTTAGTCCTGGTTTAGTCCTGGTTTAGTCCTGGTTCAGTCCTGGTTCAGTCCTGGTTTAGTCCTGGTTTAGTCCTGGTCTAGTCCTGGTCTAGTCCTGGTTTAGTCCTGGTTTAGTCCTGGTTCAGTCCTGGTTTAGTCCTGGTTTAGTCCTGGTTTAGTCCTGGTTTAGTCTTGGTTTAGTCTTGGTTTAGTCCTGGTTTAGTCCTGGTTTAGTCCTGGTTTAATCCTGGTTTAGTCCTGGTCTAGTCCTGGTTTAGTCCTGGTTTAGTCCTGGTCTAGTCCTGGTTTAGTCCTGGTTCAGTCCTGGTTCAGTCCTGGTTTAGTCCTGGTTTAGTCCTGGTTTAGTCCTGGTTTAGTCCTGGTTCAGTCCTGGTTCAGTCCTGGTTTAGTCCTGGTTTAGTCCTGGTTTAGTCCTGGTTTAATCCTGGTTTAGTCCTGGTCTAGTCCTGGTTTAGTCCTGGTTTAGTCCTGGTCTAGTCCTGGTTTAGTCCTGGTCTAGTCCTGGTTTAGTCCTGGTTTAGTCCTGGTTTAGTCCTGGTTTAGTCCTGGTTTAGTCCTGGTTTTAGTCCTGGTCTAGTCCTGGTTTAGTCCTGGTTTAGTCCTGGTTTAGTCCTGGTTTAGTCCTGGTCTAGTCCTGGTTTAGTCCTGGTTTAGTCCTGGTTTAGTCCTGGTTTAGTCCTGGTTTAGTCCTGGTTCAGTCCTGGTCTAGTCCTGGTTTAGTCCTGGTTTAGTCCTGGTTTAATCCTGGTTTAGTCCTGGTCTAGTCCTGGTTTAGTCCTGGTTTAGTCCTGGTCTAGTCCTGGTTTAGTCCTGGTCTAGTCCTGGTTTAGTCCTGGTTCAGTCCTGGTTCAGTCCTGGTTTAGTCCTGGTTTAGTCCTGGTTTAGTCCTGGTCTAGTCCTGGTCTAGTCCTGGTTTAGTCCTGGTTTAGTCCTGGTTTAGTCCTGGTTTAGTCCTGGTTTAGTCCTGGTTCAGTCCTGGTTTAGTCCTGGTTTAGTCCTGGTTTAGTCCTGGTCTAGTCCTGGTTTAGTCCTGGTTTAGTCCTGGTTTAGTCCTGGTTCAGTCCTGGTTCAGTCCTGGTTCAGTCCTGGTTTAGTCCTGGTTCAGTCCTGGTTCAGTCCTGGTTTAGTCCTGGTTCAGTCTTGGTTTAGTCCTGGTTTAGTCCTGGTTTAGTCCTGGTTTAGTCCTGGTTTAGTCCTGGTTTAGTCCTGGTTTAGTCCTGGTTCAGTCCTGGTCTAGTCCTGGTTTAGTCCTGGTTTAGTCCTGGTTTAATCCTGGTTTAGTCCTGGTCTAGTCCTGGTTTAGTCCTGGTCTAGTCCTGGTCTAGTCCTGGTTTAGTCCTGGTTTAGTCCTGGTTTAGTCCTGGTTTAGTCCTGGTCTAGTCCTGGTTTAGTCCTGGTTCAGTCCTGGTTCAGTCCTGGTTTAGTCCTGGTTCAGTCTTGGTTTAGTCCTGGTTTAGTCCTGGTTTAGTCCTGGTTTAGTCCTGGTTCAGTCTTGGTTTAGTCCTGGTTTAGTCCTGGTTTAGTCCTGGTCTAGTCCTGGTCTAGTCCTGGTTTAGTCCTGGTTTAGTCCTGGTTTAGTCCTGGTTTAGTCCTGGTCTAGTCCTGGTTTAGTCCTGGTTCAGTCCTGGTTCAGTCCTGGTTTAGTCTTGGTTCAGTCTTGGTTTAGTCCTGGTTTAGTCCTGGTCTAGTCCTGGTTTAGTCCTGGTTCAGTCCTGGTTCAGTCCTGGTTTAGTCCTGGTTCAGTCTTGGTTTAGTCCTGGTTTAGTCCTGGTTTAGTCCTGGTTTAGTCCTGGTTTAGTCCTGGTTCAGTCCTGGTTTAGTCCTGGTTTAGTCCTGGTTTAGTCCTGGTCTAGTCCTGGTCTAGTCCTGGTTTAGTCCTGGTTTAGTCCTGGTTTAGTCCTGGTTTAGTCCTGGTTTAGTCCTGGTCTAGTCCTGGTTTAGTCCTGGTTCAGTCCTGGTTCAGTCCTGGTTTAGTCCTGGTTCAGTCTTGGTTTAGTCCTGGTTTAGTCCTGGTTTAGTCCTTGTTTAGTCCTGGTTTAGTCCTGGTTTAGTCCTGGTTTAGTCCTGGTTTAGTCCTGGTTTAGTCCTGGTCTAGTCCTGGTTTAGTCCTGGTTCAGTCCTGGTTCAGTCCTGGTTTAGTCCTGGTTCAGTCTTGGTTTAGTCCTGGTTTAGTCCTGGTTTAGTCCTGGTCTAGTCCTGGTCTAGTCCTGGTTTAGTCCTGGTTTAGTCCTGGTTTAGTCCTGGTTTAGTCCTGGTTTAGTCCTGGTCTAGTCCTGGTTTAGTCCTGGTTCAGTCCTGGTTCAGTCCTGGTTTAGTCCTGGTTCAGTCTTGGTTTAGTCCTGGTTTAGTCCTGGTTCAGTCCTGGTTTAGTCCTGGTTTAGTCCTGGTTTAGTCTTGGTTTAGTCTTGGTTTAGTCCTTGTTTAGTCCTGGTTCAGTCTTGGTTTAGTCCTGGTTTAGTCTTGGTTTAGTCCTGGTTTAGTCCTGGTTCAGTCCTGGTTTAGTCCTGGTTTAGTCCTGGTTTAGTCTTGGTTTAGTCTTGGTTTAGTCCTTGTTTAGTCCTGGTTCAGTCTTGGTTTAGTCCTGGTTTAGTCTTGGTTTAGTCCTGGTTTAGTCCTGGTTCAGTCCTGGTTTAGTCCTGGTTTAGTCCTGGTTTAGTCCTGGTTTAGTCCTGGTTTAGTCCTGGTTTAGTCCTGGTCTAGTCCTGGTTTAGTCCTGGTTTAGTCCTGGTTTAGTCCTGGTCTAGTCCTGGTTTAGTCCTGGTTTAGTCCTGGTTTAGTCCTGGTTTAGTCCTGGTTCAGTCCTGGTTCAGTCCTGGTTCAGTCCTGGTTTAGTCCTGGTTCAGTCCTGGTTCAGTCCTGGTTTAGTCCTGGTTCAGTCTTGGTTTAGTCCTGGTTTAGTCCTGGTTTAGTCCTGGTTTAGTCCTGGTTTAGTCCTGGTTTAGTCCTGGTTCAGTCCTGGTCTAGTCCTGGTTTAGTCCTGGTTTAGTCCTGGTTTAATCCTGGTTTAGTCCTGGTCTAGTCCTGGTTTAGTCCTGGTCTAGTCCTGGTCTAGTCCTGGTTTAGTCCTGGTTTAGTCCTGGTTTAGTCCTGGTTTAGTCCTGGTTTAGTCCTGGTCTAGTCCTGGTTTAGTCCTGGTTCAGTCCTGGTTCAGTCCTGGTTTAGTCCTGGTTCAGTCTTGGTTTAGTCCTGGTTTAGTCCTGGTTTAGTCCTGGTTTAGTCCTGGTTCAGTCTTGGTTTAGTCCTGGTTTAGTCCTGGTTTAGTCCTGGTCTAGTCCTGGTCTAGTCCTGGTTTAGTCCTGGTTTAGTCCTGGTTTAGTCCTGGTTTAGTCCTGGTTTAGTCCTGGTCTAGTCCTGGTTTAGTCCTGGTTCAGTCCTGGTTCAGTCCTGGTTTAGTCCTGGTTCAGTCTTGGTTTAGTCCTGGTTTAGTCCTGGTCTAGTCCTGGTTTAGTCCTGGTTCAGTCCTGGTTCAGTCCTGGTTTAGTCCTGGTTCAGTCTTGGTTTAGTCCTGGTTTAGTCCTGGTTTAGTCCTGGTTTAGTCCTGGTTTAGTCCTGGTTCAGTCCTGGTTTAGTCCTGGTTTAGTCCTGGTTTAGTCCTGGTCTAGTCCTGGTTTAGTCCTGGTTTAGTCCTGGTTTAGTCCTGGTTTAGTCCTGGTTTAGTCCTGGTTTAGTCCTGGTCTAGTCCTGGTTTAGTCCTGGTTCAGTCCTGGTTCAGTCCTGGTTTAGTCCTGGTTCAGTCTTGGTTTAGTCCTGGTTTAGTCCTGGTTTAGTCCTTGTTTAGTCCTGGTTTAGTCCTGGTTTAGTCCTGGTTTAGTCCTGGTTTAGTCCTGGTTTAGTCCTGGTCTAGTCCTGGTTTAGTCCTGGTTCAGTCCTGGTTCAGTCCTGGTTTAGTCCTGGTTTAGTCCTGGTTTAGTCTTGGTTTAGTCCTGGTCTAGTCCTGGTCTAGTCCTGGTTTAGTCCTGGTTTAGTCCTGGTTCAGTCCTGGTTTAGTCCTGGTTTAGTCCTGGTTTAGTCCTGGTTTAGTCCTGGTCTAGTCCTGGTTTAGTCCTGGTTTAGTCCTGGTTTAGTCCTGGTTCAGTCCTGGTTTAGTCCTGGTTTAGTCCTGGTTTAGTCCTGGTTGTCACTCACATCCCACATGATGAGCAGAGTTCCTGGTTCTTTAGACTCACTGCGCACACCGGTCGGGTTACTGCCGGGAACTACAAACAAAACAAACTATTTAGAAAAAAACTCAAAGACTGGAATGACGCTTCTTCATATATTTATACATTTCTACAGCATCTCGGGGACCAGGAAATATCACTGTTCCCACACTTGAATAAACCTGATTTGTCAGTGTCCTAATTCTGTCCTGTGATATTTGAGCTTTTATTTAAAGGTCCTGTATTATGCAAAATTGAGCGACGTTTTAGTAATGTTATCATGTTGTCTCCTCGTCCAAAACACACCTGGAGCTGTGTTTTCTTTCATTCACGTATAATTGTGTTATCTTTATTATTAGTCTATCTACAAATCTCAAAATGCTCCGTTTCACTTTGTGATGTCACGAAGTTAACAGCTACTTTTTACCTTTTGTTCAGTAAAAACGGGTGATTCCGGCGCTCAGAAAACAGTGTAACATGGGCCCTTTATCCAAACACATTTTAAACCCACAGTAAACCCGGGCTCTCACTTGCAGGCTGAGTGCTGTGCTCCGGCGAGGCCTCGCTGGGTTCGCTCCGGCCCAGTTCGTTCACAGCGGTCACTCTGAACCTGTAGGTGCAGAACGGGTGGAGGTGGAGCTCGATCTCGTCCACATCTCCAGGGACCCTCCTGAGCTCCTCCCACTTCCACCTGGACCTCTCCGTGTGCTGCTGCTCACGCGCCTCCACGATGAACTCTGCCATGCACAAGGACGAGGTTTTTATGCTGAGCGGGAAATCCGAACTATAACGTACAGAACAACTTCATGGTGTAATGAAGAAGAAATAAACGGTGGAGGCTGCAGTGAAGGAATGCAACACAAGGAACTGCAAGGAAAAGCACCGTCGACTAAAAACCTTTGAACACTCAGAAGAACTCTTCAGATCATTTAGATCTGACATGCTTGTGAAGTTCATTCATGCACAGACTGGCTGCCTCACTTCTGCCAGTTGACTCCAGGGCAGCTGTGGCTTAAACAGTAGCTCACCACTGAGTGTGGAGTGAATAAATAATGTATAGAGTTGTACCAGTGATGGGGCTGTTGTGGTGGAACCCTGGAGTCCAGCCCAGGGTGACGCTCATGTGGGCGTCGGCCTCAGACAGCGACAGGAGAGTGGGCGGGTCTGGAGGAGCTGGAGGGAAGAAAGTTTCCAGATTCTTACATTCAAATACAAACACTGTACAGCATGAGCCTTGTGCCATGTGATTACAGAGACATAAACCCTGTACCAGGTCAACACATCTGCAGTCAGACAGTCACACAGCACATTCCACCACAGATTTCTGAACTGTGGGGGTTCTATAATGTTGGGATGTATAAACAGGCCAGATACCGATGACACTGATGACTCTGCTGGAGTGGGCGTGGTCCAGGCGGGTGATGACCTCACAGCTGTAGACTCCACTGTCGTCTGTGTGAACACTTCTCACTCTCAAGGTCCCGTTCTCAAACATGGTGATCCTACGAGACAAGGCGCAAAGCACATTCACAATACAATACACACAAGATCTGATCACTGTGAAATATCTCAAATGATTCAAAAGTTCTGTCGGGCTATTTTTTCTTTACTACATTTTGTTGTATTAAGACCAATATTTAAAATGGCCCAGTTATAACACAATGTTCCATGTGTGTCATAGATCAGGGGTGTCAAACTCACTTTGGTCCGGGGGCCGTATGCAGCCTACTTTGATCCCAAAAGGGCCGGATCAGAAAACTCAGTTCTCTCTTCAAGTTATTGTATTTTTCTCCGTGTCTCGTAGTGGTGTTTAAGATTATATTCCTCGAGCAACGCCACTTGTTCCAAACACACTGAGCACAGATTTCCCATTCACCTCTGTCAACAAATAAGAATTAGACTATTTTTCTTGGGAAATCCTGAACTCAGCATCTGCTTTTCTCATTTTTTGACATTTTGCTGATGAGGGTCACGGTCGACAGTCAAAACGATCGTCCTTTAAGAGCGTTTGGAAAGAGGAAAGTCTTCATTTGTGCTGCTCTGGTGGGAGTCGCAACGTACAGAAACGCCGGAGACGCTGCTGTGCTAAACGGTGCAGAAAATTAACAGAAAAATCTGAAAATTTTAAGTATTTTAATAGAAAAATCAGCCGAGGGCCAGATTAAAGGTCTTGGAGGGCCGGATCTGGCCCCCGGGCCGCATGTTTGACACATGTGTCATAGATGATAACTATATAACTATATAGAGAACTATAAGCACAATATATTCTTTAAAAAAAATCTTCAGAATTATGGTAAATGAACTACTTTAACAGTGATTACACTTTCCCTCCAAAAAGTGAAAGTATTTAGTTTGTACTTGTCATCTGCAGAGGACTCCTGTATCTTGAGCCCATCTTTCCTCCAGACAATCTGCCGGTCGTGTTCTAGCCGAGGGTCCGTGAACGCCTCACAGTGGAGCAGAGTCGTGGAGCCTCTGACTGCACGGACGTGATCCGGACTGGTCAAGATCACACTGCGATCTGAAGAGAGACGGCAACGACAGGAGTGTAAGAGTTCACACGACAAAAAGGATCATCAAGCGTGGATTAAAATGTAGTGTTTTTGACAAGTTTAGGAGTGTTTTTTCCCTTATTTCAAACATCATTTTCTTATTTCCCTGGTTTATATAAGGAAACCAGTCAGAAATATTCAGCAAAAGTCCAGTGGGGTTAGGAAAAGGGCAAACACGTTTCACCTTCCACAGCAGAACAAAAGGTAAAGGTTACCTATCAACTGGAAAACTACTACTTCATGACATCACAAGGTAGAACAGAGCACTGTGAGCTCTGGAGACGCAGACAGAGGATGAACCGAATGTGTGAAGAAAACAAAACAAAAACTCAAGGTATGTTTTCGATGAGGTAAGAACACTGGAAAAGGGCTTAAAGCTCACAAGAGTCCATTTAGCCTTTAACATCATAGTTTTCTCCTTCGTACCGTAGACCTCCAGATGTGCGGTGATACTGATGTTGCTCTGGTGCACTGAGCAGATGTAGTCTCCACTGTCACTGTGGCTCGTGTTAAACAGCTGCAGAGTCCCATTGGTCAGAAGAGACACGTGAGAGAGAGAGAGGAGCGGGGACGAGTCCTGCTGCTCCCTGAAGACAGGAACACAAACACATGTCTATGCTATCCAGAGGAACTACACAGACTTAGAAGCTACAGTTTACACATGTATTACTTTTTTGTTTCCAGTAGATGGCAGATATGAAATCTGTTCCCCCCTTCACTCACCTGATGTGATGTGTTTTATATCATGTGATGTGTTTTATACCATGTAATGTGTGTTTATACCATGTGATGTGTGTTTTATATCATGTGATGTGTGTTTTATACCATGTAATGTGTATTTTATACCATGTGATGTGTGTTTTATATCATGTGATGTGTGTTTTATACCATGTAATGTGTGTTTATACCATGTGATGTGTGTTTATACCATGTGATGTGTGTTTTATACCATGTGATGTGTGTTTTATACCATGTGATGTGTGTTTTATATCATGTGATGTGTGTGTTATATCATGTGAGGTGTATTTTATACCATGTGATGTGTGTTTTATACCATGTGATGTGTGTTTTATACCATGTGATGTGTGTTTTATACCATGTGATGTGTGTTTTATACCATGTGATGTGTGTTTTATATCATGTGATGTGTGTTTTATATCATGTGAGGTGTATTTTATACCATGTGATGTGTGTTTTATACCATGTGATGTGTGTTTTATACCATGTGATGTGTGTTTTATACCATGTGATGTGTGTTTTATACCATGTGATGTGTGTTTTATATCATGTGATGTGTGTGTTATATCATGTGAGGTGTATTTTATACCATGTGATGTGTATTTTATATCATGTGATGTGTGTTTTATACCATGTGATGTGTGTTTTATACCATGTGATGTGTGTTTTATATCATGTGATGTGTGTTTTATACCATGTGATGTGTATTTTATATCATGTGATGTGTGTTTTGTATCATGTGATGTGTGTTTTATACCATGTGATGTGTGTTTTATACCATGTGATGTGTGTTTTATACCATGTGATGTGTGTTTTATATCATGTGATGTGTGTTTTATACCATGTGATGTGTTTTATACCATGTGTTTCTTACCATGTGACATGTGGTTGTGGAGACCCAAAAGCCTCACACTGCAGATTAATGTCTCTTCCCTCTGTGATGCTGTACTCAACACCATCCGGTGTTAGGATCTGTGCCGGGAGCTCTGGAACAGGACACAAAATACACTGTTAACATTACATACGTCTAAGGCACTTTTCATCTGGTTTGGTCTGAGCCCAGTTTACATGTAGACCTGCTATTTTTGATACGCATTTTTAATTATTTTTTACCATTTATATTTTTTGCTCTTTGTTATTATAATATATTACGTTACTGTGTTCAAATAATTTCTAAAACTACATTTGGTCCTGTCAGAGGTTCTGGGTCCAGGTTTAGTTCTGGTTTACAGGGCATTCACACATTATTTGGCCTTAAGTTGAACTCATTTTAACCCATTGAACTTAGTTAAGGGGGTTTTCCAGTTGCTCCAGGCTTATCTTGAAATCCTAGGCAAAAACTAACTCCATGGCTTCAGAGCTTGAAAAGAGATATAGCATGAAAAGATAACACCCACTGTTACACTAAAACTGGCTCCTTAGCAGTTAATGCGGAGCGCAGTCTGCAAAGATGAAGCAGTAAATATTAAAGGTACTTGTCTGTATGAGCCTTTTGGAACTATACCTGACTACAGTGTTAAAAGTAAAACAGCCCCTCAAATAAGGATTCGAGTGAAAAGGTGGGCTATACATTTTATTGAAATTATATATCAAATATGAAAAGAAATGAAAAAAGAATAGGACAATAATAATAATAATAAATATAGCCGCAAGCAGCGATGATCGACCCTCGCGGGCGCCTGTGCCGCACCCTGCAAACACCATGCCCCGCAAACGGCGTGCCCTACAAAACAACGTGCCCTACAAAACGACGTGCCCTACAGAACGACATGCCCAGCACAGTGTGTTATATTCAGGCCAAGATCACTTATTAGTGATTCAAATTTCCCAGGCCAACACATCCTCCATCAGAAAAATTACATAGTGCACCTTTAAATGATTTTTGAGGAGTCTTTGCGCCCCTGGTGGCCAACAGTGAAAAATTCACCATGTCCGTAATGTATTTTTTTGCTCTTAGTCATACATAGATTTTAATTCTGATAACTTTAATCCAAGATGGCCGCCAGGGGTGTGTGGCCATAATAATATGTTTTACTTGTCTTGTCATGATCGACTTCTGTGTTAAATTTAATGATTCTACGTGCAAATATTTTTTGGTGTCATTCGTATTCCCTAATGCATTTTTGTGATGTTAGGGGGCGCTGACGAGCCATTTTATTTATTTATTGAAAAGGGACATAGCCA
>CM068345.1:44307976-44350476 GCA_034769755.1 Odontamblyopus lacepedii | reverse complement strand
TTGGTTATGTCGCTCCATGTACGCTTTCCCTGCCAGCATCTTACACCTGCAGTTATGTGCTGGACTGTCTCAGGCACTTCTTTGCACTACACCTTGGGTCTTGTCTGGTGTGGTAGATCTGGGCCTCTATTGCTCGGGTGCTCAAGGCTCCTGTGCTCCAGGATGAGCCTCTGTGTCCTTCAGACCAGCCCTCTCCAGCCATTGGTAGGATTTCTTGACATCAGCCACTTCAGTTATGTTTCGGTGGTTCGCCCCATGTAGGGGTTTGTCCTCCATGATGGTCCCTCCAGCACCTCTTCCTCTGCCCCACTGTCTGAGACATTCTCTGAGCGTCATCAGTCTGGGCCTTGTCACTGATGTACTTGTGGAGCTTGGATGTTTCATCCTGGACAGTGGTTCCCACACTCACTAGTCCTCGGCCTCCTTCCTTCCGGCTCGTGTACAGTCTCAGGGTGCTGGACTTGGGATGAACCCTCCTGCAGGACAGGAGCTTTCGTGTCTTAACATCCGTGGTCTGTATCTCCTCCTTTGGCCAGCTTATGATTCCTGCTGGGTATCTGATCACTGGCAGGGCGTAGCTGTTTATTGCCTGCACCTTGTTCTTGCCATTGAGCTTCTTAGGACCTGCCGTACTCTTTGCAGGTATTTGGCCGTCGCCGCTTTCCTTGTTGCCTCGTCAAGGAGCCATTTGCCTGTGGGATACCAAGGTACTTGTAGCTGTCCTCAATGTCTGTTATTGTTCCCTCTGGGAGTGAGACCCCCTCTGTGTGGACTACCTTTTTTATTTTTCCCCTGGAAGGGCAACTTCAGTCGAGGAGGCCAGACGGGCAGTTGCCAGGGCAACCAAAGCAAACCCATCTCTGCATGTCACAGAGTGGGAGTGACCTGGGGAAAAGACGGTGCCTTATTGGTCTGTTATTATTCATATTTTGATTTAGGGACAAATATTGAAACAAAACCCCCCAAACATTTTAAGAGCAAAATGACAATGCTCATAGCAGCAATAACAGAAAGAGGTGGAGTGTTTTTAATAGGTCAATTGCAACCAGAGCTTGAAAGAACCACTTTGTGACTATGAGCACTTCCTAAATGGAACGCACCCACTAGAGTATTAGCAGTCCATTCATACAGTCTGTTACCAAGCTGTAGTTTAATAAAAACCAGCCTCTTCTCCTAAAGACTGTACCAGATGACATAAATATGTTTAATCATTCAACTGTGTAATCTCATAAACTCTGCTTATAAAAGGTCAGTGAAATAAGTCCAAGAGGTCAAAGACATATTTTGTAAAAGGATAGAGCTGCGGCTCAGGGGTTAAGGAGCTGAAGTCACTAAAAGTAGATGAAAGAAGAACTAAAGTCAACAAAAGATTAACTGAAGTCTACAAAAGTCTACAAAAGATGAGATGACAGCTCTCTGTTGCAGAGTCCAGAGTGAAAATCACTCTAGCCAAAAGCCAGCATGAGTGAGTCAAAGTCAAAAAAGGCCGAGAGGGAGAAACTTGAAATCACTTCCACATGCAAAACCAGTCCTGTTTTAGGGGTTGTTCTACTTGCCAGTCTTGTGCACCTGTTGTTCATTTCCGTTAAAAGAGGTGGAATCCTTCTGTATCTAAACCATTGCCCTGTCCATATTTGTATAGATATCCAACAGATTTATTTATTTTCCACATTGGGATATGATGTGTTTTCAAAGTGTTCCTTTACTTTTTTTGAGCAGTGTATACACCTGTACTATCCCACTCCGGCCCCCAGCAGCCAAGTACAGCCCAACCTGGACACGCCCCCTTGTTAACAATAGCGCTAGCAAAGACTGACGACAAGATACGGCCCATGATGTTTCATCATTAACCTGTGTAATCTCATATGCTCTGCTTATATAAGGTCAGTAAATTCGAGGTCGATAAAAGAACAAGACGTCAATAAAAGATCATAAGACTTTCAGAAAGCAAAGAAAGCCGCAGCTCCATACTTTTACAAAATATGTCTTATATTTTGTAAACAGCGCCAACTGAAGCGATACCATGTTAAATAATTTACTGCTCTATAGTTTCTATCATCTGGTTTAAGTCTCACACTCATTTATTTAAAAAACCCACTGCTCAAACAGACATTGCACAGTTCAAAATGAAGAGCTTGGTCTTTGTGTTTTTTCTGCTGTTTCTTTGTGAGAGATCAGTGCGAGAGGTCGACCTAAAGTATCAAAGAACGGACGACTTTCAGGTGAATGAGAACCTGCAGACCAAAGACGTCTTCTGTAACAGCTGTGCAGTGGCAGAGCTGAATGAGCTGAGAGATCTAATAATTAAACAGCAGCTGGGGATGCAAATGCTGAGAGACAAAATAAATGAGCAAGCTGTGGTTTTGAAGTCCACACAAGAAGATCTGAAGTCTGTTAAAGAAGAGCTGAGCTACATCAGGCAGCAGCAGCAGTGTGAAATGGAGGCCCTGAGATCACAGTTAGGACTTAGGTCTACTCAGATGGAAATGAAGTCCACTCAAGAACGGCTGAAGAAGAACTTAGGTCTACTCAAGAGGAACTTGCCCAGAGAGAATATCAGTCTAAGATGGAGGTCCTGAGATCACAGCAGTGTGTCTAAGATGGAGCCCAAAGTGGAGCCTAAAGTGGCCTTCTCCGTTGAGCTGACAGACAATGGATATGTGGGGCCTTATAATGTGGAGACTACTCTGGTTTATGAAAAAGTCTTCTACAACATGGGCCAAGTTTATAAGCCAGAGACTGGCATCTTCACTGCTCCAGTCAAAGGGGTGTACTACTTCCCCTTCACTGGTTTTAATCCTTCTGGTCAGCACACTGCTTTCAGGATGTACCACAACCAGATGTTACTTTACAACTGGGGTCCTGACACACAGCACATGCTATACTCAACTGCAAGGATAGTCCAAATGGAAGAGGGAGACGTCTTTTGCATTAAACTTCCTGGTTACAATAGAATTTTTGACAATACAAACAACTATATGTCTTTTTGCAGGATTCCTCCTTTTTCACACTGTAAAACGTCTAATGTGATTCAACACTGCAGAATAAAAGCTCACGAGGATTCAAAAACTGTTTGTGTTTGTTTTCGACTGTTTCTATATGGGGCTAGGTTTGTCAAAAGTATTGAAAAAGAGATGCTTACCAATACTAAAACTAGTATCAAAACTAGATACTCATTTGAGCAAGTATCGATACTAAAAAAGTCCCTCTGACAGAACAGAAGTGAACCTTCCCTAAATGTCTTTAGAATGATCTGGAGCTGTATCAGAACAAGTAGAAGAGCACATAGACGAGTACACACCCATGGAGCACTGAGGAACCTACTGCACCACTGAGGAACCTCCTACACCACTGAGGAACCTACTGCACCACTGAGGAACCTACTGCACCACTGAGGGATACACAGATGTCAGACCATATGGGAACAGAAAAGAAAGTACTATTATTTCATGCTGAAAAACGCATTCTATTGTTTCAAGAAGAGTGATTTTTATTATCATTGTGGTATCGGAATGGGGACAACACAACTAGAGGCAATTAGGAAGTCATGAACAGAACCGATTATTTGGCTGCTGATGTTTAAAGGTGCACCAAGTAACTTTTCAGGTGGAGCTTCTGCAACCTGACTGTTTCCATGGAGACACTATTTCTTTACTTGAGTATTAAGTAGTAAGGCCAAATTAAAGGTCAGAAGAAGCAACCCCAGTCATGTAAAGAATGCATATTTTTCGATGCGTTTCTAGCAATAAAAACACTTTTGGAAATTGGATTCATAAAAGGTCGGATTTTAAAGCTATACTGTGGAACTTTTCCAGATAAAACAATAGCTTGGACACAACAGGTGGCAGACATTCCACTAGAAATGTTACATGGTGCACCGTGAAAACCAAAACAAAAGAAGATTTCTGGCAATTGGGCAAAGTTTTTAGGAAGAGGATGTTTCTCATCCAAGAGGCTTCTTCAGTTCTGAAATGGTTTTGAAAGTCACTGCTGTACAGTGTACGGCCCTACAAAGGCAGAGCACCATAACATCAGGTTTGGTCAAAAATGAGTTCATGTCATTTTGGGGATATTTGACACCTCCTTTATCGTGTAAAGATCGTGAAAAATATTGAGCTCAAAATTGACCTTTGACCCTTATTTGGCAGTTACTGTACTCAGCCTTTGCATCATGTGTCAAAAATAAGAAGTCGTGCAAAGGCAAATTTCAAAGGGCATTTATTATTCCTATGCACTATTGCATAGTGTGAAAAATAAACTGAGGTCAGGTGTTTGATTGGATAGAAACAAATGGTCTCAACATTCATCTTTTTCCTATTTGTGTTTGGGATACTCACAGTCCACTGGGGATGCACTCAAGTGTCAGACTGTTCCCTTTCAGAGCAAGCATGGAGCTGCGGAGGCCAGAGGGAGTGAAGAGGCGGGGCTTTCTGCCGGTCGGCACGCTGTTACCTGAAAATACACAGTTAGTGCTGTATCCCCCAACCCTACATTTGCACAGTTCAGGGAAATTTAGCCCTGATTCAGTCCTGGTTCAGTCTTGGTTCTGTTCTTCTTTAGTCCTAATTTAGCCCTGGATTAGTCTAGATTCAGTCTTTATTTAGTCTAGATTCCTGGTTTAGTCCTAGTTAAGTCCTGGTTTAGTTGTGGTTTAGTAGATAAACTCACTGGACTGGACGGTAAGGGAGACGGCGGTTTCAGGCAGAACTGTCATGGCCACCGCATACTGGGCGTTGCAGATGTAGTCGTGGCGGGAGTCAGACTTTAGGAGGTTTGAGAAGTACAGGTTTCCATTCAGACCAGCCGTGACTCTCTCATTCAGCTTTATGTGGACCATCCCTGAAGAAAACAACACACACAAGCCCATGTTTAATTACGACTATTCAAAGCAAGCAATAAACCTAAAGTGCATCTGACAGATTTTCATCTTTTTCTAATTCTGACTTGGTTTGGTGGGTTAGTACCTGTGGTCACTATTTATAATAGTTTAATATCAGTGGAAGCTTGTGGAGAAAAGGCTGACAAGAAAAGTTTCATAATCTGTGACACCCATGGATCATTCATTTATAACTGACCTACAATGCCATAACATAAGAGACAAGTGCAGGGCCCAAACAGAGCTGAAGGATGCACATCACCCATTAAGTAAATAAAATAGGATCAGGAAGTAAGTAAAGAGCAGTGGCCTGATTGGCAAAATTACGTCTTGAAAATAAGCAATTCAAGTTTGCACGAATCACTCCGAAAACAACTTCAGGTGAACCTTGAACTAAATCTGAACTGCCGTATTTTCCGGACTATGAGCCGCTACTTTTCCCCCAGGCTTTGAACCATGCGGCTTTTACAAAGGTGCGGCTATTCTGTGGATTTTTCTTCCACCACTAGGGGCGCTCTAACCGGAATTTCAAAAACAAGATAGACGGAAAATTAATGCAAAGAAGAATACGCTACTTTTTATTTAGCAGATATAACACGCACGACAAATTACTAACTGGTCATTATTTTCAAATCCTCGGCCCTTCATCATGAAAAGCACGAAGGAGTTTGTATGATGCAAGTTTTAAGTTGAAGGCATCGATCTTGCTCCAGGAAGGAAACCGCTGTAGAGCCCTGCACCCGCGGGACCCACGGGACCAACACAAAACAGTGCGGTGCGGGGGCGGGAGCTCGACCGCACGCCGCGGGAGCAGGACTGAAAATTCTGTCCCGCGCAGACCTCTACCGTGCTGTTGCACGTAAGCTCGGGTCAATGGTTTCAGCGAAGATGATTAAAGTGACTTGTGGTTTCACTGCACAGGAGAAATGAAGGTCAATTAGCGGTTCTTTTCTGTTTTTGACCTCGTTTTAATCAGCACAGTTGCTCCCGTGTTAAAAGGCACTGTTCGGAAAGAATCTGTTCAGGCACATAAATGTACATTTACAGTACAAAATCGTTCTGTATGTGCAGTAAATATCTCATTTATCAACATGGATATCAGCGGCTTATAGCCCGGTTGCAGCTTGTATATCTTGTATCTCTCTTTTTTTTTTAAATAGAGTGGATGCGACTTATATACAGGTGCGCTCTATAGTCCAGAAAACACGGTAGATTAATATTCTGAAGGTGAGACCTTTGGTGTTTTGCAGCATAGTGTAGCCTTACTTACTTCTGTCCATCCAGTGGATGTGTGGAGGGGTGGAGCTCTCTGGAGGACTACAGTGCAGGACCAGGCTGTCCCCTTCAAATGCTTGCTTGTCGATTTTCTGCTGATCCTGAAGAAATGGATGACCTAAAACAACATACATACATCTTAAGTCTTTGGGTTAGTGCAGTGGGTTAGACAGTCAGGTCCAGGGGGGTGGGAGTTATCACGAAGCTCTGGTAATGTGTGTGTTTCTGATGCTATGAGCAGGCATAATAATAAAGTTAAAGCGAGAATGTCCTGGTCATCTGAAGTGATGTTTCGGAATGGTTAAGTTCAGAAATGGTTCACGGTTAAAGTTAGAGTTAGGCAAAGGGTTAGGCGTTTGGTAAAGTTTAGAAACAGGATTTTGTTTGGATGAGGAACATGTTTTGGGATAATTAACATGTGCAGAGAAGTAAAACCTGTGACCTACTGCCTCAACTTATCTCAAACATAAAACAGTAAAACATATGAGGCCTGTTTAAAACTACACGTGCATGTGGCAACCAGAGCTTTTAAATTTAAAATGTTAATATTGTGTCTGTTTTCTGTCTGTTTTAGTTGTAAACTGAGATAATATTAGCCCAAACCATAAGTTTAAAAAGTGTTCTGTTCCTGAACTTTGTCACTTTGAATGACCAATCCCAGCAGATCCTCCCTCCCCACCCGACATTCTAACATTAACCAAGTCCTACTACAGAACTACAGATGAGAAAAATGCAGTCAGACATCGCGCATCATTGGAGTGAAAGCACAGAGAGAGAAAGGATCTACTCCATGTCCTCACATAACCACAACTCGATGGACGAACTGGCAAGTATCCAGAAAGTGGCAGAAAACCATGATTCATGCAGTCACTGACTGATTTTCCTTTAAACAGGGGGTATTTGTCTTCTATGGCTATAACTGCTGACACATAACATATTAACAAAACAACGTATTATCATGTGTTGAGTTTTACTTTCATTTTTGATCGAAATATATAATTTTAAACCAATTAAAAAATATGAAAAGGTGAGAAATATACGTCCAGGTCTTGGTTGACTCACGTTCTACGATGACGTGCACAGTCTGCGTCACAGCCGTCCCCAGTGTGTTGGAGACGTAGCAGCGATAGGAGCCGTGGTACTGGTCCAGACTGTCGTTTTTACCTGCACGAATCGTCCCTCCACCAATGAGGTCCAGATCCATCGTCTGACCGTCTTTCACCCAGCGGAAACTAAAACATACAAGAAATGAGCACAGGGACGAGGAAGGATGAAGGATTCAGCCTTTCACTGTTAATGCAGCTACAGCCTAGATGCAGAAGTGGGTATACTTAGTTACAGGTTTTTCTATTTTTTTTTACTTGTACTTGAGTAATATTTTTATTGAAGTAGTACAACTCTGACTTAAGTAGTAAAAGTAAAAGTAATAAAAGTTTTGGTTACTTGAGCCTTCGCACTGTGAGTAAATTTTGACATAATCTCTGTGACAATATGAAATGAGTTGGACATTTTTGTTTCTTGCAGCTTCAGATATCATTCAGTTTGCCTCATTTTTGTGTCTGTCCTTTGAAAATAGCAGAATACATGTTTTTTTCTTGGACCTCTACTTTGTACATCTGCTTGTGTGATACTGTTTTCACTTGAGTACAAAGTTTTGATTTGATTTCTTTTTGATTTGAATCGATTTTAATGGAAGTCTGAACAGGGACTGCTCCTTTAGAGCAGTGATACTCACTATTTTTTTCACAAGAGCCACATTGGAAGAGCAACATCAACAGCCTATACCCTATTCATTACATTTTCTTAATTGATCACATCAGGAGAATTAACAATTGATTATCAATCAATCATTAACGTTTTTATGTTAAAATTATCATCATTATTATTACTATTACTAATCTGAGAACTTCTACTGGCACTTTACACAAAACTGTGAAGAAAGTGAAGTACGTGGGGAGGATTTTGAAACCTGTTACATTATCTTAATAAGTTTTGCAGTGGTATTTACCGGCCTCTGCACATTTATCAAACGCACGCTGTGACAAATACCAGAATCAGAATTACTTTTATTCATCCCCAAGGGGAAATTTTCTTCGTTACAGATGCAAACGACCAAGAGCATGTAGATAGAATCAAGTTTCAAAAATAAGATAAGATAAATACAATAAGATAAAAATAGTTCTCTCTGGGAAATTATTTCCGTCAGTGACATATTTACAACTATATACATGTGTGAGCCGGGAATAGGATAAAAAGTAGTTTGTGATTTAAAGTGCAGCGTTCAACAGTTTGATGGCGACAGGCAGGAAAGATTTCCTGTGTCTCTCAGTGGAGCAGCGGCAGCCGCAGTCTATGGCTGAAAGAGCTCCTCTGATTGGCCAGCACCTTGTGGAGGGGGTGGGAGGGAGAGTCCAGAATAGTCCGATTTTATCCAACATTCTCCTGTCCAACACCACAGTCAGAGAGTCCAGCTCCTCCCCCACCACTTATTGAGTCTGTTAGTGTCCCTCAGGCGCAGACTGCTGCCCCAGCAGATACAGCGTACATGATGCACTGGCCTCCATAGACTCGTAGAACATCCTGAGCATTGTCCTGCAGATGTCAAAGGACCTCAGCCTCCTCAGGAAATAGAGGCGGCTCTGGCCCTTCTTGTAAACCGCGTCCACGTTCCTGCTCCAGTCCAGTTTATTGTCCAAGTTCACCCCCAGGTACTTGTCCTCCTCCACCACGTCCACACTGACCTCCTGGATGGAGATGGGGGTCACAGCAGCTTTGGTCCTCCTCAGGTCCACCACCAGTTCCTTTGTCTTCGTCACGTTGAGCTGGAGGTGGTTCTTCTCACTCCAGGTGACAAAGTTGTCCACTACAGTCCTGTACTCCTCCTCGTCACCACCGCTGATGCATCCACCACTGCAGAGTCGTCAGAAAACTTCTGAAGGAGGCAAGACTCACTGCAGTAGTTGAAGTCTGTGGTGTAGAGGGTGTAGAGGAAGGGAGACAGGACTGTCCTCTGTGGAGCCCCGGTGTTGCTGACCACTCTGTCCGACACACAGTTCTGCAGACGCACATACTGTGGTCTTCCAGTGAGGTAATCAAATAGATAAATACAGATGCATTTGTGGGATTTAGTCAAACTTCAACCACATGTAGCGGTAGGACTGCTCTGTGCCACCACCGTAACATAAATGTAGATTAGTTTTTGCGTCTTGCTCTTCTAATCAGCGTATTGAGGAGGGAGCTTGTCTGCGCTGCACGCAGAGAGGGGCGACAGCTCGAGGAGGCGAGGCTGAAGTGAGGCAGATGGACAGGTAGGATGTTTTAAGAAGTTTAACCTGCCCTGTCATACACGCTGCCACACGAGTACACACTATTCTGGACAAGCTGGTGCGCTGGGGGTGCGTGTGGGGACGAGCTCCCGCACACCTGTACTGCTGACAGCAGCAGCCGTAATGAAATATGATCGCACTCGACGAGTGTCAGAAGACTTGAATCCAAGGAAAGACCGAGTCCAAGCGCCTTCAAGACCGAGTCCAAACGCGGTTTAAGACCGTAAAGAAACAGTCTCGAGACTAAGACCAGTCTCAAGTACTACACTACGATCTACCTTGGCAATCGGGAGCGTACCTATGTTCCCACGGCCCATTGGTCCCACAGCCCAATGGTCCCACGGCCCAACGGTCCCACGGCCCATTGGTCCCACAGCCCAACGGTCCCACGGCCCATTGGTCCCACAGCCCAACGGTCCCACAGCCCAATGGTCCCACAGCCCATTGGTCCCACAGCCCATTGGTCCCACAGCCCAACGGTCCCACAGCCCAACGGTCCCACAGCCCAACGGTCCCACAGCCCAACGGTCCCACAGCCCAATGGTCCCACAGCCCATTGGTCCCACAGCCCATTGGTCCCACAGCCCAATGGTCCCACAGCATATTGCCAATGTTCCATGTTCCCACATTTCTAAGAAAAAAAATCAAATTCAGGCTCTATTTTCGACAACTAACCCTAACCCTAACCCTAACCCTAACCCTAATGGGCCATGGGACCAATGGGCTGTGGGACCGTTGGGCCGTGGGAACATAGGGCCGACCCCTGGCAATCTACCGACACTGCCTTGGCGATCGACGTATTGGGCACCCATGGAACGCACTCAGTGAGGGATATAGTGATCTCCAAGGATCTGCCACAGCCGAGTAGTGGAACTGTGAGGGCGCAGCTCAGACGCAGTCTCCTCTCCTTATGCTACACACATTCGGTTTGTCAATTAAAAAATGAACGTGACCGACAAATGCTTAATGAACAATTATCGATTATTCGACTAATCATGCCCAGCCCTAATACTTAGTGTAATGCAGATGTTTGTATTGCAATTTTCACTATATATTTATGTAGCATATTTGAAAAAGAAAAGGCTGTGTTGCTATTTTTGGTATATGCTGGTGAGTATTGAGTGTCACTGCTCTATCACTGCTTTATTCTCAGTTATTAAAAATACAAAAGTACTCAGCTGGGGAATGTATTTGCACTCCATAAAGTACTCACGTGGGTGTGGGGTTTCCTCTGGCCTCACATCCCAGAACAACGTTGTTCCAAGAAAAGGCTGTGAGGGACTCAGGGGTCATCAGCAGCACTGGGGGCTCTGGTACTAAGCACAAACACAATCACATTCTTAACATTTTCTCATCTCTCTTCTAATTCTTCTAATGCTGTTTCCTCATCACAAACACACCTGGAGTTGTGTTTTGTTTCTTTCACACATGTTTAACACACAAACCTGCACATTTAGGCTCATTTCCTCTGTCAATCTGTGCTCCACTGTGATTTTAAACTCCACTCACCTTCGCTAAAATCATATTTGGATTTTGAAATTTCCCATTTCCAAACTCTACTTAAAGGGATAGTTTGGGATTTTCGACATGAATTTGTTTGACATCCCCGTCAGCAGTGTCGTGCATCAGCACTGACTGACCTCCCGACAGAGTCCAGGGAGTTCTGCCCCAGTTTTGGTGCTGACGAAAGTGTCCGGCGAGTTGGCTGGAGTCATGAAAATAAAGCGTTTTTCTTCTCAAAACAATCTGTGCTCAGTGGACGCTGTCGGGAGGTCAGTCACTGCTGATGGGGACGTGCAGATTCATGTCAAAAAACCCAATAATCCCTTTAACAAAGGGTAAAAGGAGCTGTCAGCTTGAGAACGACTATTTCATGGCATCATATTTTGGAATAGAGCATTTATGTAGAGATGTAGACAGAGTAGTAAAACAGGATGACTTAAATATGTGTGAATGAGACAAAGCACAGCTCCAGGTATGTTTAGATGAGGGCACAGCAGTATAACATGTGTAACAGCTCACAGGAATCCAGTGTGTGTAATACAGGATCTTTACCACAGACATGACTCACTGATCTGTACACTGCATCTGTATCAGTGTATGTTTCCTTATTACATTATCTAGCAGCGGAGTGCCGCTAACACTTTAGCACACATGCTGATCATTTTGACAGATGTGGGGAAAAACATAATGAAACAAGAAGTTAGATAATAATAAGAGATTTTAAAACGATCCAATAAAAACAGACCTAAAAACAAATAGACTTTAAGTAACTGTAACTCATAAGGACAAAGGGAGAAATCAAATCCACACAAAAGCAACAAAAAAGTGCCCTCTGCCAATACTCAAAGCTGTGAAGATGTAGGAAATGTTTTGTTGTAGTTGAGGATTAAACCAGAGACTAAATCAGGACTAAACCAGAGACTCAACCAGGACTAAACCAGAGACTCAACCAGGACTAAACCAGAGACTCAACCAGGACTAAACCAGAGACTAAATCAGGACTAAACCAGAGACTCAACCAGGACTAAACCAGAGACTCAACCAGGACTAAACCAGAGACTAAATCAGGACTAAACCAGAGACTCAACCAGGACTAAACCAGAGACTCAACCAGGACTAAACCAGAGACTAAATCAGGACTAAACCAGAGACTCAACCAGGACTAAACCAGAGACTCAACCAGGACTAAACCAGAGACTAAATCAGGACTAAACCAGAGACTCAACCAGGACTAAACCAGAGACTCAACCAGGACTAAACCAGAGACTAAATCAGGACTAAACCAGAGACTCAACCAGGACTAAACCAGAGACTCAACCAGGACTAAACCAGAGACTAAATCAGGACTAAACCAGAGACTCAACCAGGACTAAACCAGAGACTCAACCAGGACTAAACCAGAGACTAAATCAGGACTAAACCAGAGACTCAACCAGGACTAAACCAGAGACTAAATCAGGACTAAACCAGAGACTAAATCAGGACTAAACCAGAGACTCAACCAGGACTAAACCAGAGACTCAACCAGGACTAAACCAGAGACTAAATCAGGACTAAACCAGAGACTAAATCAGAGACTCAACCAGGACTAAACCAGAGACTCAACCAGGACTAAACCAGAGACTCAACCAGGACTAAACCATAAACTAAATCAGGACTAAACCAGAGACTCAACCAGGACTAAACCAGAGACTAAATCAGGACTAAACCAGAGACTCAACCAGGACTAAACCAGAGACTAAATCAGGACTAAACCAGAGACTCAACCAGGACTAAACCAGAGACTAAATCAGGACTAAACCAGAGACTCAACCAGGACTAAACCATAAACTAAATCAGGACTAAACCAGAGACTAAATCAGGACTAAACAAGAGACTCAACCAGGACTAAACCAGAGACTAAATCAGGACTAAACCAGAGACTAAATCAGGACTAAACCAGAGACTAAATCAGGACTAAACCAGAGACTCAACCAGGACTAAACCATAAACTAAATCAGGACTAAACCAGAGACTCAACCAGGACTAAACCAGAGACTCAACCAGGACTAAACCATAAACTAAATCAGGACTAAACCAGAGACTCAACCAGGACTAAACCAGAGACTCAACCAGGACTAAACCAGAGACTAAATCAGGACTAAACCAGAGACTCAACCAGGACTAAACCAGAGACTAAATCAGGACTAAACCAGAGACTCAACCAGGACTAAACCAGAGACTAAATCAGGACTAAACCAGAGACTCAACCAGGACTAAACCAGAGACTCAACCAGGACTAAACCAGAGACTAAATCAGGACTAAACCAGAGACTCAACCAGGACTAAACCAGCGACTAAATCAGGACTAAACCAGAGACTAAATCAGGACTAAACCAGAGACTCAACCAGGACTAAAACAGAAACTCAACCAGGACTAAACCAGAGACTCAACCAGGACTAAACCAGAGACTCAACCAGGACTAAACCAGAGACTAAATCAGGACTAAACCAGAGACTCAACCAGGACTAAAACAGAAACTCAACCAGGACTAAACCAGAGACTAAATCAGGACTAAACCAGAGACTCAACCAGGACTAAACCAGAGACTCAACCAGGACTAAACCAGAGACTAAATCAGGACTAAACCAGAGACTCAACCAGGACTAAACCAGAGACTCAACCAGGACTAAACCAGAGACTCAACCAGGACTAAACCAGAGACTAAATCAGGACTAAACCAGAGACTCAACCAGGACTAAACCAGAGACTCAACCAGGACTAAACCAGAGACTAAATCAGGACTAAACCAGAGACTCAACCAGGACTAAACCATAAACTAAATCAGGACTAAACCAGAGACTAAATCAGGACTAAACCAGAGACTCAACCAGGACTAAACCAGAGACTAAATCAGGACTAAACCAGAGACTCAACCAGGACTAAACCATAAACTAAATCAGGACTAAACCAGAGACTAAATCAGGACTAAACCAGGACTAAACTAGGACTAAACCAGGACTAAACTAGGACTAAACCAGAGGCGTTTGTAGCCATCGTTGTTGTTCATATTTGTTAAAAGAGCTGGAGTTCGCGGAGGGCACTGTGTGAAACAAAGCAGATTTACAGGTTAGACACACGAGTCACATCTATGGAGGAAAGACACTTACTGTTTTGAAACGCATCTATGTCCAAACGGAGGCAGAGGAAGCAGCAGAGATGAGAGACGGGTTAAGGGTCATGCAGAAAACACATTAACAGACCATTTGAAAAGTCAAAGCAGCCAATAACATGCACTCTCCTCTGAATCAGACACAGACAAGGATCAGATTACAGTGCACAGCAACCAGGATTAAAACAGGATGAAACCAGAGATAAACCAGGACAAAACCAGGACTAAAGGAGGACTATAAAAGAGGACTCAGCCAGGACTAAACCAGGACTAAACTAGGGCTAAATTAGGGATAAACGGGATCAAACCAGAGATAAACCAGAACTAAACCAGGACTAAAGGAGGACTATAAAAGAGGACTCAGCCAGGACTAAACCAGGACTAAACTAAAACTAGATTTTAGTGCCATGAATTGTGTATAAATACAAATCAGGTCGAAAACAGTGTCTTTAAACATGTGAACTTTGAACAGAATCCCATTATTAAAACGTAAATCTAACTGGAATTGGAACGCTAGAAAAATCACATTTAGATTTTTTTCTGAACAGTTCAGCCCTAGAAGTTCAAACTGAATGCACCGATACCTGTACTTATATCGTATATCGGCACCGATATTGAACATTCTGGTGGATCGGATATTGACGTCTCATAATATTAAACTTTTTACCTTCAGCTGTTTGAGTCTAAAAGAAACAAATGCACGGTTTCAGCACTGATACTGGCTGATATCGGGGATGGGCAGATACTTAAAGCTCAAGTGTCAGAACGGAAAAGAGGTCTGACCCAGGATTTAACAGGACAAACCCAGACTAAACCAGGACTTCACCAGAACTAAACCAAATCAAGCTCAGCATTTCTATGAACAATCCTGATTTTTCCATTTTTTGTATCTCTCCATCCGCCGCTCTCCTTTTCCTGTCTTTCTCCCTCTCTCTTCTGACCTGCAGGGAGGCCTGCAGTGGAGGCTGCTGCACGGGGCAGTGGCGGTTAACTCCTTGATCCATCACATGAACAGTGCTGTGGGGGAGGGCTGTCCCTTCTGTGGGATCAGGGAGACCGTGTTCCACTGTTTTTGGGAGTGTGAGCGTCTGACACAGCTGCTCCACCTGCAGGGGGCAGTGTTCAGGAGTGTGGGGCAGGTGTTTAATGCCCAGGTGTTTGTGTGTGGGCTCAGATACTCTGTACAGAGCAGGAGGAGGGTCAGGCTGCTGAGCTTTCTGCTAGGACAGGCCAAGATGGCGGTGTATGTGAGCAGGAAGAGGAGGCTGCAGACTCAGAGTGGGGTCAGTGTGAGGACCAGACTCAGAGTGGGGTCAGTGTGAGGACCAGACTCAGAGTGGGGTCAGTGTGAGGACCAGACTCAGAGTGGGGTCAGTGTGAGGACCAGACTCAGAGTGGGGTCAGTGTGAGGACCAGACTCAGAGTGGGGTCAGTGTGAGGACCAGACTCAGCGTGGGGTCAGTGTGAGGACCAGACTCAGAGTGGGGTCAGTGTGAGGACCAGACTCAGAGTGGGGTCAGTGTGAGGACCAGACTCAGAGTGGGGTCAGTGTGAGGACCAGACTCAGAGTGGGGTCAGTGTGAGGACCAGACTCAGAGTGGGGTCAGTGTGAGGACCAGACTCAGGCTGGAGTTTGGACTCTACTCCATGAACAGTGATGAGGAGGGTTTTGAGGAGCTCTGGGGCTTTGGGGGGTGTCAGCCTGTGTGAAGGAGGGACAGCTCTTTTTTGGACCTCTGTTTTTGTAAATAATCTAAACAATGTAAATAGTGTAAATAGTCTGTATATGTAATGTCATTGTCATGTAAATAACACGAGGTGTGAGGTCAGTGTAAAATGTTTTGACAGACACAATAAAGGTCTGTTAAAAATCAATCTTCTGACCCGACTCCTCCTCATCCTTTTCTCTCTTTGTCTTCCTCTCAGGACCTCCCCAAACCAAATCCACGGAGACCTCTGAACTTAATGATTTACAAGATTTCAAAGCACGAGGAAACAATACAGAGCTAAAGAGAAAAACGAGGCTCGTAGAGACGCTCGTTTAGCACAGTTAGCATGTTAGCATGTTAGCATGTACTGTATGTCTTTCAGCTACTATTAAACAAGTAAAACGTAGCGCTGCTCAGCCTGTCCATGACCAGCCCCAAGGTTAAATGCACTCTTCTGATAGCTTTACTGTGCATTTGTATTATTTATGTCATGTGACGTGTTGAATAATTTTATCGTTTTATTACTGCTGAGAAGTGCAGTGTTAATGTTATGTAGAGCTTTGTCAAATTTAAATTTCCCTCGGGATCAGTATCGCTCTTTCTCTCTCTGTTGTCGTTTAAAATGCAAGACTAAAATGACTACAGTGACATGTAAATAATCTATTGTAGCTTTATGAAGACTGTAATCACGAGGGGTGTAACGATACGATATTGTCACAGTATGTACCTCACAATACGATATTTATTGCGATATCGTGGAAAAGCTCACAATATGGTGGTAAGGCTCACGATATTACGATATTCTACAGAATAACAAGACTGACTCTAAAATGCTTTGCCCAGTCATGAGGGATGTACCAGATTTTCACCATAAACACCGAACCAGATTTACTGTGATATTTTGTGGAGGCACAAAACTGTGAATCTATGAATCTTTCCTCTAAAAATGCTTCACAAAACTTAATCCAAAGAATGAAGATGTAAAAGTGCTTAGAACAGTTATTTCTTCATGTCGTCTGAAACGGAGCAAAGGATCATGGTCTATGTAGTTCCCTCTGTTTTTTTTAGCTGTTTCTGCATCAGAACTGTTCATTTAAGCAAAGACACTTGGGATTCGATATATTGTGATGGTCACGATATTATTGTGAGACCTTTGACGATACGATATCACCAGATTTCGGGAATTGTTACATCCCTATAATCACTTTTGAGAAGCTTTTTGTGCATGTAATATAACTCAAACATGGTCTGTGTGATTTTGATATCCTGACATCTTTTATTAGTAAAAGAAGATAATTATTATTTTCTTATATGTATTTATTGATTTGTTTGTAAAGGGACATCACATATTAATGAACATTTAAAATGTAAATATGTAAAGATTATAGCCGCATGGCTCATTTCCATCTTCAGTCCCTTGGCAGGTTGATGTACAAATAATGTACAGCAACAATCACAGGACTAAACCAGGACTAAACCAGGACTAAACCAGGACTAAACCAGGACTAGACCAGGACTAAACCAGGACTAAACCAGGTCTAAACCAGGACTAAACCAGGACTAGACCAGGACCAACCCAGGACTAAACCAGGACTAAACCAGGACTAAACCAGGACTAAACTAGGACTAAACCAGGACTAAACCAGGACTAAACCAGGACTAAACCAGGACTAAACCAGGACTAAACTAGGACTAAACCAGGACTAAACCAGGACTAAACCAGGACTAAACCAGGACCAACCCAGGACCAACCCAGGACTAAACCAGGACTAAACCAGGACTAAACCAGGACCAACCCAGGACTAAACCAGGACTAAACCAGGACTAAACTAGGACTACCTCATAAATCAGTTCTAAAACTAGGATTAGACTAAACCAGGACTAACGCCAGACTAAAACCAGACCAAATTAGGACTAAATCGGGACTAAACCAGGGCTGAACTAGGACTAAACCAGGACTAAACCAGGACTAAACCAGGACTAAACCAGGACCAACCCAGGACTAAACCAGGACTAAACTAGGACTAAACCAGGACTAAACCAGGACTAAACCAGGACTAAACCAGGACCAACCCAGGACCAACCCAGGACTAAACCAGGACTAAACCAGGACTAAACCAGGACCAACACAGGACTAAACCAGGACTAAACCAGGACTAAACCAGGACTAAACCAGGACCAACACAGGACTAAATCAGGACTAAACCAGGACTAAACCAGGACCAACACAGGACTAAACCAGGACTAAACCAGGACTAAACCAGGACCAACACAGGACTAAACCAGGACTAAACCAGGACTAAACCAGGACTAAACCAGGACCAACACAGGACTAAACCAGGACTAAACCAGGACTAAACCAGGACCAACACAGGACCAACCCAGGACTAAACCAGGACTAAACCAGGACTAAACCAGGACCAACCCAGGACTAAACCAGGACTAAACTAGGACTAAACCAGGACTAAACCAGGACTAAACCAGGACTAAACCAGGACCAACCCAGGACTAAACCAGGACTAAACTAGGACTAAACCAGGACTAAACCAGGACTAAACCAGGACTAAACCAGGACCAACCCAGGACTAAACCAGGACTAAACCAGGACTAAACCAGGACTAAACCAGGACCAACACAGGACTAAACCAGGACTAAACCAGGACTAAACCAGGACCAACACAGGACTAAACCAGGACTAAACCAGGACTAAACCAGGACCAACACAGGACCAACCCAGGACTAAACCAGGACTAAACCAGGACTAAACCAGGACTACACAAGAACTAAACCAGGACTAAACCAGGACTACACAAGAACTAAACCAGGACTAAACCAGAACTAAACCAGGACTAAACCAGGACCAACACAGGACTAAACCAGGACTAAACCAGGACTAAACCAGGACCAACACAGGACTAAACCAGGACTAAACCAGGACTAAACCAGGACTAAACCAGGACCAACACAGGACTAAACCAGGACTAAACCAGGACTAAACCAGGACCAACACAGGACCAACCCAGGACTAAACCAGGACTAAACCAGGACTAAACCAGGACCAACCCAGGACTAAACCAGGACTAAACCAGGACTAAACCAGGACTAAACCAGGACTAAACCAGGACCAACCCAGGACTAAACCAGGACTAAACTAGGACTAAACCAGGACTAAACCAGGACTAAACCAGGACTAAACCAGGACCAACCCAGGACTAAACCAGGACTAAACCAGGACTAAACCAGGACTAAACCAGGACCAACACAGGACTAAACCAGGACTAAACCAGGACTAAACCAGGACTAAACCAGGACCAACACAGGACTAAACCAGGACTAAACCAGGACTAAACCAGGACCAACACAGGACCAACCCAGGACTAAACCAGGACTAAACCAGGACTAAACCAGGACCAACCCAGGACTAAACCAGGACTAAACTAGGACTAAACCAGGACTAAACCAGGACTAAACCAGGACTAAACCAGGACCAACCCAGGACTAAACCAGGACTAAACTAGGACTAAACCAGGACTAAACCAGGACTAAACCAGGACTAAACCAGGACCAACCCAGGACCAACCCAGGACTAAACCAGGACTAAACCAGGACTAAACCAGGACTAAACCAGGACCAACCCAGGACTAAACCAGGACTAAACCAGGACTAAACCAGGACTAAACTAGGACTAAACCAGGACTAAACCAGGACTAAACCTGGACTAAACCAGGACCAACCCAGGACCAACCCAGGACTAAACCAGGACTAAACCAGGACTAAACCAGGACCAACCCAGGACTAAACCAGGACTAAACCAGGACTAAACTAGGACTACCTCATAAATCAGTTCTAAAACTAGGATTAGACTAAACCAGGACTAACGCCAGACTAAAACCAGACCAAATTAGGACTAAATCGGGACTAAACCAGGGCTGAACTAGGACTAAACCAGGACTAAACCAGGACTAAACCAGGACTAAACCAGGACCAACCCAGGACTAAACCAGGACTAAACTAGGACTAAACCAGGACTAAACCAGGACTAAACCAGGACTAAACCAGGACCAACCCAGGACCAACCCAGGACTAAACCAGGACTAAACCAGGACTAAACCAGGACTAAACCAGGACCAACCCAGGACTAAACCAGGACTAAACCAGGACTAAACCAGGACTAAACTAGGACTAAACCAGGACTAAACTAGGACTAAACCAGGACTAAACCAGGACTAAACCAGGACTAAACCAGGACCAACCCAGGACCAACCCAGGACTAAACCAGGACTAAACCAGGACTAAACTAGGACTACCTCATAAATCAGTTCTAAAACTAGGATTAGACTAAACCAGGACTAAACCAGGACCAACCCAGGACTAAACCAGGACTAAACCAGGACCAACCCAGGACTAAACCAGGACTAAACCAGGACTAAACTAGGACTACCTCATAAATCAGTTCTAAAACTAGGATTAGACTAAACCAGGACTAACGCCAGACTAAAACCAGACCAAATTAGGACTAAATCGGGACTAAACCAGGGCTGAACTAGGACTACAATTACACTAAGACAAACCTTATAAACCAGGACTAAAACAGAACAAACCACTGTCTGAACATGCATTTAACACCATGCTGGTGCTTATGGTTTACTCACAGTTCAGGGGGATGTGTAGAGATCCCTGAGTGAATGGCAGTGTGAAGAGGAAGGACAGAGAGAGGAGGAAGAGGAGGACAGAGGGTCTCCTATAGCTCCTCCAACAGCGCTGTGGTGCCTCCATCTCTCAAAGTCCCATCCAAAACCAGCAAAGAGGAACCAGGCTCGAGCATCAACCAGATTAAACCTCCTTCTCCCGTGTGGACCGGAGCAGAGATGGGCCCCAGAAAAGGTATGTTTAGCTGGGGAGGGGCCACTTCAGCAGCCTCCACTCTCACAACCAGTACTTACGTCTGTGGAAAAATAAGAGAAAGAAAGAAAGAACAGGTCAAGGATAGTAGGGTTGAAAATCAGATACTAATCAATACTAAAACTAGTACTAAAACAAGTATCAGAGCACATAGACCAGTACACACCCCTGGAGCACTGAGGAACCTCCTGCACCACTGAGGGATACACACATATCAGAGCACATTGTAATACTATCACTGATGTTGATGTGTATGTTTCTATTGTCTAAATAAAGAGTGTTTTGTTACCATCATAGTGTCAGAATCGGTACTACTGTCATTTCATCTTTATAATGAATCTTTATAATTGATCGTTGTTTGACAGCGTGGTGAAGGAAATGTGGGGCCCAAACCGCTCTTTCTAGAACACAGACTGTATATAAAAGTGGACTCAGTGAGTGTGACGTCAGCCACAGCGTTCAGCTCCACTCACATGAAGCTCGTGATGCTCACAGTTACAGGAGCAAATCTGGAGCCAGACGCTATATTAGGAATAGGATTTTTGTTTAATGGATAAAATAGCAAAAAACTGGATCATGTAGAGCAGGTTAATACAAATATGATGAAGGTCACTGCAGCAGTTCCAGAGAGAGGGGCCACAATATTCCAGTGTAAGGTAATGGGAGCCAAGGTCAGAAGGAGCCGGAAGAGCCGCCTGCTCACTTCCTGTTTGGAACATGGCGGCTAGCACGTTAGCTATGTCCGTATACAGTCTGTGATTTAGACTCTAACTCTTTCTATTGAGGTCGATTTTAGAATAATCATTATGTTGATTAAACATAATTAAAATAAATTGGGCCAATAGAAAACATCTTGGCCCAGGTACAAAAATGTCAGACTCAGGATTTTATTTCACTTTTAGCCTCGGGATTGAGGTAAGTAAGTCTATAAAGACTTACAAAGACTAAGTGTTTATTTAGGTCTGGAGTATCTAAACCATTTCTTGGTATTGAAATCAAGACTGAAATGTTGTGACAACACTAGATAATAACATGATCATTACTTATAATAATGACTGTATTGATGACCTCATCCTCTCAGATGATTGAATCCATTGTACTTTGCTCTGAAATATTCCAAAAGGTAAATACACAAACCTACAAATCTATGTGTGGCTAGACTCAAGAACTCACTATTATCCAACAATATTAAATGTATTCTGTAAGAAATGTTCTTGTCCTTTGCTGTGAAGACATTTGTGATCCAGCAGTTGATACTTTGCAGCTGATGCCATCAGTATTACCTGGTGTTTGATGCTAACTGTAGGCTCTGCCCTGTCTGAAGCTTGGGTTGACTTTTATCTGACCTTTATTTTAACACAATCTAACTAGAAAGACATTCAATTTACAAAATAAATTACAGTTACAGGATCGCTATCTTTCAGCACTGCCACCATTTAGTTGAAAATCAAACACTTAAACAGGGACATGGACTGATCACAGGCTCCTAAAAATATGTTATTTAAGTTTGTTTTTTTCAGTCACAAAGCTTTTTGGCAGTGTTTGCTATTGTGAACATTGCATTACCATGGTAACTTCTGAATGTTCCACTATGTCACTACAGAGTATGAATAAAATGAATCATGTAAAGAGTGCATCACACTCACACTAGTCTACTGACCGTAACCATAGTCATGTTTAGGCCCGAGTGCCAGAGGCTGGTGAAGGGCTTATTAGTGTCACACAGTGATGCTCATAGGGGGCGGGAACTAAAATGACGTGACGTGACTCGCCTGTAGTGACCAGGGACCCTCACCATGATGTAGCAATGCACCAGAGGTTTCCCAAAATGTAGAGTTTGTCGGGCAAAAAAAAGCGGAACATTGTTCTCGTATCAGAATTTTCTTCTTTTTTTTCCCCTCCTAACTCACTCACCCATTTTTCACCCAGTGAACAATGTCGAAAACTCACGAAATTTGGCCACGTGTGAAAAAGTCTGTTTCTCTAACTTTTGGCTATTTCCATTTTCAATAAATAAATAAAATGTCTCGTCAGCGCCCCCTAACGAGACAAAAATGCCTTAGGGAATACGAATGACACCAAAAAACAATTTGCACGTAGAATCATGAAATTTAACACAGAAGTCGATCATGACAAGACAAGTAAAAAATATTATTATGGCCACGCCCCCTGACACACCAGAAGGCGGCCATCTTGGATTAAAGTTTGTGAAGCTGAAACGCACTCCTCCGAAGGCGTCACCCAAACGGCCTCAGATTTGGTCACATTATCTCCAGGACGAGAACGTCCAAAAATATCCACATCCCAAATCCGTCTGACGTCTCTGAGCAGTGAAGCCACAAAAAATGCACTAATTTTTGGAAATTTACAAATTGCTCCTATTTGCTCAAACAAACTCTGATTTCAATGAAATGTGACACAGTTCTTAAACTCTCTGCTCTAAAGCGACTGAATGTGAAAAAATTTAATTTGGCGCATTAGCGCCCCCTACAGATTGAAATAAAACATGACCCCCCAAGCATGTTCAAAAACTCACCAAACTTTGCGAAAAATTCAGAAATGATGAGACATTTGAGAAAATATATATTTCATGTGTGGGGATCAAAAAATGGAGATAAAACGCCACCTCGAATATTAGGCTCCGCCCACTCCTATGGGAGCCATCCCAGCTCAACTTAGTCGTAGAGCCACGAAATTCTGTACACACATTTGTCACTTGAAGACAAACAAAAAATATTATTATGGCCACGCCCCCTGACAAAGTAGAAGGCGGCCATCTTGGATTGAAATCTTCAAAATGCAGAGTCTGCATTTTCGCTCATGTTGTGTTTGAACGAACTCCTCTGAAGGCGCTTCACCCACAGGGCTGAAAATCACCGTACATCATCTAGAGAAGTGCTGAAAATCACCTACATCATCTAAAGAAGTGCTGAAAATCACCTACATCATCTAGAGAAGTGCTGAAAATCACCTACATCATCTAAAGAAGTGCTGAAAATCACCTACATCATCTAGAGAAGTGCTGAAAATCACCTACATCATCTAGAGAAGAGCTGAAAATCACCTACATCATCTAGAGAAGTGCTGAAAATCACCTACATCATCTAGAGAAGAGCTGAAAATCACCTACATCATCTAGAGAAGTGCGGCTGCAAAAGTTTGCTCTATTTTTTTGGTCATGGTTTACGTGCGGCGAAGCTCCGAAGTTCAATCAAAATTTAGACAATATTCAACGTGAAGATTTGCTCTCATTGGCACAGACTTAGGCCGATTGTGCTGAAATTTGAGTCACTGATGCTGATCTCGGCCTGAATATAAAACACTATAAAGCATATGGAAAATTACACTATAGCGCCCCCTAGACATGAAACATCAACATTATCGGATTCATACCAAATTAGGGAATTAAATTCTTTACATGACTACGAGCAAAAAAATACATTACGGACATGGTGAATTTTTCACTGTTGGCCAGGAGGGGGCGCAAAAACTCCTCAAAAATCATTTAAAGGTGCACTATGTAATTTTTCTGATGCAGGATGTGTTGGCCTGGGAAATTTGAATCACTAGTACGTGATCTCGGCCTGAATATAACACACTGTAAAGCATATGAAAAGTGTGGTTGGGGTTTATGGTTATTAGGGTTAGTGTGGCGCGTGGCGTTTGCACGGCGTGATGTGCAGGGTTCGCCGGTTGTGGGGCACAGTGTTTGCGGAGTGCAGCGTAGGCGCATGCAAGGGCCGATCATCACCGCTTGCGGCTATATTATTACAGTATATCTGCTACCACAGTCTCTACACAATCTATAAAAAAGACAGAAGTGAACAGATCTGCTGGCATAGAGGTGGAGAAGGCAACAATATGCACTGGAACAATTCTCTGAGGGAGGAGCAGAGATAAATAAATAAAAATAATGTTTTTTCCTTATCAAACATCACAAGACAAATAATGATCTAGAATGAAAGCAACACAGATTAAAGACAAACCTCATTAGCTCCAGGGTCATGTGTGCACAAGCCAGAAAAGCATCGACCAATCAAAGCACAGATAAGAAGAGGGAACGGGGACACTTAGACAAGCATCGGCACACAGAGAACAACGGATCCATTAGAGTCAAACATTATTAACTGTGCTGTCAGTTCAGCTCTGGACAAAGCTCCAAAGCAAAGACTGATAAACTCACCCCAGAGCACAGATGTATTTTAAGTGTAATATTATTCAAAAATTAAACAGTGAAATTTCCGTCCTCGTGAGGTCTTTTTGAACCCATGTGTGTGTGTTTGTTTGCAGTGTGGCGTTTGCAGGGTGAGGTCACTGAACACAGATCTGATCAGTGGCAGGAAACAGCTTCATCTAATCTCATTATGAAAACATCAGGTCTGAGTCGGTTTGTGTCACCTCCCTTTCCTCTGTCCTCGCTCCCTTTCATCTGCTCTCCTCCCCGCTCTCTCTCTCTCTCTCTCTTTTCTCCTCCTCTCTCTGATTCTGTTCATGTCTTCTTTGTCCTTGCTCTGTGACTGACCGCTGACCCGTGACAGACACATGGAGCCCAAACCCTAACGCCTCCTGTGACGCCTCATCAGCACAAAACAGAAAACAACTCACCAAACAATATTAATGAAAATGAGTGCTGCCGACTAATTAAAATGAGGCTATTTTCTGAGTGAAAATGACACTGCTCTTATTCATTCACTCCACATTCTATTATAGAAGCCACAGCTGCCCTGGGGCAGTCTGATGGAAGTGAGGCTGCCAATCTGCACCACACACTACGAGTAAATGTGCTATAAAGTGGATGGGGCCACAGTCACTGCTGCCCCACTCTGTGCCAGCACCAACCAGGCCTGGCACAGAGGATCAGGAAGCTGAAAACCTTCAACTGTTCATTTATTTACATTTTTCATGTTATTGTAAAACAAAAATTATATTAAATATATAAAAAAATGTCAAATTAAAATTAGCTAAAGAAATAATGAACCTTATGTGAGGAATAGATTTGGTCTCATCACAGTGTAGTGTGCATGAGGCACATACATGTGAGTGTGTCTCATCACAGTGTAGTGTGCATGAGGCACAGACATGTGTGAGTGTGTCTCATCACAGTGTAGTGTGCATGAGGCACAGACATGTGTGAGTGTGTCTCATCACAGTGTAGTGTGCATGAGGCACAGACATGTGTGAGTGTGTCTCATCACAGTGTAGTGTGCATGAGGCACATACATGTGTGAGTGTGTCTCATCACAGTGTAGTGTGCATGAGGCACAGACATGTGTGAGTGTGTCTCATCACAGTGTAGTGTGCATGAGGCACATACATGTGTGAGTGTGTCTCATCACAGTGTAGTGTGCATGAGGCACAGACATGTGTGAGTGTGTCTCATCACAGTGTAGTGTGCATGAGGCACATACATGTGAGTGTGTCTCATCACAGTGTAGTGTGCATGAGGCACATACATGTGTGAGTGTGTCTCATCACAGTGTAGTGTGCATGAGGCACAGACATGTGTGTGTGTGTCTCATCACAGTGTAGTGTGCATGAGGCACATACATGTGTGAGTGTGTCTCATCACAGTGTAGTGTGCATGAGGCACATACATGTGAGTGTGTCTCATCACAGTGTAGTGTGCATGAGGCACATACATGTGTGAGTGTGTCTCATCACAGTGTAGTGTGCATGAGGCACAGACATGTGTGAGTGTGTCTCATCACAGTGTAGTGTGCATGAGGCACAGACATGTGTGAGTGTGTCTCATCACAGTGTAGTGTGCATGAGGCACATACATGTGTGAGTGTGTCTCATCACAGTGTAGTGTGCATGAGGCACATACATGTGTGAGTGTGTCTCATCACAGTGTAGTGTGCATGAGGCACAGGGGAGGAGGGGGCAGCTGGTTAATGCAGAGCTCCTCCCACATCCAATTATTACACAACCTGGGCCCACTGCGTCTCTCTCTCCCCTCCTCCATATCATTCTCTCTTCATCTCTCTCTCTCCTCTCCTTTGTCACTCCTCTCTCATTCACTTACACTTTCCTCTTCCTGCTCCTTCTCTCTTCCACTCCTCTCTAACACTTTTCTGTCTCTCCTCCACTGCCCCCACCGTCTGTCTCTCTCTTCCGCTTATTTTTCTCTCTCTGTTACACACCCATTTTGCTCTTTCTTCCTTTCTCTCTCCCCTGTCTCTATCTCCTCCTTTGCTCCCCTCTTATCTGTCCCTCTCATTCTCTCTCCCTCCTCTCTCCTCTCTCATCTCTTCCCTCTCTCCCATCTTTTCTACATCCCCTCTCTGTCCTCCATTGTTTTTCTTATACTTCACCTCCACCCTCTCTCTCTAATTTCTTCTCTCTCTATCTTCTATCTCTCCCCTCTCTTTTCCCCTCCCCTCTCTCTCCTCCATCTCCTCTCCCTGATCCCTCTCTCTCTCTCGTTCTCTTTTGTCAGCCTTTAATTCACCTTCAGATCTTCAGAATCGGATGGAGATTTACATAATTGGTTCTGTCCCCAGTTTCCCCCCATGTGTCTCGCCCCAGTGCAGATCTGCTGTGTAAGCAGCTCTTCAGGTCATGACAAAACATTTGATTGTCTGAGAATCAGGAAGTGCACTGTAGCATGCTAGTTGGTGAAAAGTGCTTCTAAATTCATTATGATGAATAAGTAGATAACCAAGGAAGAACTTTGGATCACAAAATTCTGTTCAGTTTTCATGTTTTAAAAATCAGGTGCAGCTCCGAGCAGTTTGATCATGAACGCTTTTTATTTATTCCGTTTTATATTTATATATTTATATATTCCCTCATTTGCACTGTTATGTTGTGTTTGATAAATATTAGAAACTAATAAATTGCTTATGCGACTCCCCGTTTTGTTTGCTATTGTTCCAGGGCCCTCAGTCGTCTTGTGTGTCAATTATTCCCCATGTCCTCTCTCCACCTATGCCCTCTCCCTCCTCCCTCTCTCCATCTATGCCCTCTCCCTCCTCCCTCTCTCCACCTATGCCCTCTCCCTCCTCCCTCTCTCCACATATGCCCTCTCCCTCCTCCCTCTCTCCATCTCGCCCTCTCTGCCCTCTTTCCATCTCCCTCTCTCTCCCCTTTCTCTCACCCTTTTTCTCCCCTTTCCACCCTCTCTCCTTCTTTCTCTTCCCCCATCGTCCCCTCTCTCTCTCCCTCTTGCCATCTCCCTCGTTCCCCCTCCCTCTTTCTTTCTCTTGCTCTCTCCCTCTCCTCCTCTCTCCTCCTCCCCCTCTATCTCTCCCTCGGGGTAAAATTATTTGCAAAATAAATGGCACGAGCCGAGGCAGAAACAGCTGAGGGACATAAGGGACAGCGGGGGGCAGCACTAACGACCACCAGCAGGGGGCCCCCACTGTCCCGGGCCCAGACAGGAGCAGCAGACATGAACAATGACAGAGCAAAATGTCCCAGCATGCTTCACTCTGTGGCCGCACGCTAACAGTATGTGCGAGGGGTGATTCTTTATCGAACAAAGTCACACACTGCAAAAAGCAGGACAAGGTGAAATGACCAGAATTTTGACCAGAGTTTTGAGAAATGTTGATTAGTATTTCAAGTTTTAAATTACATTTTATTTTTGAGTGTTAAAGAGTTTTTTTTTTTATGTTAAAGGCTCTGTACCTGATTTTTTCGGCCAATCGGCCAATAACCTGTCTCTCCACAACATGGAAGCTCATGTCCGGCATCATCGCGGCTAAGATAAGCGGCACATGGATCAATACATGAGCGCAGCACAGAAGGGCATCGGCAAAAACACCAGGGGAGCCAAACACCAACTCCTGGTTGACCGAACAGTCGCTCGAGACTGCAGAACCCGTCAGACCAACCTGTGCACTGCCTGGATTGATTACAGTAAAGCCTCTGACTCAATGCCACACACATGGATCACTGAGTGACTGGAGCTGTACAATATCAACAGGACTCTAAGGGCTTCATTGCAAACTCGATGCGGTTGTGGAAAACCACCCTTGAAGCCAATGGCAAGCCACTTGCACAAGTGACCATCAAATGTGGCATATACCAAGGAGACGCACTGTCCCCACTGCTGTTCTGCATAGGTCTGAACCCCCTCAGCCAAATAATCGACCGCACTGGCTGTGGATACCGACTCAGAAACGGGGCCACCATCAGTCACCTCCTCTACATGGATGACATCAAGCTGTACGCTAAGAGCGAGCGAGACATCGACTCACTGATCCACACCACCAGGATCTACAGCACAGACACTGGAATGTCATTCGGGCTGGAGAAATGTAGTAGGATGGTGACAAAGAGAGGGAAGGTGGTCCACACAGAGGGGGTCTCACTCCCAGAGGGAACAATAACAGACACTGAGGACAGTTACAAGTACCTTGGTAGCCCACAGGCAAATGGCTCCTTGACGAGGCAACAAGGAGAGCGGCGACAGCCAAATACCTGCAAAGAGTACGGCAGGTCCAAAGAAGCTCAATGGAAAGAACAAGGCGCAGGCAATAAACAGCTACGCCCTGCCAGTGATCAGACCCAGCAGGAATCAGGCACTGGCCAAAGGAGGAGATACAGACCACGGATGTTAAGACACGAAAGCTCCTGACCTGCAGGAGGGTTCATCCCAAGTCCAGCACCCTGAGACTGTACACGAGCCGGAAGGAAGGAGGCCGAGGACTAGTGAGTGTGGGAACCACTGTCCAGGATGAAACATCCAAGCTCCACAAGTACATCAGTGACAAGGCCCAGACTGATGACGCTCAGAGAATGTCTCAGACAGTGGGGTGCAGAGGAAGAGGTGCTGGAGGGACCATCATGGCAGGACAAACCCCTACATGGGGCGAACCACCGGAACATAACTGAAGTGGCTGATGTCAAGAAATCCTACCAATGTTTGGAGAGGGCTGGTCTGAAGGACACAGAGGCTCATCCTGGAGCACAGGAGCCTTGAGCACCCGAGCAATAGAGGCCCAGATCTACCACACCAGACAAGACCCAAGGTGTAGGCTGTGCAAAGAAGTGCCTGAGACAGTCCAGCACATAACTGCAGGGTGTAAGATGCTGCAGGGAAAGCGTACATGGAGCGACATAACCAAGTAGCGGGCATAGTGTACAGAAACATCTGTGCAGAGTACGGGCTGGAAACCCCAGGATCAAGGTGGGAAACGCCTCCAAAAGTTGTGGAGAATGAGCCAAGATCCTGTGGGACTTCCAAATACAGACTGACAGAATGGTGATAAACCAACCAGACATCGTGGTTCTGGATAAGCGAGTGAACAAAGCCGTGGTGGTGGACATTGCAATACCGAGCGATGGCAATGTCAGGAAAAAGGAACATGAGAAACTAGAGAAATACCAGGGGCTCAAGGAAGAGCTGGAGAGGCCTGAAGGTGAAAGCATCGGTGGAGCCTGTGGTGATCGGAGCACTCGGGGCTGTGACCCCCAAACTGGATGAGTGGTTACAGCAGATCCCAGGAAGGACAACAGACATCTGAGTCCAGAAAAGTGCAGTACTGGAACAGCAAAGATACTGCGCAGAACTCTCAAGCTCCCAGGCCTCTGGTAGAACCCGAGCTGATGAGGGTGAGAGACCAACCACCGTGGAAGGTGAGAAATGCGTTTTTTTTTTTTATATATAACTTTGTTTTCCCATTGAAGCTAACAGTACTAAAAGTACTTTGTACTCTGTCAAAGCAGTTCACCTGTATCTGTGACAGAAAAGCACTCAGGGACATTTTAAATTCAACCAACAATTCAACAGGAAATGGCGTAAACAGAGTCAGAGCTGTGGCCATTAGTGATCTGCTGTCACTTTGCCTCAGAGCCCAGGCTCCCAGCGGGCACACACATGAATATGAGTCTGTAAATCTGGTCTGTGCACTACATATGCTGTGCAATGTTCCTGTCAAAAATAATAATATAATTATTATTTTGACATTGTGACATTAAGAGCTTCTCATACACTATATATGTACTGGGCCAATACAAAGTTTATTCAAACGGCAGAAAATCAGGTACAGTGACACATTACATTGTGCAGCTTGTATTGAAAAGTATTGTCTTATTTTTCCATTTCATTCTTATTTTCATTTAATATATTTCCACTGAATTATATAACATAAGACATTTAATTCTGTTCCACATTTCTTATTGAACCTAAACTACTCTAATCAATCAGTCAAACTTGATTTATTTTACAGCGCTTTTCATACAAAAAATGCAGCACAAAGTGCACTGCAGTCATGTTAACTCAGCCCTTTTTTACAGTGAAGATGTAAAAATCAAGAGGCGACATCCCATAATTTAAATATTCATGAGCTCCTGCTGTGGACTGAAGGAGGGGGAGGGGCCAGCCCTCTTTAACTAATTAGGTCTTAATCTAGAGCGAGTGAGGGAGAACGCAGTGCTTTGGTTCATTCAGGCAGGGCTATGCTACATGTACTTGACCTCATGCTAACAGGGAGCTGAGGGCCCCTGTGGTTCTTTCTATTGTCCCGTTATGGACCAACATGAGGCTTCTGTGTCATTAGGGCCTCTGAAATGAACTGACACAGAGACGACACATTTACAAACCACAGACAGAAGTAATGAGCCAAACACATCAGTCACACATACAAAAGTAATGAGCCAAACACATCAGTCACACAGACAGAAGTAATGAGCCAAACACATCAGTCACACATAATGATGAATACATGAATTTAACTTAACATGAATATTTCCTCTGTCAGCAGAGACTGATCCAGATTTAAATCAGAACTACACTAGATCTGAGGAGTAAATCAGAACTGAGCCAGGGACTAAACCAGGACTAAACTGAGACTAAACCAGGACTAAACCAGGACTAAACTGAGACTAAACCAGGACTAAACCAGGACTAAACTGAGACTAAACCAGGACTAAACTGAGACTAAACTGAGACTAAACCAGGACTAAACTGAGACTAAACCAGGACTAAGCCAGGACTAAACTGAGACTAAACCAGGACTAAACTGAGACTAAACTGAGACTAAACCAGGACTAAACTGAGACTAAACCAGGACTAAGCCAGGACTAAACTGAGACTAAACCAGGACTAAACTGAGACTAAACTGAGACTAAACCAGGACTAAACTGAGACTAAACCAGGACTAAACTGAGACTAAACTGAGACTAAACCAGGACTAAACTGAGACTAAACCAGGACTAAACCAGGACTAAACTGAGACTAAACCAGGACTAAACTGAGACTAAACTGAGACTAAACCAGGACTAAACTGAGACTAAACCAGGACTAAGCCAGGGCTAAATTAGTCTAATCCAGAGACTAGACTAGGTGCCAAGGGTCCTGGACTAAGCCAGGACGAAAACAGGACTAAATCAGAACTACACAAGGATAAAGAGTAGGGACTAAACCAGGGACTAAACCAGGACTAAACCAGGACTAAACCAGGGCTAAATCACAGACTAAACCAGGACTGTACTAGACTTAAGTTATACCTGGGACTTAACCAAGGACTAAGCGAGGACTAAACAAGGGACTAAAACAGGACAAGACCAGACCTCTGTCAGGTCAAAACCAGGACTGTACCAGGACTTATTACCCCACAGGACTGTACCGGGACTTATTACCCCACAGGACTGTACCAGGACTTATTACCCCACAGGACTGTACCAGGACTTATTACCCCACAGGACTGTACCAGGACTTATTACCCCACAGGACTGTACCAGGACTTATTACCCCACAGGACTGTACCAGGGCCTTACTGGCCCGGTGGACTCCTGAGGCAGCTGACGGGTACCGTCGGGCCAAGCGTGCTGCAGCCCGGGCGGTTGCAGAGGCAAAAACTCGGGTCTGGGAGGAGTTCGGGGAGGCCATGGAGGAGGACTATCGGACGGCCCCAAGGAAATTCTGGCAAACCGTCCGGCGCCTCAGGAGGGGGAAGCGGTCCTTCACCAACACTGTTTACAGTGCGGGGGGAGAGCTGCTGACCTCGACTGGGGATGTTGTCGGGCGGTGGAAGGAATACTTTGGGGATCTCCTCAATCCCACCGTCACGTCCTCCGAAGAGGAGGCCGAGGCTGGGGACCCAGAGGCGGACTCATCCATCACCCTGGCCGAAGTCACTGAGGTGGTCAGAAAGCTCCTCGGTGGCAAGGCTCCGGGGGTGGATGAGATCCGCCCTGAGTACCTTAAGTCTCTGGGTGTTGTGGGGCTGTCTTGGCTGACACGTCTCTACAACATCGCGTGGCGGTCGGGAACAGTACCTCTGGACTGGCAGACCGGGGTGGTGGTCCCTCTGTATAAAAAAGGGGGACCGGAGGGTGTGTTCCAACTACAGGGGAATCACACTCCTCAGCCTCCCCGGTAAAGTCTATGCCAGGGTGCTGGAGAGGAGAGTTCGGCCGATAGTCGAACCTCGGATTCAAGAGGAGCAGTGTGGTTTTCGGCCTGGTCGTGGAACACTGGACCAGCTCTACACCCTCCATCGGGTGCTCGAGGGTTCATGGGAGTTTGCCCAACCAGTCCACATGTGTTTTGTGGACTTGGAGAAGGCATTCGACCGTGTCCCTCGTGGTGCCCTGTGGGGGTGCTCCGGGAGTATGGGGTCCGGGGCCCTTTGCTAAGGGCTGTCCGGTCCCTGTATGACCGGAGCAGGAGCTGTGTTCGCATTGCCGGCAGTAAGTCAGACCTGTTCCCGGTGCATGTTGGACTCCGCCAGGGCTGCCCTTTGTCACCGGTTCTGTTCATTGTATTTATGGACAGAATTTCTAGGTGCAGCCAGGGGCCGGAGGGGGTCCAGTTCGGGGACCACAGGATTTCATCGCTGCTTTTTGCGGATGATGTTGTCCTGTTGGCTCCATCGAACCAGGACCTGCAGCGTGCACTGGGGCGGTTTGCAGCCGAGTGTGAAGCGGCTGGGATGAGAATCAGCTGTTCCAAATCCGAGGCCATGGTTCTCGACCGGAAAAAGGTGGATTGCCCTCTCCGGGTGGGTGGGGAGTCTCTGCCTCAAGTGGAGGAGTTCAAGTATCTCGGGGTCTTGTTCACGAGTGAGGGGAGGATGGAGCGTGAGATTGACAGGCGGATCGGTGCGGCGTCGGCAGTGATGCAGTCGCTGTATCGGACCGTTGTGGTGAAGAGGGAGCTGAGCCGAAGGCGAAGCTCTCGATTACGGTCAATTTACGTTCCTACCCTCACCTATGGTCATGAGCTCTGGGTAATGACCGAAAGAACAAGATCGCGGATACAAGCGGCCGAAATGAGTTTCCTCCGCAGAGTGGCCGGGCGCTCCCTTAGAGATAGGGTGAGGAGCTCGGTCACACGGGAGGAGCTCGGAGTAGAGTCGCTGCTCCTCCACGTCGAGAGGAGCCAGCTGAGGTGGTTCGGGCATCTGGTCCGGATGCCTCCTGGACGCCTCCCTCGGGAGGTGTTCCGGGCATGTCCCACCGGTAGGAGGCCCCGGGGAAGACCCAGGACACGCTGGAGGGACTATGTCTCTCGGCTGGCCTGGGAACGCCTCGGGGTCCGTCCGGAGGAGCTGGAGGAAGTGGCTGGGGAGAAGGAAGCTTGGGAGCCCCTGCTTAGACTGCTGCCCCCGCGACCCGGCCCCGGATAAGCGGAAGAAGATGGATGGATGGACTGTACCAGGACTTATTACCCCACAGGACTGTACCAGGACTTATTACCCCACAGGACTGTACCAGGACTTATTACCCCACAGGACTGTACCAGGACTTATTACCCCACAGGACTGTACCAGGACTTATTACCCCACAGGACTGTACCAGGACATGTAAATACAGTTTAAATGACACAGAAGTGAGAGTTTTATTAAAACCTTGAGGCTCTTCTGTCCCAGCTCCCACTAAACACACTCAGCTCCTTCCTCTCCATAGATCTGACCTGGAACTTAAAGAGCAGACTGCCCACTGGGAGCCTGGGGCCAAAGGAACAGAGAGAGAGAGAGAAGAGAAGGAGAGAGAGAAGAAGAGGGAAAGAGAGGAAGGTGAGGGAGAGAGGAAGAGAGACAGAGAGGAGAGAGAGAAGAGAAGGAGAGAGAGAAGAAGAGGGAAAGAGAGGAAGGTGAGGGAGAGAGGAAGAGAGACAGAGAGAGAGCGGGCTGAAGTGGGAATGTGCTTTACCTTCTCTAAGCTGAATGAAAGGGGGAAAAAAGAATTGCACTTTTCTAGCAACATTATAATTTGTTTACTGTGATACATTTTTTTATTTTTAAGATTTTTACTGTCTTAAAAATTAGAAAAACAAAACTAGTACAGTTTCACTATCCTGATGTGGAGGTTGTTTGTAGAGGTCTAAAGTACAGGGTTTTAGCTTTTACACAGGATGGAGACACACAGAGAGGGCATCTGACACACAGAGAGGGCCCCTGACACACAGGGAGGGCATCTGACACACAGAGAGGGCCCCTGACACACAGGGAGGGCATCTGACACACAGGGAGGGCATCTGACACACAGGGAGGGCATCTGACACACAGGGAGGGCATCTGACACACAGGGAGGGCATCTGACACACAGAGAGGGCCCCTGACACACAGAGAGGGCACCTGACACACAGGGAGGGCACCTGACACACAGGGAGGGCACCTGACACACAGGGAGGGCACCTGACACACAGGGAGGGCATCTGACACACAGGGAGGGCCCCTGACACACAGGGAGGGCATCTGACACACAGGGAGGGCCCCTGACACACAGGGAGGGCATCTGACACACAGGGAGGGCCCCTGACACACAGGGAGGGCAGCTGACACACCGGGAGTGCACCTGACACACAGGGAGGGCATCTGACACACAGGGAGGGCATCTGACACACAGGGAGGGCATCTGACACACAGGGAGGGCACCTGACACACAGGGAGGGCCCCTGACACACAGGGAGGGCATCTGACACACAGGGAGGGCACCTGACACACAGGGAGGGCATCTGACACACAGGGAGGGCATCTGACACACAGGGAGGGCATCTGACACACAGGGAGGGCATCTGACACACAGAGAGGGCCCCTGACACACAGAGAGGGCACCTGACACACAGGGAGGGCACCTGACACACAGGGAGGGCACCTGACACACAGGGAGGGCACCTGACACACAGGGAGGGCATCTGACACACAGGGAGGGCACCTGACACACAGGGAGGGCACCTGACACACAGGGAGGGCATCTGACACACAGGGAGGGCCCCTGACACACAGGGAGGGCATCTGACACACAGGGAGGGCCCCTGACACACAGGGAGGGCATCTGACACACAGGGAGGGCCCCTGACACACAGGGAGGGCATCTGACACACAGGGAGGGCACCTGACACACAGGGAGGGCATCTGACACACAGGGAGGGCATCTGACACACAGGGAGGGCATCTGACACACAGGGAGGGCACCTGACACACAGGGAGGGCCCCTGACACACAGGGAGGGCATCTGACACACAGGGAGGGCACCTGACACACAGGGAGGGCACCTGACACACAGGGAGGGCATCTGACACACAGAGAGGGCATCTGACACACAGAGAGGGCATCTGACACACAGGGAGGGCATCTGACACACAGGGAGGGCATCTGACACACAGAGAGGGCATCTGACACACAGGGAGGGCATCTGACACACAGGGAGGGCATCTGGCACACAGGGAGGGCCCCTGACACACAGGGAGGGCATCTGACACACAGGGAGGGCCCCTGACACACAGGGAGGGCATCTGACACACAGGGAGGGCATCTGACACACAGGGAGGGCATCTGACACACAGAGAGGGCATCTGACACACAGAGAGGGCATCTGACACACAGGGAGGGCATCTGACACACAGGGAGGGCATCTGACACACAGAGAGGGCATCTGACACACAGGGAGGGCATCTGACACACAGAGAGGGCATCTGACACACAGGGAGGGCATCTGACACACAGAGAGGGCATCTGACACACAGAGAGGGCATCTGACACACAGGGAGGGCATCTGACACACAGAGAGGGCATCTGACACACAGGGAGGGCATCTGACACAGAGGGAGGGCATCTGACACACAGGGAGGGCATCTGACACACAGGGAGGGCATCTGACACACAGGGAGGGCATCTGACACACAGAGAGGGCATCTGACACACAGAGAGGGCATCTGACACACAGGGAGGGCATCTGACACACAGGGAGGGCATCTGACACACAGAGAGGGCATCTGACACACAGAGAGGGCATCTGACACACAGGGAGGGCACCTGACACACAGAGAGGGCATCTGACACACAGGGAGGGCCCCTGACACACAGGGAGGGCATCTGACACACAGGGAGGGCACCTGACACACAGAGAGGGCATCTGACACACAGAGAGGGCACCTGACACACAGAGAGGGCCCCTGACACACAGGGAGGGCACCTGACACACAGAGAGGGCTGTCTCTGCTGTCTGAAAACACAAGTGAGTTCTGCTGCTCTGTTTGGGCCTTTCCTTCATCTCCATTTCCTCACATCCTAATCCCATTCTGCAGATCGGAATCTAACAATGAATGAATTTTTTGCTCCGTCGCTTCCATACATCCACCCCCCCCTTCCCCCACATACACCTGCCCCACTTACCCCCACCTGCCCCACTTACCCCCACCTGCCCCACTTACCCCCACCTGCCCCACTTACCCCCACCTAAGGCTGAATGAATTGACGAGCATTGCGATTGAATTTTTGTTTTAATAGTAAGATTCTGTTCAAAGTTCAGTTCAGAAGAACTGACCAAAAGACTGAACTCTGAGCTGACAAATGGAAACCAGAGTCACACTTCAGAACTGTGCAGATCTGAACTAGAGGGAAGCAGTTCTTCTGCACAATACGGCAGAAGTTGTGCTGTTTGTGGAAGAAACGATGACGCTTTCAAAATTTCAGCCTTTGTGATTTACGTCCATTCAATCTTCCAGCTCTACCCCCACCTGCCCCCACCCGCCCCCACCTGCCCCCACCCGCCCCCACCTGCCCCTCACCTCCCCCTGTACTTAATTCGAAGAGCCAGAGGTCGTGAAAACATTGAATTATTTATTAGCTGTTTCCTCAGCACTAAAAATGTCACGACACGTCTATTTCCCTTTGTAAAGAGATTCCTTAGTATCCAAATGAAGTCTGAAATGTTAGCATAGTGACACTAGTCTGAAATGTTAGCACAGTGACACTAGTCTGAAATGTTAGCACAGTGACACTAGTCTGAAATGTTAGCACAGTGACACTAGTCTGAAATGTTAGCACAGTGACACTAGTCTGAAATGTTAGCACAGTGACACTAGTCTGAAATGTTAGCACAGTGACACTAGTCTGAAATGTTAGCACAGTGACACTAGTCTGAAATGTTAGCATAGTGACACTAGTCTGAAATGTTAGCACAGTGACACTAGTCTGAAATGTTAGCACAGTGACACTAGTCTGAAATGTTAGCACAGTGACACTAGTCTGAAATGTTAGCATAGTGACACTAGTCTGAAATGTTAGCACAGTGACACTAGTCTGAAATGTTAGCACAGTGACACTAGTCTGAAATGTTAGCATAGTGACACTAGTCTGAAATGTTAGCACAGTGACACTAGTCTGAAATGTTAGCATAGTGACACTAGTCTGAAATGTTAGCACAGTGACACTAGTCTGAAATGTTAGCACAGTGACACTAGTCTGAAATGTTAGCATAGTGACACTAGTCTGAAATGTTAGCACAGTGACACTAGTCTGAAATGTTAGCACAGTGACACTAGTCTGAAATGTTAGCACAGTGACACTAGTCTGAGATGTTAGCATAGTGACACTAGTCTGAAATGTTAGCATAGTGACACTAGTGTGAAATGTTAGCATAGTGACACTAGTGTGAAATGTTAGCATAGTGACACTAGTCTGAAATGTTAGCACAGTGACACTAGTCTGAAATGTTAGCATAGTGACACTAGTCTGAAATGTTAGCACAGTGACACTAGTCTGAAATGTTAGCATAGTGACACTAGTCTGAAATGTTAGCACAGTGACACTAGTCTGAAATGTTAGCACAGTGACACTAGTCTGAAATGTTAGCATAGTGACACTAGTCTGAAATGTTAGCATAGTGACACTAGTCTGAAATGTTAGCATAGTGACACTAGTCTGAAATGTTAGCATAGTGACACTAGTCTGAAATGTTAGCACAGTGACACTAGTCTGAAATGTTAGCACAGTGACACTAGTCTGAAATGTTAGCACAGTGACACTAGTCTGAAATGTTAGCATAGTGACACTAGTCTGAAATGTTAGCATAGTGACACTAGTCTGAAATGTTAGCATAGTGACACTAGTCTGAAATGTTAGCATAGTGACACTAGTCTGAAATGTTAGCACAGTGACACTAGTCTGAAATGTTAGCATAGTGACACTAGTCTGAAATGTTAGCACAGTGACACTAGTCTGAAATGTTAGCATAGTGACACTAGTCTGAAATGTTAGCATAGTGACACTAGTCTGAAATGTTAGCATAGTGACACTAGTCTGAAATGTTAGCACAGTGACACTAGTCTGAAATGTTAGCATAGTGACACGAGTCTGAAATGTTAGCACAGTGACACTAGTCTGAAATGTTAGCACAGTGACACTAGTCTGAAATGTTAGCACAGTGACACTAGTCTGAAATGTTAGCACAGTGACACTAGTCTGAAATGTTAGCATAGTGACACTAGTCTGAAATGTTAGCACAGTGACACGAGTCTGAAATGTTAGCATAGTGACACGAGTCTGAAATGTTAGCACAGTGACACGAGTCTGAAATGTTAGCACAGTGACACTAGTCTGAAATGTTAGCACAGTGACACTAGTCTGAAATGTTAGCATAGTGACACTAGTCTGAAATGTTAGGCTTACAGCAGAATGCAAAACGAAACGAAATGAAATCTGCGGAATGCGAAATGGTGTGTTTATGTTTCACCCGAAAGTACATTACACCATCTGACTTGCGCGAAGATAGATTTAGTTTAGTAGTGGTGGCGAATCATGGACTTTTTGCAAGTGCAATATATGCTGTTCAAAGGACCTAAACGGGTCAGTCTCCGTGAAGAGGACATGACATGACAAGGTTAAAATGACCTTTTACTGTTGTTGTAAACACCGTTTTCTAATAGGCGGCATTAGCTAATAACTGGAATGCTAGCCAGCACTGCCGTATGGATAGCTTTACTAGCTAGTCCCTCTCTTCCCTCTCTTTTTCTCACCTCTCTTCTCTCTGCCTTTTGTTCCCTTCTCTTTATCTCCGTTACTCCATTTCTTCCTCCTCTCCCACTCTCTCTCACTGCTCCTCTAGCTCTCTTTCTGCCCTTTTTTTATTCTATATAATCTTTCCTCTCTTTCCCTCTCTCTCTCCCCTCTCCTCTCCCATCCCTCCCTCCTTCTCTCTCTCCTTTGCCACGTGCCGCTCCACTTCAGTCTTTGTCCTAAACAGACCCCTGGGTCCCAGAGGAGTTGTGTCCAAATGAATAAGTCAATAGAAACAGGGGCCCCCAGACCCTCCTCCCCTTTGTCTCCTCCTCCTCTCCACACACTCCACATATACACTTATACACACTCCACATATACACTTATACACACTCCACATATACACTTATACACACTCCACATATACACTTATACACACTCCACATGGACACTTATACACACTCCACATGTACATTTATACACAGACTCGATGGGGGTCAGCGTTCTTAGACGTGGACACAGCAGCTCACAATATATTATAATAACACAGAGAAAAAATATAGAAATGTTAAAAATCACATGTGGCAGCACCAAATATATATATAACGAAGCATTAATCACTCTTTTATTTTTCTTAGACCATTTGAACATGATTTCAGGTTCATTGTTGTCATAAAAAAAAAAACCTGAACATAAACAAAATAGACGTTTAATAATTCCTGTTTAAATATAATTAAAGTCAAATTTCTTCCTCCGTTTGTCTCCAAATCTTCTCTTTAAAAACACACAGGCATCATTCACTCCACACTCAGGTAAGACTGCCTCTGTAGCCACAGCTGCCCTGGAACAGACCACCGCTGGCCCCTACAGACCACCGCTGGCCCCTACAGACCACCGCTGGCCCCTACAGACCACCGCTGGCCCCTACAGACCACCATCGGCCCCTACAGACCACCATCGGCCCCTACAGACCACCATCGGCCCCTACAGACCACCATCGGCCCCTACAGACCACCACTGGCCCCTACAGACCACCATCGGCCCCTACAGACCACCATCGGCCCCTACAGACCACCATCGGCCCCTACAAACCACCGCTGGCCCCTACAGACCACCATCGGCCCCTACAGACCACCATCGGCCCCTACAGACCACCATCGGCCCCTACAGACCACCGCTGGCCCCTACAGACCACCACTGGCCCCTACAGACCACCATCGGCCCCTACAGACCACCATCGGCCCCTGCAGACCACCATCGGCCCCTACAGACCACCATCGGCCCCTACAGACCACCGCTGGCCCCTACAGACCACCATCGGCCCCTGCAGACCACCATCGGCCCCTACAGACCACCATCGGCCCCTGCTACCAATGCTCACACATACACCACATTCATACGAGGCGATGTGGGAGAAACAACAGACGTGGGAATGAATCAATTTAGTCCTAGTTTAGTCCATGTTTAGACCTATTTTTAGTCCTGGTTTAGACCTGGTTTAGACCTGTTTAGACCTGGTGTAGACCTGGTGTAGACCTGGTTTAGACCTGGTTTAGACCTGGTTTAGACCTGGTTTAGACCTGGTGTAGACCTGGTGTAGACCTGGTTTAGACCTGGTTTAGACCTGGTTTAGACCTGGTGTAGACCTGGTGTAGACCTGGTTTAGACCTGGTTTAGACCTGGTTTAGACCTGGTTTAGACCTGGTGTAGACCTGGTGTAGACCTGGTTTAGACCTGGTTTAGACCTGGTGTAGACCTGGTGTAGACCTGGTTTAGACCTGGTTTAGACCTGGTTTAGACCTGGTTTAGACCTGGTTTAGACCTGGTGTAGACCTGGTGTAGACCTGGTTTAGACCTGGTTTAGACCTGGTGTAGACCTGGTGTAGACCTGGTTTAGACCTGGTTTAGACCTGGTTTAGACCTGGTTTAGACCTGGTTTAGACCTGGTGTAGACCTGGTGTAGACCTGGTTTAGACCTGGTTTAGACCTGGTTTAGACCTGGTGTAGACCTGGTGTAGACCTGGTTTAGACCTGGTTTAGACCTGGTTTAGACCTGGTTTAGACCTGGTTTAGACCTGGTGTAGACCTGGTGTAGACCTGGTTTAGACCTGGTTTAGACCTGGTTTAGACCTGGTGTAGACCTGGTGTAGACCTGGTTTAGACCTGGTTTAGACCTGGTTTAGACCTGGTTTAGACCTGGTTTAGACCTGGTGTAGACCTGGTGTAGACCTGGTTTAGACCTGGTTTAGACCTGGTTTAGACCTGGTGTAGACCTGGTTTAGACCTGGTTTAGACCTGGTTTAGACCTGGTTCAGACCTGGTTTAGAGCTGGATCAGACCTATGTTAGACCTGGTGTAGACCTGGTGTAGACCTAGACCTGGTTTAGACCTGGTGTAGACCTGGTGTAGACCTGGTTTAGACCTGTTTTAGACCTGGTTTAGACCTGGTGTAGACCTGTTTAAACCTGGTTTAGACCTGTTTTAGACCTGATTTAGATCTGGTGTAGACCTATTTTAGACCTGGTTTAGACCTGGTGTAGACCTGGTTTAGACCTGGTGTAGACCTGTTTTAGACCTGGTGT
>CM068345.1:44300476-44302976 GCA_034769755.1 Odontamblyopus lacepedii | reverse complement strand
GCAGCACGTCTCCAGCACCAGGGCTGTGAACCAGCAGCACGTCTCCAGCACCAGGGCTGTGGACCAGCAGCACGTCTCCAGCACCAGGGCTGTGGACCAGCAGCACGTCTCCAGCACCAGGGCTGTGGACCAGCAGCACGTCTCCAGCACCAGGGCTGTGGACCAGCAGCACGTCTCCAGCACCAGGGCTGTGGACCTTCAGTCGTTCAGCCATCAAATTACAGTGTTAGTCATTCTTTTTTAAAGGGGTGTCTGTGACTTCTTCTACTGTCTGAAATCTCACTCTCCAGTTGCTCTTCTAAGTACAGTGATTGACGGAAGTTTGTAGAAGTTTGGGGCAGAGAGGATGTGTTTCAGAACCGCTGCATCTTCTGTCCATATAAAGCCACAACACTGACAGTGTTCCCCGCCCCGAGGGAGGATCGGCTTTCAGCTGTTTCTCTGTTTGAAACACTGTCTCTGTTTATTTATCTATCATTTTCTTTTTCTCTCTCTCTCCCTCCTCTCTCTTTCTATTTATCTTTGTCCCTCTCTCTTTCGGTCTGTCTCCCCTCTCTCATCAGCTCCTCTTTATGTCCTTTCCTCACCCCTCCTCTCCCCCTCTCCCTCTGTCTATTTATTTTCTCTCCATCTGCTCCCCTCCTCTCCCCTCCTTTCCTCCTCACCCATCACAGGAAGCAGTATGTTATTAAACAGATATTTCCTGCTCACATCACATTATTGCGTGTCCATTTGGACTGTGCGAGAGTGAAAAGAACGAGGAAGCGCTCAAGTCCCACTCAGATGGATCTGACACACAGGAGGATGGGAGGGCATCTGACACACAGGAGGATGGGAGGGCATCTGACACACAGGAGGATGGGAGGGCATCTGACACACAGGAGGATGGGAGGGCATCTGACACACAGGAGGATGGGAGGGCATCTGACACACAGGAGGATGGGAGGGCATCTGACACACAGGAGGATGGGAGGGCATCTGACACGCAGGAGGATGGGAGGGCATCTGACACACAGGAGGATGGGAGGGCATCTGACACACAGGAGGATGGGAGGGCATCTGACACACAGGAGGATGGGAGGGCATCTGACACGCAGGAGGATGGGAGGGCATCTGACACACAGGAGGATGGGAGGGCATCTGACACGCAGGAGGATGGGAGGGCATCTGACACACAGGAGGATGGGAGGGCATCTGACACAGGGATATTTGAATCTTGTCATTGGAGAATCCCTCTCTGGTCTCCATGGAAACCGCTGCCTCAGCCCCATCCCCCACCCGCCCCTCCCTTCCCCCATCCCCCTCTCCATCCTCTCCTCACTGCCACTCCCTGTACTCTCAAGTCTTGGTTTAGACCTGCTTTAGTCCTGCTTTAGACCTGCTTTAGTCCTGCTTTAGACCTGCTTTAGTCCTGCTTTAGACCTGCTTTAGACCTGCTTAAGACCTGCTTTAGACCTGGTTTAGTCCTGCTTTAGACCTGCTTTAGACCTGCTTTAGACCTGCTTTAGACCTGCTTTAGACCTGCTTTAGACCTGCTTTAGACCTGCTTTAGACCTGCTTTAGACCTGGTTTAGACCTGCTTTAGTCCTGCTTTAGACCTGCTTTAGACCTGCTTTAGACCTGCTTTAGACCTGGTTTAGACCTGCTTTAGTCCTGCTTTAGACCTGCTTTAGACCTGCTTTAGACCTGCTTTAGACCTGGTTTAGACCTGCTTTAGTCCTGCTTTAGACCTGCTTTAGACCTGCTTTAGACCTGCTTTAGACCTGGTTTAGACCTGCTTTAGACCTGCTTTAGACCTGCTTTAGACCTGCTTTAGACCTGCTTTAGACCTGGTTTAGACCTGCTTTAGTCCTGGTTTAGACCTGCTTTAGACCTGCTTTAGACCTGCTTTAGACCTGCTTTAGTCCTGGTTTAGACCTGCTTTAGTCCTGGTTTAGTCCTGCTTTAGTCCTGGTTTAGTCCTGCTTTAGACCTGCTTTAGTCCTGCTTTAGTCCTGCTTTAGTCCTGGTTTAGACCTGCTTTAGACCTGGTTTAGTCCTGCTTTAGACCTGCTTTAGTCCTGCTTTAGTCCTGCTTTAGTCCTGGTTTAGACCTGCTTTAGTCCTGGTTTAGTCCTGCTTTAGACCTGCTTTAGACCTGCTTTAGACCTGCTTTAGACCTGCTTTAGACCTGCTTTAGACCTGCTTTAGTCCTGGTTTGGACCTGCTTTAGTCCTGGTTTAGTCCTGCTTTAGACCTGCTTTAGTCCTGGTTTGGACCTGCTTTAGTCCTGGTTTAGACCTGCTTTAGTCCTGGTTTGGACCTGCTTTAGTCCTGGTTTAGACCTGCTTTAGTCCTGGTTTAGACCTGCTTTAATCCTGAATCAGGTCTAAACTAGAACTAATCCAGGACTGAATCAGGTCAAACACACAATAAAACCAGAATTAAACAGAACTTCTAGATACAGGGAGTGGCATCAAGCAATGAAGCATGAACCAGATCTAACCCAGGTCTAAACCAG
>CM068345.1:44287976-44295476 GCA_034769755.1 Odontamblyopus lacepedii | reverse complement strand
CCTGTGTGTGCGTGTGCTCCTGTGTGTGCACGTGCTCCTGTGTGTGCACGTGCTCCTGTGTGTGTGTGTGCTCCTGTGTGTGCACGTGCTCCTGTGTGTGCACGTGCCCTGTGTGTGCGTGTGCTCCTGTGTGTGCACGTGCTCCTGTGTGTGTGTGTGCTCCTGTGTGTGCACGTGCTCCTGTGTGTGCACGTGCTCCTGTGTGTGCGTGTGCTCCTGTGTGTGCACGTGCTCCTGTGTGTGCACGTGCCCTGTGTGTGCACGTGCCCTGTGTGTGCACGTGCTCCTGTGTGTGCACGTGCTCCTGTGTGTGCACGTGCTCCTGTGTGTGCACGTGCCCTGTGTGTGCGTGTGCTCCTGTGTGTGCACATGCTCCTGTGTGTGTGTGCTCCTGTGTGTGCACGTGCTCCTGTGTGTGCACGTGCTCCTGTGTGTGTGTGCTCCTGTGTGTGCACGTGCTCCTGTGTGTGCACGTGCCCTGTGTGTGCGTGTGCTCCTGTGTGTGCACGTGCTCCTGTGAGTGCACGTGCCCCTGTGTGTGCACGTGCCCTGTGTGTGCGTGTGCTCCTGTGTGTGCACGTGCTCCTGTGTGTGCACGTGCTCCTGTGTGTGCGTGTGCTCCTGTGTGTGCACGTGCTCCTGTGTGTGCGTGTGCTCCTGTGTGTGCACTTGCTCCTGTGTGTACGTGCTCCTGTGTGTACCGCGTGCTCCTGTGTGTGTGTGTGCTCCTGTGTGTGCACCTGCTCCTGTGTGTGCACGTGCCCCGTGTTGGCACGTGCCCCGTTTGTGCACGTGCTCCTGTGTGTGCACGTGCTCCTGTGTGTGTGCTCCTGTGTGTGCGTGTGCTCCTGTGTGTGCACGTGCTCCTGTGTGTGCACGTGCCCTGTGTGTGCATCGTGCCCTGTGTGTGCATCGTGCTCCTGTGTGTGCACGTGCTCCTGTGTGTGCTCCTGTGTGTGCATGTGCTCCTGTGTGTGCATGTGCTCCTGTGTGTGCATGTGCTCCTGTGTGTGCGTGTGCTCCTGTGTGTGCTCCTGTGTGTGCACGTGCTCCTGTGTGTGCATGTGCCCTGTGTGTGCTCCTGTGTGTGCGTGTGCTCCTGTGTGTGCATGTGCCCTGTGTGTGCTCCTGTGTGTGCTCCTGTGTGTGCGTGTGCTCCTGTGTGTGCGTGTGCTCCTGTGTGTGCATGTGCTCCTGTGTGTGCACGTGCTCCTGTGTGTGCATGTGCTCCTGTGTGTGCTCCTGTGTGTGCTCCTGTGTGTGCACGTGCTCCTGTGTGTGCATGTGCCCTGTGTGTGCATGTGCTCCTGTGTGCTCAGACATGTGCTCCTGTGTGTGCATGTGCTCCTGTGTGTGCATGTGCTCCTGTGTGTGCATGTGCTCCTGTGTGTGCGTGTGCTCCTGTGTGTGCGTGTGCTCCTGTGTGTGCTCCTGTGTGTGCGTGTGCTCCTGTGTGTGCATGTGCCCTGTGTGTGCTCCTGTGTGTGCTCCTGTGTGTGCGTGTGCTCCTGTGTGTGCACGTGCTCCTGTGTGTGCATGTGCCCTGTGTGTGCGTGTGCTCCTGTGTGTGCGTGTGCTCCTGTGTGTGCGTGTGCTCCTGTGTGTGCATGTGCCCTGTGTGTGCTCCTGTGTGTGCTCCTGTGTGTGCGTGTGCTCCTGTGTGTGCGTGTGCTCCTGTGTGTGCGTGTGCTCCTGTGTGTGCTCCTGTGTGTGCGTGTGCTCCTGTGTGTGCATGTGCCCTGTGTGTGCTCCTGTGTGTGCTCCTGTGTGTGCGTGTGCTCCTGTGTGTGCGTGTGCTCCTGTGTGTGCATGTGCCCTGTGTGTGCGTGTGCTCCTGTGTGTGCACGTGCTCCTGTGTGTGCACGTGCTCCTGTGTGTGCATGTGCTCCTGTGTGTGCATGTGCCCTGTGTGTGCTCCTGTGTGTGCTCCTGTGTGTGCATGTGCTCCTGTGTGTGCATGTGCTCCTGTGTGTGCGTGTGCTCCTGTGTGTGCTCCTGTGTGTGCGTGTGCTCCTGTGTGTGCATGTGCCCTGTGTGTGCTCCTGTGTGTGCTCCTGTGTGTGCGTGTGCTCCTGTGTGTGCGTGTGCTCCTGTGTGTGCATGTGCTCCTGTGTGTGCACGTGCTCCTGTGTGTGCACGTGCTCCTGTGTGTGCATGTGCTCCTGTGTGTGCTCCTGTGTGTGCTCCTGTGTGTGCACGTGCTCCTGTGTGTGCATGTGCCCTGTGTGTGCATGTGCTCCTGTGTGCTCAGACATGTGCTCCTGTGTGTGCATGTGCTCCTGTGTGTGCATGTGCTCCTGTGTGTGCATGTGCTCCTGTGTGTGCGTGTGCTCCTGTGTGTGCGTGTGCTCCTGTGTGTGCGTGTGCTCCTGTGTGTGCTCCTGTGTGTGCACGTGCTCCTGTGTGTGCATGTGCCCTGTGTGTGCTCCTGTGTGTGCGTGTGCTCCTGTGTGTGCATGTGCCCTGTGTGTGCTCCTGTGTGTGCTCCTGTGTGTGCGTGTGCTCCTGTGTGTGCGTGTGCTCCTGTGTGTGCGTGTGCTCCTGTGTGTGCTCCTGTGTGTGCGTGTGCTCCTGTGTGTGCATGTGCTCCTGTGTGTGCATGTGCTCCTGTGTGTGCATGTGCCCTGTGTGTGCGTGTGCTCCTGTGTGTGCATGTGCCCTGTGTGTGCATGTGCCCTGTGTGTGCATGTGCTCATCACCAGCTTCAGTCAGATCAGTCACACATTACCACACTTAGATTTACACTGGAGCTCTGGAGTCACCTGATGAACCCATTTACACAGAGCCCGGGAGGGCATCTGACACAGGGACACAGGAGGACAGGATGATATTGACAAATATATGCCATTCAGGAAAAATACAATGAAGCCTTTAAAGCCTCAGTATGTAACTTTTTAGCCACAAAATATGCCCAAACATGGCACACACTGGGGATGTTTATTGCACTGAAAACCCTCCTTAAAGCGGCTCGCATCTCCACAGACCTCTCTGACTCCTGCTTGTTTCCATGGAAATGTTGTTCCTTGGTTATGATTTTCCACAGACCGACATAAAACAAATCTATCTCCATGGATAATGTTCTATTATATATTTCTGTTTCCATGTAACCATGCAGAAAGTGACATACTCTGTCTTTACAACTGAATTCTATCCAAAGCGTTAAAATGGATTAATTGCTGACCCCTAACTGATAAAAACATATTTCATTTTGTATTTTTATACGCCCGTGATAAAACGGGACGTATTATGGTATGGCGCTGTCCGTCCGTCCATCCGTCTGTGGACACTTCAAAGCTTTGAAGTTTAAAGTTCAAAGGTGACACACAGTTCCAGCTGCAGCGGTTGCTAGGCAACGGGAGAGAGAGAATACAAGACAACTACACATTACCTTGTCCGCGCTCTAACTCGACAACCGTCTCACCCAGGAATGTCAAACTTCCAAACTGCACCAACAATTCATCTTTAACTAGGTTTGACAAATTCTAACTTAATTCTATATACAATAATTCAAAGTACGGGCGTATTTTGCCCCACTGGAGGAGCTCTTGTTATTTTTGGCAGCATGGTGGCTGAGTGACTCACAGAAAGAAGGTTTCGGGTTTGATCCCTGGATCGCCCGGGCCTTTCTGTGTGGAGTTTGCATGTTCTCCCTGTGTCTGGATGGGTTTCCTCCAGGCGCTCCAGTTTCCCCCATCAACCCAAAACATGCAGCACCCCTACGAGCTGAAATCAAAGACCATGACATCGCCCGGTGCCTGGCCAGGCTCAGTTTGAAAGGACGACGTGGGTCCACCCTCCTGTGGGCTCCCCACCCGCAGAGGGGCTCATAGAGGGTCTGGTGCACAGAGCACTGGGCGGCGAACTGCTGCCCCTGCAAGCCGGATAAAGCAGAAGAATATGGATGGATGGATTTTTATTCTCATTGTAAAGACAATTAACTGGCTGCATTATTCATTCTGTCCTTAAACTAAAATGGGACTCTACCAGAACTAAATCAGGACCAAACCAAATCTACATCAGGACTTAACTGAGCCTAAACCAGGACCAGACCAGGCCAAGTGTTGCACTGTAATAACAGAAGCCCTTTCGGAGGCAGATGGTGGGAAATTGCATTATTGTGTATCAGTGACTCAGTTTCCCTGCACAGGCCTGACTCACACTGTGGTCATACGTTACACTGAACTCCTCTGTACTCCTCTGTATTAGAGGTGTCAAAAGGATTGGAAATCAAATACTAATAGAAACTGAAACTAGTATCAAAATTAGATGCTCATTTGAGCAGATATTGATACTAAAAAAATCTCATTCATGTCCGTATCAAGTGCCGTGTCTTTTCCTTAGTACTGAAATGGAGGGGTTTATTTTTACACCTGGTTTAGTCCTGGTTTAGACATGGTTAAGTCCTGGTTTAGACATGGCTAAGTCCTGGTTTAGACATGGTTAGGTCCTGGTTAAGTCCTGGTTTAGACATGGTTAAGTCCTGGTTAGGTCCTGGTTTAGACATGGTTAAGTCCTGGTTTAGACATGGTTAAGTCCTGGTTTAGACATGGTTAAGTCCTGGTTTAGACATGGTTAAGTCCTGGTTAGGTCCTGGTTTAGACATGGTTAAGTCCTGGTTTAGACATGGCTAAGTCCTGGTTTAGACATGGTTAGGTCCTGGTTAAGTCCTGGTTTAGACATGGTTAAGTCCTGGTTAGGTCCTGGTTTAGACATGGTTAAGTCCTGGTTTAGACATGGTTAGGTCCTGGTTAAGTCCTGGTTTAGACATGGTTAAGTCCTGGTTTAGACATGGTTAAGTCCTGGTTTAGACATGGTTAGGTCCTGGTTAGGTCCTGGTTTAGTTCTGGTTTAGTGCTGTTTATTTGAAATGGAATTTGAAATCTTAGTATAGTGACAGCACTAGTGTGTCCTCAGTGTGGACCCTCTTATGGGGCAGTGCCATTTGAGGGACTGCTAAAATGGTTTATGAGAGATTTCCTGATAAAGTGCTCTCTGTCTGAAAGAATGAGCTTCACAAAAACAGAACAAAGTCACAGCGTGTCTGAAGTCCCCAATATGTCCCCATGTCCCCTCAGCTCTGCCCCTCGGCCCCTCTCTGCTCACAGCACTCTGATTACACATGTTGTCCTATTATAGTCGGATTTCTCCAGAGAACTAATCAGATCGTTCATCTTCCAAAAACGGCTAACGCCACACCTTAGCAAACTATACAACCAACTCACTTCATTTGACCTCTTATATTTTTAAATGATGAACTAGCCAACTACAGGCCTATCTCGAATCTTCCATTTCTCTCAAAGATTCTGGAACGAGTTGTGGTGAAACAGCTTTGTCACCATCTGCAGGGCAATAATTTATATGAAAAATGTCAGTCTGGTTTCAGAGCTCACCACAGCACAGAAACTGCTCTGCTTAAAGTGACAAATGATTTGCTACTAGCTGCTGATAACGGGCTGGCTTCAGTCCTGGTCCTACTGGACCTCAGTGCAGCGTTTGACACCATTGATCACAACATTCTACTGCAGAGGTTAGAATGTGACATAGGTGTCAGAGGGACCGCCCTCAAATGGTTTAAATCCTCTCTATCAGATAGGTACCAGTTTGTTAGTGTAAACCAGTGCACCTCTCCCTGCTCTAAAGTAGCTTGCGGTGTTCCACAAGGATCTGTGCTTGGTCCAATCCTGTTTACTCTGTATATGTTGCCATTAGGTAACATAATCAGAAAACATGGCATTAATTTCCACTGCTATGCTGATGACACTCAGCTGTACTTATCAATGAAACCTAATCAGATCAAATGGATAAGCTCAGTGCCTGTGTGAAGGACATCAAAACCTGGATGACCCTGAATTACCTGCTCTTAAACCCTGAAAAAACAGAGGTCATTGTTGTCGGTCCTAAAGGTCAGAGAGATTCTCTGTCAGACCAGATAATCTCACTTGACAATGTGAGTATAGCCTCTAGCTCTACTGTAAAAAACCTTGGAGTCGTATTTGACCAAAATCTCTCATTCACAGCTCATATAAACCAAGCTTGTAAAACTGCATATTTTCACCTGCGAAACATAAATAAAATCAGAAATATTTTGCCTAAAAATGATGCCAAAAAACTTATCCCTGCATTTGTTACATCCAGACTAGATTACTGTAATTCTCTGCTCACCGTCTGCACTAAAGGTACTTTAAGAGGCTTCCAGTTGGTCCAAAATGCAGCGGCCAGAGTCCTAACAGGAACTAAAAGACGTGATCACATCAGTCCTGTGTTAAAATCACTTCACTGGCTTCCTGTCGAGTTTAGAATTAAATTCAAAGTTCTCCTCCTGACATACAAAGCCTTAAACAATATGGCCCCATCATATCTTCAGGATGCCATTGTCCCCTATCAGCCAAATAGAGCACTTCGCTCTCAGAATGCAGGATTATTAGTGGTTCCTAGAGTGTCTAAAAGTACAGTGGGGGGGAGAGCCTTCAGTTACCAAGCTCCTGTGTTATGGAATCAACTCCCTGTTGGTGTTAAACAGGCTCCACAGTCTCTTTATTTAAGACCAGGCTTAAAACCTTCCTCTTCGGAATAGCTTATGACCAGGTTACTTAGTTGATGTCACTAAGATAAGCTGCCGCAGGAGATAACAAGCTGGGGGAAGTGTGGCAACCTGAGCACTGTCCTCTGTTTCCTCCTATTTTCTCATCAGCATCACTCACTATGTTCTCATCTGTAGTTTGTTCATTGCTATTCACATGTTGTCCCCTGTCCCACTCCCCCTGTGGAGTGGAACTCTTTCAGGCGCCTGATGGCAGCTGGACCTCTCTCCTCCCCCTCCCCCGGCTCCTCCTCCACCTGAGTAGCTGTGTTCATACCGAACCGACCATGTTTCATTTGCTGCTTTACATGAATGTTGTTTATTCCTGTTTTGATATGTCTGTGTGTATGTTTTACTCATCCATATCTTGGAACTCCCTTAGAGGAAACTGTTGTGATTTTGGGCGCAACAAAAATAAATTGAATTGAATTGAAATGTGTTGGAAAATGTGTTGCTTGGAATCCTTTCTTTGTCAGTGGACCCATTTCTATTATTGATCATGAATGTGATGTGTATATGAAACTATACACATTTCATGTATTTGTCTACAATTGTTTCATTCAGTCACTTTCACTTTCACTATCCCTATTCCTGCCTTGTTGCAGGTGCTCCCTTAGGTGCTCCTGTCTGCCACTTGCCGGAGTAGCGAGTCCCTTCTACTTTCTGTTGGGATCCAGAAGGTTCTGGAACCAGACCACAGAGCGATGCAAAAACACTGTCAAAATTCTCGTAACATTCAGAACAAAATCTAACTTCTTTTACCTGAGATAAATAATAGTTTGGTGCTTCCACTGTTGATTCTTTAAAAATCTGCACAGTTTCTCAGTCGCCATCTCTCTGACTGGTTAATCCGCCTGTCAATCACACCCTCTGAAATCAGAGAGGCGGGACACAGCTCCAGACCCACTCGTCTTTGTAAA
>CM068345.1:44275476-44285476 GCA_034769755.1 Odontamblyopus lacepedii | reverse complement strand
TTTTTGTTCAAATGAGCGGCTGTGGTTTGGTGCACTTCAAGTCCCTGGATTCAAACAGAATGTAGAAGGTACCGGCTGCTCAGGCAACACATTTCTGAAACTCCTGCCCAGGATCCAGAACACACACTTTACGAAGACGTGAGTCTGGTCACCCGTATACTCCCTGTGCTCCGATGGGCATGATTGACAGGTGGATTAGCCAATCAGGGACACACATGGTCCGTCCGTATCAAAACTATTATAACTGCTTCTGAGTTTACAAAATGAACCAGTTCTGTTTTTTTTACATTTTTAAAGGTGCGTTACAGAACTGCACCCGTAGTTCTACCTGCTTGTCCCCATGGAGATATTACGGCATTGCCTGGAATCCTGGAATACTCCTCTCCCGGCTCCTCCTCCTCCTCTCCCGGCTCCTCCTCCTCCTCGCCCGGTCTCCTCCTCCTCGCCCCTCTCCTCCTCCTCCTCGCCCGGTCTCCTCCTCCTCGCCCGGTCTCCTCCTCCTCGCCCGGTCTCCTCCTCCTCGCCCCTCTCCTCCTCCTCCTCCCCAGCTCCTTCCCCACCTGGGTAGCTGTGGTCATACTGAACTGGCCCACGGGCCTGGACATCTATAGCCTGTCCGTCCATGGGAGTGGATCTCTCCTTCACTGTAGTTCTCCCCGAGGTTTCTTCTTTTTCCCAGGACCCTGGGTTTTTTGGAGTTTTTCCTTGCTGAGAAGGAGGGTCTAAGGACAGGGGATGACTGGACCATGTTTCATTTGCTGCTTTACATGAATGTTGTTCATTCCTGTTCTGATATGTCTGTGTGTATGTTTGGCTCATCCATATCTTGGAACGGCCTTAGAGGAAACTGCTGTTGTGATTTTGAGCGCTACAAAAATTAATTGAATTGAATTGAATGTTCCACGGTAAGACGTTAAACATATCCAGCATTTATTCATGTGTAGCTCAAATATATAATAATTCCTTCTGTGAACGGGGGCGACTCTCCACAGATCTGGTAAATGGTCACATTTTTATACAGTGCTTTTCCATCTTCAAGCCACTCAAAGCACTTTAGAGAAACCACTCCCCACTCACCCCCAGTGTACAGGGCGAGGTGGGTTAGTGTCTTGCCCAAGGACACATTGTTGTTCTAGATCAGACATATGGAGATTTGTGGATGGGAAACTACATCTGTGTGATTATCAAAGCTGACAGCAAAGATAAGAGGAAATGCCACTTTAAAAGAATTCACGGCACTAAAGCCTGAGTGAGGAGGACGTGCCGCTCGGGAGGTTTAAGCACACGCCTGTTATGGGCCTTCACTCACGCTGTTCTGTCATCAGGCTGTATGGATGAGCGGCAGAGTGGTTAGCCCTCCTGTCTTGTCACTGCTCACGCCTTATGTTCAGTTTTTAATGGGTTACCTTGACTGTAGAATCGTAATAATGAGGACTACAAAACCAAAAGATCACATTTGTGTGGAAAGCATTGCAGTTTTTCTGTTTTAATCGCAACATTCAGTTCACAGTGCACTTTTTAATCACCTGAATGAAATTTGGCTTCTAGTATTAGTGGCCGGTTTTGCACATGACATTAATGTTACTTCAGTAATTGTCATTTGCTGATTGTGATTTTCCTGCAGCTTTGCTCATAATTTCAGACAGAACACAGGGACCTATACTGAAAAAGAAAAAAAAAACCATCACAAACTTTTTTGGTTTGAGATGAGCTCACAAACTTGCCACCACAATTTCGAGCCTGTTGAGTCGTCAGCCTGCGGTTTAAAGCCTCACTATGTAACTTTTCAAAGGTCCGCCATGCTTGTCATTTCTTTGCCTGGGATGTTCCACACTAGGCATTAAAGACATATATTTTACTCCATTACAGGTGTTTTTATGTCTCAAAACTACCACAAAAACCTGCATTTTTTTATTGTTCTCCACAGATCTGACCTGTAAGTTGGCTTGTGGCCTGTTTCCACAGGGATAGTTAAATGAAATGTCATACCGGAGGTCATTTCAGGAATAAACAACATGGAGATGAAGCGGTGGACATTCTGCCTGAAAAGTTACACAGTGATAATTATACCACTGCTTTTTCTCACTTCAGAACTCCAAATGCACCCAACCGATCCATAGGCCAAAAATATTCTTTCATTTGCCCCTTTTTGCATGATTTGCCTTGTGAGAAGCTGCAGAGGCCTCATGTTACTGTGGGGTGCAAGCTCAGGCCAGTGGCATGTTTGTTTGGGGTGAACTGGGGTGATTGTAAAAAGCAGAGTCAACAGAAAAGGCTTGTGTTGCTTTTGTCTGTGGGAAACGTTTAAGGCCCTTTGTGGATGTGATTTTCTGCCATTTGTTCTGAGTTTTAAGCAGAAAATGAATGAATGCAGCTCCCCTAAAGAAGAATGTTACCAGTGAAACACTAAACTCCGTAAATGTGACCAACGAGCAAAGAGGGACTGATTTCCCTCTGTGTAAAGATTGATATAGACTGAATTCAACTTAAAAACAAAACACTGGAACATGTGGTGCTGCCACATCTTGGAGACTCAAATACTTTTGGCTGATTCCTCAACTGTTGCACTCACAAATGGACTTAAATCAAATGATCCACAAACTAACTTGGTCTCTCTCTCTCCTCCTCTTTCTTTTACTCCTTCTCTCACACTCTTCTTTCTCTCTCTTACTTTTTCCCTTCCCCTGGATTTTACACCCATCTGTCTCCTCTCCCCCAATTCTATCATTTCCCAATAGATGGCGCACTCTAGATACATTGATACATAAACCAAATTACCCATATGGGCCCGTGGTTTAATGCCCAGGGGTAGAACTACATGTTGAACATGTCTATACCTCACTCACGGTCTGAAAACCTTCCCATAAAGCACTGGGCCAAGTCTATATCTAGTGTGCTGCACACAGCACCTCCTCTTGTACGGACGGCGTGGACACCGCGCGTGGACCGCGCTTCCTCCTGTGCCTCTAAACCAGAACTAACACCAGGACTCAGCCAGGTCTAAACCAGATCTAAACCAGGTCTAAACCAGGACTAAAACCAGATCTAAACCAGGTCTAAACCAGGACTACAACCAGGACTAAACGAGCATTAAATCAGGATTAAAACCAGGTCTAAACCAGGACTACAACCAGATCTAAACCAGATCTAAACCAGGTCTAAAACCAGGTCTAAAACCAAACAATTTGCAGGAGGTGGTTGCTACATTCATGTAGTTTTAAAAATCATGACAATATAAAGTAATCCAAAGTATTCAGATTACATTACTCACTTAAGTAATTTAATGGATTACATTATTTTGGGGTGTGTAATCTGTAATCTGTAGTAATACAGTTTAAAGTAATCTTCCCAACACTGTCAACAGAATTATCAAATGTGTCACAGTGAAACAGAATTCAAAACTTCTGAAACGGAAAATCATTGGCCCTAAATATGGAGCACAAGTAGAATTGAGACGTTTGAATCTGCCACATGTAAATCGTTGGATCCTGACAGTTATTTTCGGTTTATTTGCTGGGCTGATGTAGTCAGACCAGAACCCTCCGTCCATCTGCTCCTGGTCCGGCCCGAACATCAAATTTTAGAACCTTTGTGGCCCTCGAGCCAAAAAGTTGGCTCTCCGCGGGGCCGTGGCTCTCCGCGGGGCCGGGGCTCTCCGCGGGGCCGTGGCTCTCCGCGGGGCCGGGGCTCTCCGCGGGGCCGGGGCTCTCCGCGGGACCGGGGCTCTCCGCGGGACTGGGGCTCTCCGCGGGGCCGTGGCTCTCCGCGGGACTGGGGCTCTCCGCGGGGCCGGGGCTCTCCGCGGGGCCGGGGCTCTCCGCGGGGATTGTGGGTAATCTCTTTTTACTCTGCACAGGCTCAGGTGCTGGTCGCTCTGTGGCTGTAAACAGACCTGAGCCCCTCCAGACTCACACTCGTCCTAATGGAAGTGATGACGGACTGTTTTATTTACCATTTCAAATCCAGCCAGAGACATTTTCATACATGAAAACCTGTATTTTTCCCCTGGAGGGGCAACTTCAGTGGAGGAGGCCATACGGGCAGTTGCCAGGGCAACTCTCTCACCCCTATCTCCCTCTCTTCGACCTCTACTCTGTCTATCTCTGTCTTCCTGTTTCTCTCACTCTCTCTCTTTCTTTCACTCCCCTCCTTCCTCTGTTCGCTCTTTTCTCCCACTTTCCCTGTTACTCCATCTTCTCTCTTTCATTATGGCTCTCCTCCTCTTTCTTTTACTCCTTCTCTTACCTCCATCTCACATTCTTCTCTCTCTTCCTTTCTCCCTTTCTATGTATCACACTCCATCTCCCACTATCTCTCTCTTTTTCTTTCTCTCTCCCTCCTTCCTCTATCTGCTCTTTTTCTCCTACTTTCCCTTTGTCACCCCATCTTCTCTCTCTCTCTTCCTCTTTCCTTTACTCCTTCTCTCACCTCCTTCTCGCGCTCTTCTTTCTCTCTCCCTCCCTTCCTCTATATGTCAAACCCATCTGTTTGCTCTCCTCACTCTTTCTCTCTCTTCCCCCCTCTCTCTTACCGTCTCTCCTTGAGCCACTCCCCAGAGTCCAGCCTGAGGTATGTCATTGTCTGCCTCTAATGAAGTTGCTAAGAACTAAAGGTGGAATTCAGGAATAAACAACAGGAAGAGGCAGAGAACAATAAGGTTTAAAACTCCCTCCGCAACAAAGACCCTGGGTTAGACCTGGTTTAGTTCTGATGTAGTCCTAGTCTTGGTACTGAAGGCCACTGTAAAACTCAGCAAGACAATTTTTAGTGAAAGTTCCACCTCAACAAAGAACTTCAGCACTATGTCTGAGCTGAAGATGAACTGTGTGGTGGGCGGCAGTTTATATAAAGGATGTAAAATATTTGGGGAAAAGTACTTAGTATTAATTCGTAGTACCCGATAACACCGAGTATCTTCAAAGTAAATTCAGTGCAATCCATTATTTTACAACTTCACATAAATGTCTGACTAGAGATGGGCGAGATATCAAAAAATGTAGAATAATGCAAATGTCGTTTTGGAAATATGCACAATTACAATATCAAATCTATGGCCTGTAATTAAAACAATTCAAATGACCTCAAAAAAGAGACAGAACCACTTCCTGATACGATTCCTGCTGTCACTACTGCTATTGCTCCTACTCGTGTTGCTACTGTTGAAATCTAGTGTTGTATTTGTGACCGTGCAGGAGGCTGGTGTGTGGGCTTAGTCCTGATTTAGAACTAGCCTGGCTTTTGTCCTGGTTTGACCCTGGTTTAGTCCTGACTTGGTCCTTGTTAAGTCTAGATTTGAGTTCCATTGGAATAGATGAGCCCACAGATCACATGTGTCAAACATGCGGCCCGGGGCCCAGATCCGGCCCTCCGAGACCTTTAATCTGGCCCTCGGCTGATTTTTCTATTAAAATACTTAAAATTTTCAGATTTTTCTGTTAATTTTCTGCACCGTTTAGCACAGCAGCGTCTCCGGCGTTTCTGTACGTTGCGACTCCCACCAGAGCAGCACAAATGAAGTCTTTCCTCTTTCCAAACGCTCTTAAGGATCGATCGTTTTGACTGTCGACCGTGACCCTCATCAGCAAAATGTCAAAAATGAGAAAAGCAGATGCTGAGTTCAGGATTTCCCAAGAAAAATAGTCTAATTCTTATTTGTTGACAGAGGTGAATGGGAAATCTGTGCTCAGTGTGTTTGGAACAAGTGGCGTTGTTCGAGGAATATAATCTTAAACACCACTACGAGACACGGAGAAAAATACAATAACTTGAAGAGAGAACTGAGTTTTCTGATCCGGCCCTTTGAGATCAAAGTAGGCTGCATACGGCCCCGGACCAAAGTGAGTTTGACACCCCTGCTGTAGATGGTTCCTCTGCTCTGTGTAAAGCCCTGAGCCCGGCCCCTGTGTGAGAGCTCTGCCCACTGTCCACTGGATCATTTAAAACGGTCTAATAGTGCGGCTGAACACACAGAAGAGAGACAGGAAAGAGGCTCCAGCAAAAAGTGCAATTTTACTACTGTGAGCTGAGGAAATTCTGAATGAAATCTGAAACTCACACTTATGGTGCAGAGCAACTTCAAATTCTGAAGTGTAAATTCACTACAGCCAAGTTCTCCAAGTCATGACAACAACAACAACAAAAGGAGGAGACAGGAGCAGACAGGAGGAGACAAGAGCAGACAGGAGGAGACAGGAGGAGACAGGAGCAGACAGGAGGAGGCAGGAGGCAGGAGCAGACAGGAGGAGACAGGAGCAGACAGGAGGAGACAGGAGCAGACAGGAGCAGACAGGAGCAGACAGGAGGAGGCAGGAGCAGACAGGAGCAGACAGGAGCAGACAGGAGCAGGCAGGAGCAGACAGGAGCAGACAGGAGGAGGCAGGAGCAGACAGGAGCAGGCAGGAGCAGACAGGAGCAGACAGGAGCAGGCAGGAGCAGACAGGAGCAGACAGGAGGAGGTGATCACAGTTGGCATTTCAGACTTTATAAGCAGCTGAGCATGTGATTATGTAAGAGATCATCATTAAACCCCCTGGACCCTACTGTCTCTGCTGGTTTGGACCTGGTTTAGACCTGGTTTAGACCTGGTTTAGACCTGGTTTAGACCTGGTTTGGACCTGGTTTAGACCTGGTTTGGACCTGGTTTGGACCTGGTTTAGACCTGGTTTGGACCTGGTTTAGACCTGGTTTGGACCTGTTTTAGACCTGGTTTGGACCTGGTTTGGACCTGGTTTAGACCTGGTTTGGACCTGTTTTAGACCTGGTTTGGACCTGGTTTGGACCTGGTTTAGACCTGGTTTGGACCTGGTTTAGACCTGGTTTGGACCTGGTTTGGACCTGGTTTAGACCTGGTTTGGACCTGGTTTAGACCTGGTTTAGACCTGGTTTGGACCTGGTTTAGACCTGGTTTAGGGCTGGTTTAGACCTGGTTTAGACCTGGTTTGGACCTGGTTTAGACCTGTTTTAGACCTGGTTTGGACCTGGTTTAGACCTGGTTTAGACCTGGTTTAGACCTGGTTTAGACCTGGTTTAGGGCTGGTTTAGGGCTGGTTTGGACCTGGTTTAGACCTGGTTTAGGGCTGGTTTAGACCTGGTTTAGGGCTGGTTTGGACCTGGTTTAGACCTGGTTTGGACCTGGTTTAGACCTGGTTTAGGGCTGGTTTAGACCTGGTTTAGGGCTGGTTTGGACCTGGTTTAGACCTGGTTTGGACCTGGTTTAGACCTGGTTTAGGGCTGGTTTAGACCTGGTTTAGACCTGGTTTGGACCTGGTTTAGACCTGGTTTAGACCTGGTTTGGACTTGGTTTACTTCTGATTTAGTCCTAGTTTATATCTGGGTTAGACCTGACTGAGACCTGGTTTAAGCCCGGTTAGTCCTGGTTAAGTCCCAGTATGGTAGGCCTGACTTCACCCTGGTTTATATTTTGGTTTAGATCTTAGTTCACCCCAGTTTGGACCAGGTGTGGTCCTAGCCCTGGTCCTAAACTGGACCTAGTTTAGACCTTGTTTAGACCACTTTACTTATTGTATGTGTTGTCTATAAGGCTCACCTGTCCTAACCCAGGCCTGTTTTAGTCCACGTTTAGACTTAATATAGACCTGATTTACTCTTGGTTTAGCCCTGCTTTAGTCTGGGTTTAGTCTGGTTTACTTCAGGATTATCCCTAGTTAAGTCCTTTTTTAGTCCTGTTTTAGTCTTGCTTTAGTCCTGGTTTAGACCTGATTTAGTCCTCGTATAGTCCTGTTTTAGTCCTGTTTTTAGTCTTTGCTTTAGTCCTGGTTTAAACCTGGTTTAGTCCTGGTATAGTCCTGGTTTAAACCTGGTTTTAGTCCTGGTATAGTCCTGGTTTACTCCTGGTTTTAGTCTTGGTTTAGTCCTGGTTTACTTCTGGATTATCCCTAGTTAAGTCCTGTTTTAGTCCTGTTTTAGTCTTGCTTTAGTCCTGGTTTAAACCTGGTTTTAGTCCTGGTATAGTCCTGGTTTAGTCCTGGTTTAGTCCTGGTTCACCCCTACACCCTTCTGTTGTATCTGTCCCAGCCCAGTGACACACAGCAGCATGCAGAGGAGAAACCCCATTGTTTTCCTTACCTCTCCTGCTCTTGGCTCTTCCCTCTCTCCTCTCTTCTTTCGTTCTCTCTTTCTTTCTTGTAGGATCCTTTCTGTCTCCTTGCTCCCTCGGCGGCGTCCTCACACTGCGTCCTAGCTCCTAGCTCCTCCGCTTGTCAGGCCTTTTTGGTGGATTTCTTTTCTTGCTCTGATGTTGCTGCAGTGGCACAAAACACACCCTGACTCTAGCCCCGCCCACCTGTGTTCCACGCTCGTCTCTGATTGGTCAGCCCAGAAGAGATGACATCAGCCTCTCTCCTTGTCTCCCAGAGCACACTGCAAAAAAAAACGAGCTCCAAACACTCAGTGAGCCTGAATTTGCTAAATATTCATTGGACTTTTGATTGTTTACACTGATTAAAAATGGGGTATTTTGCTAAACCTTTTTTTTTTTTTTTTTTTAGCGTTATAGCACGTTACAATCTTGTTCCTTATGCAAAACCATGTCTAACGTGGATTTAGATGTTGCATGTTGAGGAAGACTTGGTTTAGGTCTTGGTTTGGACCTGACTGAAACCTGGTTTAAACCCACTTAAACCTGGTTATGGTCGACTACCTCCATCATCTATTTACCTCTTTCTCCTCCCTCTGTCTCGCCCTCCTTTTTACCTCTCTCTCTCCCTCTCTCGCTTTGTCTCCATCTGTTTCTTGCTCACCTCTTCCGTCATGTTCCGCAGTGTGACATTAAACAGCTGCACTTTACATTTATTCCATTACAGGTACTTTTATCATGTAGAAAAACAGGCGTTCTGCCTGTGAGCGGGGTCGCCTCTCCACAGATCTGACCTGTGACCTGGTCTCCATGGCGATAGAAAGGTTTAATATCATATTGTGAAACATTCCAGACAAACCGGTCTCCATGGAGAAAAGCATTTGCTGGACCCCCAGAAAAGTTACACAATGCACCTTTAAGTTTCGCTCGTGTCTGGATTGATAAAGTGACTCCCCTGTGATCAAATAATCGAACACTGAATTATTTAGTAATAAAATGGGGTCATTGAAAAATAAAATAAAGTGAGGATTGAAGGAGCTTTTACCGATGGAGCTGTTCCTTTTTTCTTTTTCTTTTTTACAGCGTATTCCCCAGGACTGTGGCCTCCCATGTTCTACCCCCTCCTATTTTTACCTCTCTCTTTTCTCTCTGTTTCTACCTCCCTCTTTTATACCTCTCCCTCTCCCTCTCTTCCTGTCTCCCTCATCTGTTTCTTGCTTTCCTCTTCCATCTTTATCTCTGCATTTCCCTCTCTATCCATCTTCTCTCTCTCCTTTTTCACTGCCTCTCTCTGCTCTGCTTCTCTTACCCCTCCTCTAGCTTTCCGCCCATCTTCTTTCTCTCCCCATCATCCCACTCTCTCTGTCTCTTTTACACCCCACATGAACACATACATGGAGCTTATGATGTCTTGTGTACTGTGTGTACTATTATGTGTACTGTGTGTACTGTGTGTACTGTGTATTGTACTGTGTGTACTGTGCAGTACTGTGTGTACTATGTGTACTGTGTGTACTGTGTGTACTGTGTGTACTATTATTGTACTGTGTGTACTGTGTGTACTGTGCAGTACTGTGTGTACTGTGTGTACTGTGTGTCCTAATCACATTTGATCACAATCAGAAAATCACAAAAATCACCATTTCCTCCACAAACAAAATCTCTGTCTGTTATTCTGCTGAAAACTGCTCTGGAGTTTAGAACCAGGACTGAGCCAGGACTGAACCAGGTCTGAACCAGGACTGAACCAGGACTGAACCAGGACTGAGCCAGGACTAGAACCAGGACTGAACCAGGACTGAGCCAGGACTGAACCAGGACTGAGCCAGGACTGAGCCAGGACTGAACCAGGACTGAGCCAGGACTGAGCCAGGACTGAACCAGGACTGAACCAGGACTGAACCA
>CM068345.1:44265476-44267976 GCA_034769755.1 Odontamblyopus lacepedii | reverse complement strand
TGTGTTTCCAGAACTGTTTACGCACAGTTTATACTCCTGAAGCAACATTTACAGTTCTGATTCTGCCTCCTCTCAAAAGTGACATTATCAGCTCCATCACAGAAGCAGAAACACACTTGCCTGTAGTTTTACATGAAATAAGAAAAATCACTTTTTACATCATGATCGAGTGAAGAGAAGTCAAAATACAGATGAAGATTTACAGAAGAACATTTTGGAAGAGGTGAAAGAAAGTTCTAATCCAGCTATTATTACAAGCGATTCCTAGTATGAACAGTGAGTGGTAGCCTACGAGCTGCACATTCATACCACCAGGCCAAAATGCTCCAAACTCACATTTTGGAAGCAGAGTGGAACAATTTTTCATTTCGATCATAAAGTCTTAGGATTAGAATATCATTGCTGGCAACTTACAAAATCACAGCATTTTTCTTTTGTTCTTATATAGACCAGAGGTAATTTTCCTCCTGTATATATGTCACAGTTGTTTCAGAATCAAATGAGTATCTACGGTTTTGACCTATTAATCCTTATAATTGATTTGTATTTTAGATATTGATTTTTTGTAACAGTACTTTAAAGTCTTATGTAGATAGTGTTCAAAATAAGAGTCAAGTGCTGAGCCTCAAATTCGTGAAGAACAAAGCTGCTATTTTGAGTTTAGGGAAATGTGCAGTGGCTCCAGGAATAAATCGAGACCCCAGTGTAGAGAGGCTGAGTGAACCTGGTCTGGACTCTGTGGAAGAGGAGGCTCATGGATTTCTTCCAGAGATGCTGTAAAACGCCAAAACTCCCTGTGCACTGTGGGTCCAGGTAAACCCCGATTCTAGGAACCGACAGGACCTTGAGACCCTGGGACTGGACTGGAGTTAAACCAAAATGACAGTAACAGTTAGGCTCACACTCGCAAGGCCCAGGATTTACATCATTTGTATCCAAATACATATTCATAAGAGTTTCGCCTCTCCTCTGAATATCTCTGTGTGAAACTGCTATACAGCCCACTCCCCCGCCTTCCACTCCACTCCTCCCAGTAACATCTGCCTGGCGATCAGACTCTCTCTGCTCAGGACTCTGCCACAACACACTGAATCTATCAGGATGGGATCTGGATAACTCTGGTCTTCACTCATACCTGTTATCTTCTGTTTCCATCAGACAGAGACAGCCATGTGTGAACTGTGGTTTGGAGTCCAGAGTGATTTCTGTAGAATATTGTAAGAAGTCGTCTCTGGAGCTGGGTTCCAGCTGGTGCCAGTCAAACTCTGGACTGGACTCAGAGTGAGCTGGAGAGGTGTCCTCCTGAAGCCTTGGACTGCAGCCTCGGTCACTTCTCAAAGTAGGCCTCCGGTCCCCTGTGTGAGATGGTGTCTGGCTCTGTGCTCTGTGTGTGTGGGGGACAGTGAAGCATAGAACCTGTAGGAAACTGGTTATGATCCTGGGTGAGGGCCAGTGTGTCCAGGGGCCCAGAGAGGCTCCTCTTCAGCCCCTCACGTCCTGCTGCACTTGGTCCTGGAGTGCCTGGACTCGGCCTAGTTGGATCTGCTCCTGGGAGCGGATCTGCTGCTTCACTTCAGAGCCGCCTTTTTCTCCAGGAGAAGGGCCATCTGTGTGAAGCTGTCCCGCAGCCAGGCTGCACTGCTGTCTGGGTAGAGCGAGCCTGATGTCCTGGGCCTCCTGTTGGAGCCTCTTCAGGTCTGTCTCTTTGTGCTGAGTAGGCTCTGGAGCAGCAGGCTCCTCCTGGCTGGTAGCTCTGCCTGTCTCTGAGCCCTCTCTGAGGCAGGGGGAGGCCACTATGTCACGATCTTTATGTTGGTCCACAGAATAGAGGGGTAGCAGATGCCATGCTGGTCACTGCGCAGAACAGTTCCATCAGTCTGTGGTGTTCAGAGCATAGATGTTTTCTCTGGAGACTCAGAGACGGCGCCACCAGCTGGTGCTTCTGTAATGCTGCAGCTTCATAATGAGGCTGTAGGAGGCGCCACAGTAAGAGGCCACATGATCGCAGACAGGACTGACAGCTCTCAGCTTCTTCCCAGTGCACATATATCACAGGACACATCCTGAGGTCTGGCATAGTGCAGTGGGTCTGTAGGGGGCGCTGAGAGTCCAGTCTTCTTCAGTTGTTCCACCAAATCACTTAATAAAGTGTTTTTACGTATACAGGCCTGGGGCTGAAGCTCTTCTGTACTGAGGACAGCTGTAGCTGTGGAAGTTCTGTTGGTCCCAGTGGTGCTGAAGACACTTCATGCAGTATGTTGTGTCTACAGGGAGTCGTCACTGGATCCCTTCAGTAGATCTAAACACACGGTGGAGCAGGAAAGCGCTTCTTGGTCGAGTGTTTTCTGTGCCATCTCTCCTGACTGCCAAACACTTTCACTTTGATACACCTGATCTACTCTGCCAGAGATCTGAACTCTCTTCTGAATGTTCTGATAGCTGAAAGCTTCAGAACAACCTACATTCTCTGCTTCTTTGAGCTTTGACACATCAAAGCTTT
>CM068345.1:44087775-44265376 GCA_034769755.1 Odontamblyopus lacepedii | reverse complement strand
CTAAACCAGGACTAAACCAGGTCTAAACCAGGACCAAACCAGGTCCTAAACCAGGGCTAAACCAGGACTGAACCAGGACTAAACTAGGACTGGACCAGGATTCTAAACCAGGACTGAACCAGGACTAAACTAGGTTAAACCAAGGACTAAGCCAGAACTAAACCAGGACTAAACCAGGCCCACTCCCACAGTGGGCGTAGTAGCCGAGATGGCGATGTGTCCGAATAAGGCCTATGACTTACGTTTGTTTTAGTCGGTCTGGGCCATTTCACCTTTAGCTTCTGCACAAACCTACGATGCTGCAGAAGTGATTCAAAGGGTTTCTCATCAGTTCTTGAGCTGTGAACTCCCCAAATATCTTCCGCAATGCAAGGTCAGTGACCCGTTGTGATTTCGAGGACTTTAAGCCGTGAGATTTATATTGGAACACAGCCAGAGCCACTGCCAAACAAATAACGATAAAGTTCAGCGTTTGTGGATTTCTAATTTGGATATTTCTTTCAAGAACTTCCATAGAGTTCCATAGACAACTGTTCACCATCAGGGATCATGACAACATCAAATTCGACTGTTTGAATGCAGCCTTTTGTATTAGCCTAGTGCTGTACGTCCTCAGCTTCTTAGGACATTGGGACAGCGTTGTCCATTCCGATCTAATCAAGCCCAGAATTTCTGTAGTAGGGAGCATTATGCCTGAGATGATGTAGGCCAAAATAACAAGGACTGAGCTGACACATTACAGAAGTGTAATTTATAGTTAAAGAGGGGACAATACTGCGTCTGCTAATAGACGCATATTCTAGGGTGGCCAGATTTACAAAATTAAAAACTGGGACACTCCCAGGTTGGGATGGTAGGTATACATAACATTGTGGAAAGAAGCGTGTAGCATTTGTCAATTCTTTACTCACGTGTAGGTCAGTGTATAATCTGAGACCAAAAAAAAAAAAAAGATAACTGCAGTCTTCTGTATTTAGGCTAAACAAATGCAATTTATGCTAAGTCAGGTTTAGAAACTGAAATAGTCCCACAGCACTAGTTTGAGTCACAGTTCAGACCTGAGTTTAGACCTGAAATAGACTACAGATATAATCCTGGTTTAGTCCTAGTTTAGACCTGGTTTAGACCTGGGCAGACCTGATATAGTCCTGGTTCAGGTGATATGGTCCTGGTTTAGTCCTAGTTTAGACCTGGTTTAGACCTGATATAGTCCTGATATAGTCCTGGTTTAGACCTTGTTTATAGTCCTGGTTTAGTCTGGATTTAGACCTGGTTTAGACCTGAAACTAGATCTGATATAGTGCTGGTTTTTAGACCTGATATAGTCCTGGTTTTAGACTTGTTATAGTCCTGGTTTAGTCCCTAGTTTAGACCTGAAATAGACCTGACATAGTCCTGGTTTTAGACCTGATATAGTCCTGGTTTAGTCCTAGTTTAGACCTGGTTTAGACCTGAAATGAGACCTGATATAGTCCTGGTTTAGACCTGATATAGTCCTGGTTTAGTCCTAGTTTAGACCTGGTTTAGATCTGAAATAGACCTGATATAGTCCCCATGTGTTTAGACCTGATATAGTCCTGGTTTAGTCCTAGTTTAGACCTGGTTTAGAACTGAAATAGACCTGATATAGTCCTGGTTTTAGACCTGATATAGTCACTAGCATTTAGTCTCTAGTTTAGACCTGGTTTAGACCTGAAAATAGACCTGATATAGTCCTGGTTTAGACCTGATATAGCGTCCTGGTTTAGACTTTATTTATAGTTCCTGGTTTAGTCCTAGTTTCAGACCTCGTTTAGACCTGAAATAGACTCATGATATAGTCCTGGTTTAGTCTAGTTTGAACCTAGTTTTAGACCTGGTTTAGACCTGAAATAGACCTGATATAGTCCTGGTTTAGCACTCGATATAGTCCCTGGTTTAGACTTGTTACTAGGCTGGTTTAGTCTGAAGCTTCAGAGCACTGGTTTTAGGGTTTCACCTGAAATAGATCTGATAGTAACCTATTCCTGGTTTAGACCTGATATAGTTCCTGGTTTTAGTCTAGTTTAGACCTGGTTTAAGAACTGAAATAGACCTGATGATATAGTCCTTGGTTTTAGACCTGATATAGGTCCTCCTGGTTTAGGCCTAACTTAGTTTAGACCTGGTTTGAGACCTGAAATAGACCAATCTGATATGGTCCTGGTTTTAGTCCTGGGTTTAGACCTGGGTAAAAGGGACGATCTGGTCACTCATATTCAAATGTTTTATACCAGTTTCACTTTCATTTTTAGCACTATGAATTCCCCTCCCTTTGCTCTCCAAGCTAATTTACTCCCCCTTCAGAGCACTGTCATAAGAAAATCTGTCACCATTCCTCTCTAATGAAACTCCTGCACATCGTTAATTAGTTTGTGTGAAGTTGTCGTAAATTGTTTCAGCATCCTGCTGTATATTCATGGAGAGTGACGTAGGCCTGTGTGCTGAAGATTGGACAGAATCTTATTTGCTCTACCATAAGGAGGGGTTGGGTTTGGTCTGGGAGGCGTGGATCATCTGGGAGAGAGGCGTGGATCTCTGGCTTGTTGCATTATTTGCTGTGATTATTTGGGTTTGCTGTGCAATTTATAGTTTCTTTAAAAGGACACAGACTGGACTAACTGGATCACTCAGGAGGAAAAAGAGGGAACTGGAACCGTTGGTGGAAGTGGAAGTGAAGTGGACACCCAGTTGGATCAAGGAGACAGATGAGACAGCAGAGGAACAAAGAGCCTGTGGGTGAAGCCGGCTGACCGAGATACCAGAAAGCCTGACTCTAAAGTTGTGCACACTTGAGGCTTTCTTTTGAAGCGTCTGTCCTGTCAGCTTCCACTGAGGGCTCCTTCTCTCGTCCAGCACCTGCAGTGGAGGAGGCGGTGGAGGCGGTGGACTGTGGTGCAGATGTGTTGGGAACTTAGCCAGGACAATAATGGTAAGAGAGACTCAAAGCATGAAAAATTAAACCTGTTCTACAAGTGAAGGTTAGGTTCAAGATTCTGAATTCTGGTTTTAATCTCAGGCCTTTCATTTTTGCTGTTCACAAACTATTTCATGAGCAGCTACAAGATTAAAGCGGGTTCCAAGTCAATGAACGATCAACAAAATATGTGAGTGGAGCTTTATTTGTAGACAACTTTAGTTTTACTGAAGATCCTAGTTTATCATGTTCACTGGACAAGCATGAAGGAAGAGTGTTAATACCAATTTAAATGTGCAAATTACATTTAGAACCATTATTGACTTAAGTTGAACTCCGATGCGTTTGAAGTTAAGAGTCCGATTACTATGAGGAGGTGGAATTCTGTCAGAAGCCAAAAAGCGGCACAGATCAGTGTTTCCTCGGTGGAGATCTCACTGTGGCACTGAGTCTGTCAAGGCAACAAACTAGTGTAGTGATGGGGGCACGCTCTGAACTCCCACGTTCTGAACTTCCCATTAAAAAGTTCTGAACTCCCACGTAAAACACCAATTTGCTTCACATCAGAAGGAAGCTGAACACCACTTTAACTCCATCTGACAACAGCCCACGAGTCTCAACAAACCAAACGCTCTGCACTGGTTCACTCATTAGGTGTCTGGAAACGTTAGAAAACAACTTCTACGGAGCCTTACACTTCCCTCTGTTGATTTCCCACTGCACACTGAAAGCTCAAAGATTCGATTGTCGTATGTCGTTTCTAATCCCTATTTATTTATGAGTGAATTATATTTTTTGAAAAACACTGTGGTTAAGTATTTAAATCGTCACCACAATATTGCAGGAGGATGTAACAACATGAATAGGCACTGGGCAGAGCTTTCTAAAACTTTGGCAGTCGATCCCTTTCTGTTCTGACCCCAAACTAAAGTCTTGCTCTAAAATCACAGGTGAGTTTGTTATTGCAGGAAAAAGACTCCAGCGGCAAGTGGTTCTGAGCCGCCATGAAGCAACAAGTCAGGATCCACTACTGACTGTGGAACAAGAAGAAACTGAAGTTGGTGAAATAAAATGGCTGCCGGGAATGTATTATTTAGTGTTTTTCAAACTTTTACTCTGAGGAAGTGACCAGAGCTGTGTCCAAACTGTCTCTGTCTGATGGAAACAGAAGAATCACAGTTATGAGAGAACACCAGAGTTATCCAGAATCAATCCAGAACAGAATTCAGAGTCTATAGACTGGTCCTGAGCAGAGAGAGTCTGACGGGCTGAGGTGGAGTGGAGCTGGGGATTGGGTTTGTAGATGTTTCATACAGAGATATCTCAGAGGAAAGGACGCTATGGAAACTCTGTATTTGGCTACAATAATGAAGTAAATCCTGGGCCTTAGCACCATGACAAAAAACAGTTCATTTTTGTTTAACAAATCTCCAGTCCCAGGTCTGGTTGGGTCCAGAATCGGGCTTTACCTGGACCACGCAGTTCAGGGGTTTCTGGCGTGCTTACAAGCGTCTCTAGAAGAACCATGAGTCTCCCTCCATGCAGAGTCTCAGACCAGGTTCACTCAGCCTCTCTACACTGGGAATTCTGGATTGCAAAAATATTGGAACCACAGCATTTTTCCCTCATATGACAAATATAAAATAACGGGGTTTTGTTCTGCACAGTTTGGGACATATCTGTACCTTTTATTTTTGACAAATTAGTCCCATGTTTAAAAGCCTCATGAGGACTTCTCCAAAAATCTATACCTTGATTTAGATCTAGGTATAGATCTAAATCAAGGTATCAGATTGATTTAGATCAATCTATACCTTATATACGCCAGCAATGGCAGTGGGAGCCAAAAATATGCCCGTACTTTGAATTATTATATATAGAATTAAGTTAGAATTTGTCAAACCTAGTTTAAAGATGAATTGTTGAATTTGCAGTTTGGAAGTTTGACATTCCTAGGTGAAGACGGTGTTGTGGGGAGTTAGAGCGCGGACAAGGAAATTGCTCTACAGACAGACGGACAGACGGACAGACAGAGCGTGACGGATAATCAATAGGGAAATCTGGCTCTTGCAGTAGGAGTAAGAGTATGACATCATCACATTCCTAGAATCAGAATTCCACCAATCAGATCGCAGCAACAGAACTTAAAGACACTACAAAGCTTTGATGTGTCAAAGCTCAAAAGAAGCAGAGAATGTGGGTTGTTCTGCGCTTTCAGCAGCAGAACATTTGAGAAGAGAGTTCAGATCTACGGCAGGTAGATCAGGTGTGTCAAAGTGAAAGTGTTTGTGATCCAGGAGAGATGGCGCCCAGAAAACACTGCGACCAAGAAGCCTTTTTCCTGTTCCGTGTGTTTAGATCTACTGAAGGATCCAGTGATCGACTCCTGATGAGACACAACTAACTGCATGAAGTGTCTTCCAGCACCACTGGGACTCAACAGAGACCACAGCTACAGCTGTCATCTCAGTGCAGAGAGAACTTCAGCCCCAGGCCTGTGCTGCGTAGGGAAACACTTTGTTAAGTGATTTGGTGGAACAATCTGAAGAAGACTGGACTCTCAGGTGCCCCCTGCAGACCACTGTCATGACATAGTGGCCTCTGCCTCAGAGAGGAGCTCAGAGACAGGCAGAGCTGCCGGTGCCAGGAGGGCTCCTGCAGTATGCTCCAGAGAGCCTCCAGCACAAAAGAGACAGACCTGAAGAGGCTCCGACAGGAGGCCCAGGACATCGAGACGCTCTGCCCAGAGACACACAGCAGTGCAGCGCCAGTGGGGGACAGCTTCACACAGATGGGGCCACTTCTCCTGAGGAGAAAAGACGGCTCTGAAGTGGAGCAGCAGATCCTGGCCTCCAAGGAGCAAGACCGCTAAGCTGAGCCGAGTCCAAGAGCTCGCAGGGACCAGAGTGCAGCAGGACGTGAGGGGGCTGGAAGAGGAGCACTCACTGAGCGCTGGACACACTGGCCCTTCACCCAGGATCATAACCAGTTTCTACAGGTCTATTGGCTTCACCTGTCCCCTACACACACAGAGGCACAGAGCCAGGACACCATCTCACACAAAGGGGTGGACCGGAGGCTTACTTTGGAGGAAGTGACCAGAGCTGTGTCCAAGCTTCAGGAGACACACTCCAGCTCACTCTGAGTCCAGTCCAGGTTTTACTGGCACCAGCTGGAACCCAGCTCCAGAGACGACTTCTTACAATATTCTACAGAAATCACTCTGGACTCCAAACACAGTTAACACTATGGCTGTCTCTGTCTGATGGGAAACAGAACTGTAACAGTGTAATAGAGTGAAGACCAGAGTTATTCCGTAGATCATCCTGGAAAGATTCCCAGTGTGTTGTGGCAGGTCCTGAGCAGTAGAGAGGTCTGACTGGGCCGATGTTACTGGGAGGAGTGTGGAGAGAGGAGCCGGGGGAGTGGGCTAGTATAGCAGTTTCCAGTGCTACAGAGATATTCAGAGGAAAGGACACTCTGATGAATCTGTGATTTTGGATACAATGATAAATCCTGGGTCCACATTGGTGTGAACCTAACTTATTATTCATTTTGGTTTAACAAAGTCCAGTCCCAGGTCTCAGGTCCCATGGGTCAGGTTCTAGTAATCTGGGTTTACCTGGACCACCGTGCAGGGGTTTTGGCAGGTTTACAGGCATCTCTGGAAGAACCATGAGCCTCCTCCTCCCACAGAGTCCAGACCAGGTTCACTCAGCCTCTCTACACTGGGGTCTACGTTCATACTGGAGACACTGCACATTTCCCTAAACTCAAATAGCAGCTTTGTTCTTCACAATTTGGGCTCAACTTTGACTCTTATTTTGAACTATCTACATAAGACTTTAAAGTACTGTTAAAAAAATCAATATCTAAATACAAATCAATTATAAGATTAATATCAAAACCAGATACTCATTTGATTCTGAAACAACTGTGACATATACAGGAGGAAAATTACCTCTGGTCTATATAAGAACAAAGAAAATGCTGTGATTTTGTGTTGGCAATGATATTCTATCCTAAGACTTTATGATCGAAATGAAAAATTGTTCCTCTGCTTCAAAATGGAGTTTGACATTTTGGCCTCGTGTATGAATGCAGTCGTAGCTACATCACTGTTCATACTAGAATCGTTTGTACTATTACTGGATTAGAACTTTCTTTCACTTCAAATGTTCTTCTGTAAACTTCATCTGTGTTTGACTCTTCAATTGATCATGATGTAAAAAGTGATTTTCTTATTTCATGTAAAACTACAGCAGTGTGTTTCTGTCTGTGATGGAGCTGATGTCACTTTGAGAGAGCAGAATCAGAACTGTAAATGTTGCTCAGGGAGAAAACTGTTTAAACAGTTCTGAGCATTTTTACACTGGAAATTTGAAACAATAAATCTGTAAATTTGTTATTTTTTCCTGTGGATTTTTCTCTTTCAAAATCTAAAATTCATCGCAGTTGTGAAATAGTTTAGCACCAGTATTTACTGTAGGTGGAGGCAGGGGGCGCCATCTGAAATCTTGGCCAGCTAATGAGTTTTGGTTAAGTCATGGTTTAGTCCTGGTTTAGTCTTGATTTACATTGGGTTTAGTCCTTGTTAAGTCCTGGTTTAGTTCTGGTTAATTACCGGTTTAGTCCTGGTTCAGTCCTGGTTTAGTCCTGGTTCTGTCCTGGTTCAGTCATGGTTCTGTCCTGGTTTAGTCCCGGTTCAGTCCTGGTCCAGTCATGGTTCAGTCCTGGTTTAGTCCCGCTTCAGTCCTGGTTCAGTCCTGGTTTAGTCCTGGTTCTGTCCTGGTTCAGTCATGGTTCTGTCCTGGTTTAGTCCCGGTTCAGTCCTGGTCCAGTCATGGTTCAGTCCTCGTTTAGTCCTGGTTCAGTCCTGGTTCAGTCCCGGTTCAGTCCTGGTTTAGTCCTGCTTCAGTCCTGGTTCAGTCATGGTTCAGTCCTGGTTTAGTCTTGGTCCAGTCCTGGTTCAGTCCTGGTTTAGTCCTGGTCCAGTCCTGGTTCCGTCCTGGTTTAGTCCTGGTCCAGTCCTGGTTCCGTCATGGTTCAGTCCTGGTTCAGTCCTGGTCCAGTCATGGTTCAGTCCTGTTTAGTCCTGTTATAGTCTTGAACCATGACCCTAACCCTCACCCACTAAACCAGTACTTAACCAGGATTAAACCCAATATAAAGCAAGACTATACCAGGACAGAACCAGAACCTAACCAGAACTAAACCAGGACTAAGCCAAATTCATAAATTGATTTGTTTTCCTGTGTCTCGGCCTCAGAAAGCCTGGAATGTGCAGTTTCATTAGACATGCAGGTCCTAAACCTCACCCATACATTCATATTCAGCAGCAGCAGTGGGAGTAGTAGTAGTAGTAGTAGTAGTAGTAGTAGGAGTGGTAGTAGTAGTAGTATAGTAGTAGTAGTAGTAGTAGTAGTAGTAGTAGTAGTAGTAGTAGTATAGTAGTAGTAGGAGTGGTAGTAGTAGTAGTAGTAGTAGTAGTAGTAGTAGTAGTAGTAGTAGTAGGAGTGGTAGTAGTAGTAGTAGTAGTAGTAGTATAGTAGTTCTTACTAAAACATTCAGAGAAGAAAGACAAGAGAGATTATTTAGTTTTACTCGCGAGGAGAACGGATTGAGACGTGTCCAGATACACTCTCCAACTCCGCTCTGGAGCACGACCGCCTCTCCTCACTTTTATTTACATTAGGATGGCCCTGGTTACAATGGGTATCGCTGCTCTAAAGGAAGGAAACAGCAGCGATACCAAAATATGATAAATATAATAAAATATGATTATGCATTATTGGTCAGGTCGGACAGTAGGCTGAGTGCGGAGATTACGCTGGAGTTTGAGCACATTCAGTTCATGTTTTTGCCAAAATCAGACAGCTCCCGCCTCATAGTCTGATAAGCCTGGCTCCAGCCTTCAGCTGCACAGCAGTGGAAAAGTACTGCACACAGTTTGGAAGCACAAAAGAGATTATTGCAAATACACAAATATCTAACACATGATTAAGACAAATATGGGATAATATACATAATTATTCTAACATTTCCCTCCTGTTTATCACATATTTGCTGGATAGAATCATTTATAACCACTTCTTTTGATTTTCAGCTACAAACTCATAGATAAATAAAATAAGTTTACACTCGGAGGTTTATGTTATTTACATAGGTGTGTCTTTTCATCTCTGAACAATGTGGCAAAAGCCTCAGTGGAGTCCTCAACGTCAGAGTCACCATCAGCCAAAAGATGGATTTGAACTGCCCTGTCCTCTGGACCAGGGGTTATTGCTGTGGTGATTAAACGGTTGACTAGACTACGGATACAGGGAATACAACAGCATCCACATAAGGTCAATATTGCGGCGAACACGGCTACTGAGATCAGTATTGAGCTCACGAGTGCTTTATATCTGCCAACCACACCCAGCCAGTCATCCCACATTGACTGGTCGATGCCACACTGCTCCTTCATGCACTTGTTGAGGGTACAAAGACCCTCTATTGCTTTGGTCAAGCTGCCATCGGATGCAGTATTATTTGGGATGAAAGTACAACACTGGCTGCCAAAATCGCGCACACGGACCCTTTCTCTGCCAAGAGCATATCCAAGGCTATGCGATTCTGAAATGACATCAGTGATGTGGCTGCTAGCTGCTCGTGCACTGCCTCAAAGCTGCTTGTGTCCAGTTGCCCAATTTCTGTACGTTGTAGTGGATGTAGTTTATTCGGTCTACATTTTTGTTAGGTGTGATTGGAAAAACTGCTGCAATTATAGGTATGTTTTCAAAACCTGTTGCAATCTGATCTGACAATTTGTATTCGTTGGGAACTCCTCTGGACACTCCTATTGCGTCAATATAAGTGGGATCATTATCTCCTAGCCACTTAGAAGCTCTTTTGTCTCTATGCCATTCTTGTGGTAATAGACTACCTGCCTGGGCCGAGAGGGGATAAATTTGTCTCATACATGTAACATAGTATAACACCATTCTAAGGACAGGTTACCTAATATCTCCCCTGTGCCTGTCATATTAATACATGTATAATTCGCCATAAGAACATTTTTGTTAAACAATGGTTTTCTTTTTCTAGGGGTGTGAGTGGATAAACTGAGTCCCAGAATGTACAGTTGGCTTGTGGAACAGTCTTTTGCATAACATCAACTACACAGTCTGGTGACATTGTCGCTGGTACCACACGGAAGTATTGGTCTGGGCCCTAAGCATACAACACAATCAGAATTTACAGCCTTTGCAGCTTGTTCTACCAGAAGCAACCAGTTGTTGCTTTGTCCTGAAATGCCAGTAGTGATTTGGAACCATTCGTCTCAGGTAGTGGCCATTAACAATTTTGATTTTCATTTTGTCCTTGTTTTCGGTCCTAGGGACAAGTTGTCAATGGGTGTCTGTTTTAGATGTATTAGAGTTACCTTCGGTAATATTAGGGCATATGGACAAAACAGTACATGGGTCTTCTCCACTCTTGTGTACACATAGGGCAAAACTAAAACAGGGGTGTTCATCATAATGTGCATAATTTATTCCCGTGATGGTAATGGTAAAGTCATCGTATTAAAGTGCAATACTAAAGTTGGATTCCATTTATCTTTTGCTTTCCCATAATTAGAATTTGAGACCAATTTTTCGCCATAGGGTTCCACCCATATGAATCTTTAGCCCATGTGGAATCAGTAGTGGAGAAGACGTCTTCGGACAGTGTCAAAGGGGTATGAAGTAAGACCAGCAACGGCTGCCACAGTCTGTGCAATCATCCTTTCTACTAACTCCAGTGCTTTGAGGGTGGTAGGCACAATGATTTTTAAATCAATATGGAATAATTTCCCAATGTGTGAAATTAGATTGTTTACAAAATGTGTCCCATTATCACTATAGATTCTCTCAGTTGTGCCAAATCTTGGTATTATATCTTTACACAGCGCCTTAGCCACCGTCAGAGCATCTGGTGTTTTGGTTGGAAATAGTTCGACCCATTTAGAAAATGCATCTACTATTACTAAACAATATTTCTTGCCTTCACTTTGATTTAACTCTATGAAGTCCATATGAATAATTTGAAATGGATAGTTGGGTTGTGGAAATTGTCCTCGCTTGGGTCTTAACTTTCTCTTTGTGTTGTGTTTTGCACATATCAGACATGCTCTACAAAACATTTTTTGAGTAAGAATTGAACCCATAGGTTAGTATAATGTTTCTCTATCTCACTGACCATCCCTCCTGTTGAGACATGGGTCTTACCATGGCTCAATATTGCTGCCCATTTGTATAGATTTTTGGAAGGATGGGTTTATTTTGGGGACATATGTAAATGCCATTTTTAATGTTGCTCCATTTTTTACCCACACTTGTATTTCTTGCTGTGGGCTCTGTTGCTGCATGTCTCGTAAAATATAATCTGTAACTGTGTCTGCCTTTCCCAATTGTAACAGGTAGTTTGTCTTTGCTGCTGCGTTCTTTGCTGTCTTATCTGCAAATGCATTCCCTAAAGTTATTTTATCTGTCCCATTAGTATGTGCTGCACATTTGCATATTGCTAGTTTCAATGGCAGCTGTACAGCTTGTAGTAGGTCCAGTAGTAGTTGAGCCTGTCGTGGTCACCATTCCTCTATTCTTCCAGTATTGGGCAAATGTGTGTACTGTCGCATAGGCGTACTGACTGTCTGTGTATATTGTTGCTATCTTATCTTTCATTAGTTTACATGCCTCTGTCAGTGCTACCAACTCTGCTGCTTGAGCTGAGTAACTAGACGATAAAGCCTCTGCTTTCAGTATTACTGTCTCTGTCACTACTGCGTAGCCAGTCTCAGTCTTACCTAAATCATTCTTCAAGGTAGATGATCCATCTACAAATATTAATTCACTACCAGCAATGGGTTGATCCAATAAATCCGGTCTGCTTTTAGTTAATGTCTCTGCCAATTCCTGACAGTCGTGTACCTGACCTTCACCTGGCAGTGAGATTAAAGTCGCTGGGTTCAAAGTTGTGCATCTTTCTAGAGTCAAATGAGGCTGTGATGGCAGGTTCGCCATGCAGGTGACGAGCAGGGGATAAGAAGGTCATATTATTCTGTAATAATAATGCTGAAACAGCATGTGGAACCTGTAAAGTTAATGGATGAAACAATACAATGCCTGCACTCACTTCTATTGCCATGGAGGCCGCTATAACAGCCCGAACACAAGGGGGCAATGCACCTGCTACACTGTCTAATTTTGAGGAAAAATAAGATATTGGTCTAAGCTTGTGTCCATGTTTCTGAGTCAACACTCGACATCATAAAATGTCCTTTACAGTCCACCATCTGAATGAATTCTTTACTGTAATCTGGTAACACCAGTGCTGGACTTGACACTAATGTCTGTTTTAATATGCAGAATGCACCTTCTGCCTCTTCTGTCTATACAATTGGATCTGTCATTTTCACATTTGCTCCTCATACATCAATCTCTGCAATGGATGTGTTATTTCTGGGTAATTTGGTATCCATGACCTGCAGTAATTAGTGAGCCCTAAGAATGACATCATTTGTTTCTTGGTCTTGGGTTTTAGTGCCAGTGTTACTGCTTTTGTACTGTCTGCTACTGTTCCTCCACCTGCACTTAGATTATGTCCCAAATATTTAACTTCTGTTTTACATAGTTGTACCTTGTTTTTGCTCACTTTGTGTCCATTTTCAGCTAAATACTTTAGTAATGCTAATGTGTCAATCTTACAGGTTTCTGTATCTCGTGATGCAATCAATATGTCATCTATATAAAGCAAAATTTGGCTTCCTCCTGGAGGATCGAATTTCGACACATTCGCTGACATAACCTGGGAGTAAATTGTAGGGTTTTCAGAACAACCTTGAGGTAGTCTGGTGAAGGTTTATCTCTTACCCTCGAAAGTAAATGCAAACCAGAATTGTCTGTCCTTGTCAATTGGAATTAAGAAAAATGCATTGCTAATATCAATTATTGTGAATATCGTAGCATCAGGTCTTAATGAATTTAGTGATGTGTGTGGATCTGGAACACATGGAGCTCGTTGAATCACTGCACTGTTCACTGCTTGTAAATCCTGTATCTTACCCCAGCCTATAGAGGGCGCCTGCTTCTTCACTGGGAATATTGGTGTGTTACATGGTGAGTCATCACACTTGCCTTAATCAGATCATTTATGATGGTCTTATACCCTCAACTGCGTCTGGCTTCAGTGGGTTCTGCTTCACACATGGTCTGTGCTCAGATTTTGTTCTTTTTATCACTGGTAGGGCCCCTTTAATAAGTCCTATGTCAGATGGGCTTGTTGACCACACCTCGTCTGGTGCACCAGATGAGAAGTCTTCTTCTGCCTCAGTTAAAAAGATTCGTCATGATTGTTGATCAGAGGGGTCCAAATTTACCTGTCCTGACATCCTAGCTGTCCAGAATAATGCTTTCCTCGTCAATCCTGTCTCTGCACTGGTTTCTGTGTTCACAGAGGTCACAACCCAGTATAAAAACACACACTGTGTCCTAGGATCAAACCAGCAACCAACAAAAGTACTTACTCTCTCCTTTCACCAAGTTTTCCAATTAATGAACCAACTTTAAGAACAAAGTTTACATCCTTAGCTTCCACCCACTAACCACGATGAAATATTGTTCTATTATAAACCTCAGGTTCACTACTTTACTTTGGGATCTGTATTTTTAACAAATCTACGTGGCTGTGAACATCTTTTACTTGGTGTATAAAAATTATTCCTACATAAAATGAGCGCTGACACAGACAACATGTAGTACAGAACACACTGAAGCACTTTGCATATCACATTGAGGCATGGGGAGAACATGCACATGGACTGAACAATGGCTGCTACTATCACTGCGATAAAAGCAAGTTCCCTAAAAAAATTATAAAATAAGTAAAACATAGGACTAGACAAGGCAAATTGTTATTGCTATATTGCTATATTCTGCTTAAGATTATCCTTGTCGACATAAAAGTACCTATAAATACGCATTACTGCACAGGACGACTTCAGAAGCACAGAGAGGAATGAGGGAGGGAGGGGCTGAGGGATTCTCACATGCACGGGCTTAGGAGGAAAGTGGAACTTTGAGATGGGAAGGAGCACGGGAACGAGCTGAGCACTACTCTGTTTCACTGTCCTCCACTAATTTGTACACACAAAAACAACTTTTAACAACCTACAAATTGTGACAAGACAAAACTACAAGTTGTGACAAGACAAAACTACAAGTTGTGACAGGACTCAAAGGAAATATCTCAAGGATCACAGTAATTCCTTATGCAACAAGCTTCTACAACTAAAAGTTGCGGTTACATACGAGGGGTGTATCTCCCAGGAATTAGAGTGTTTTAGGTCCCAGAGTCTCGGTCACCTAGATTCCTTAATGACGAGTTGAATATTCTACTTCAACAGGAAGTGACTTTGTGACTCTGCTGCTTCAAATACTTCTCGTCAAATCATACAACACAGAACTTTCACACCATACGCCAAACTAAGTTTCTGGCTGACGTCAGGCCGAAAACTTAATTTGGTTGTGGTCTGGTTATGATGTCTCCAAAATGCTGACTCGGATTCTGTTCTCCTTTGCCTTTTTTTGACCTTCCTCTCTTTCTCCATCTACTCTTAACCAAAACTCTGTCTCTTTCATGCCATATTTTTCCATCTTTTTGGATCATTCTTTGCCTTTTTTTTTATCTGACCTCTGAACTTGACGAGGTCCCTAGTATTAAGTTTGCCCTTAAATCAGTGTCTTCCTTTCTATGAAAAAAACACTTCCTCTCTTTTACTTCTGTCCTCTCTACTTTCCTGTTTCCTTTTTTGTCGCTCCTCTCTCAGCTTTGCCGTCTCTAACCAACATCCTAACTCTGTTATGCCCGACTTACGCATTTTCTTCTCATTATTTTTTGTCTTTTCCCTTATCTGGTCACGTGATGCCTTCAAGGTCACTACACTCAGGTTGCCTTTAAAATTATATTTTTCTACCCATAAGTCTAGGTATTTATTATATCCTGCATTTTTCGCCTCCATTATTTTATAATCCTTACATTTCAATCTATCTCTAGGTTTACTGGTTGTTATTAGGTTTCCCATTTTGTCACAATTTGGATCAGTCTGTCACTCGTAGGAGGTCTCTAAGACTGATTTCAAGGATTGATTGGGATAGTGATTAATCTATTTTTGTGGTATTTCTCACTTCTACCCGTTAAGGTGGAGAAATCTTGTCCTTACATCCACAAAAACTCACTATTTACTAATCCCAATCTTTGGTATGAAATTAATAACCTAGTGGTTATTAACTTCCACTCAAACACTCATTCACACTCCTGCTAACGGAATGTAACTCGAGGGGACTCCGCCGTCCCGTATTTTACTGAATTTAACTCGAAGAGGACACAGGCCTGTACAATTCGTTGAAGCGGAACCAACTGTTCTGTGCCTATGCCTCTTTCTGCCATTACTTTTGCAAATTCCTGCTTTGATTTCTCCAATCGTGTCCTTTCTTTTTGTCCATGGGGCTGGCAAGCTTGTCTTGCCACCATTTTGGTGGTGTGGCTTTAGCTGGAGCCGCCATTTTGACACTTCCGCAAACCAACTACTCACTTAACTCTCAACTGTCTTTTAGTCGTACAAAAGCGGACAAATTGTAACAAAATATGGTAAAATGGGTTCTCCCAACTCTGTTTCAATTCCCTACGCGCTAATCGCAATTATATTAACCGGTGGACTCTAACACTCCCGGTGAGGGGACTTCTAACCACCTCTTTCAACCATATGAATCCTGGATTTCTAAAATTTGGTTACTATGACACAGTCATTAAATGTACTTAAGGTACCTAGTCTTCAGACATTGGGAGAACTTTTGACGTCGTTCTAATCGTTCAATCCACACATCAATTTTCAGATAACAACCCACGATGCAATGTCTCCCTTTTAATTTAATCTGTCCAATGGAACATAATTAGTCTCAATATAGAGAAACAGGCAATGTTCCTTACCTTTTAGTTGTTTTATCGGGCCCGTCAGGAGAGACTGCAAAGCGGCGTGTAAAGAACACTGGTATGTTTTCCCGAACGGGTTGGGAACGGAGTCCGGACGCCACCTAGACTCAGCGTTCCGTTATTCTGACTCGACTTCCCCCTTCAGCACGGCCGGGTCACCATTTGAAGAAATATTGTCCTCTTTCTCCAACCTTAAACTCAAACAAATACAATCAGAAGGTGTCGCTGTTCAGAACTGAAATAGGGGACTCCAATTACTAAACGTCGTAACAAGATGTCCCTAGACGCATTTTAGCACATACCAGATTGAAGACCAGGATTCTGTGGAAGTTCAATTCAAGCCAATTTATTCCCCTAACAATATTTCTAATACAGCATGTTGGGTTACTAGGTTCCTAGGGAAACCATCCAAGCGTGGATTCCTGCAGAGCATCACCAAGCAACCACACAAATCCTTTCACCCAGCTATTTTAAACATTTCATCATGAATATGCAAATATTGTAAACGCCTCGTGTTCCGCCTCCTCTTCAACCCAGTATAATTCCATTTCATAACTTCTGCTTTGAAGCTGCTCTTATCGACATCCAGTAACTGGGAGTACTCTACTGTTGGTTTCCCATGAGGCTTATCTGCAACCAAGCACATAACTCGCCGGGTGAAGGTCAACAGTGTGTGTGTGTGCTGTCTGCTTTTAATGAGACAGAATGAAAGAAACAGAAAAATGTGTGCGAAGAGAAAGGATTAACTTCATAAGCCATAGTGAGACATTTGTTACAAACAACTTCATCACTTCAATATTGCAACAGCATATATGGCACAATGAAACAAAGTTATAACTCTTCAAGAGCTCCAGGGCCAAGTGCAGCAGGACGTGAGGGGGCTGAAGAGGAGCCTCTCTGAGCTGGACACACTGGCCCTCACCCAGGATCATAACCAGTTTCTACAGGTCTACGCTTCACTGTCCCCACACACACAGAGCACAGAGCCAGACACCATTCACACAGGGGACCGGAGCTACTTTGAGGAAGTGACCAGAGCTGTGTCCAAGCTCAGAGACACACTCCAGCTCACTCTGAGTCCAGTCCAGGTTTTACTGGCACCAGCTGAACCCAGCTCCAGAGACGACTTCTTACAATATTCTACAGAAATCACTCTGGACCCAAACACAGTTCACACAGGACTGTCTCTGTCTGATGGAAACAGAAGAGTCACACTTTGGGCAAAGACCAGAGTTATCCACATCATCCTGAAAGGTTCAGTTTGTGGCAGGTCCTGAGTAGAGAGAGTCTGACGGGCCGATGTTACTGGGAGGTGGAGTGGAGCGGGAGTTGGCTCATATAGCAGTTTCATACAGAGATATTCAGAGGAAAGGAATCTCTAAAGAATGTAGATTTGGATACAATGATAAATCCTGGGCCTTAGAGTGTAAACCTAACTGTTATTCATTTTGTTTTAACTCAGTCCACTCCCAGGTCTCAGGTCCTGTCGGTTCTAGAATCGGGTTTACCTGGACCACAGTGCAGGGGTTTTGGCATTTTACAGCATCTCTGGAAGAACCATGAGCCTCCTCCACAGAGTCCAGACCAGGTTCACTCAGCCTCTACGCTGGGGTCTGGATTTATACTGGAGCCACTGCACATTTCCTAAACTCAAATAGCAGCTTTGTTCTTCACAATTTGGGCTCAACTTTGACTCTTATTTTGAACTATCTACATAAGACTTTAAAGTACTGTTAAAAATCAATATCTAAATACAAATCAATTATAAGATTAATATCAAAACCAGATACTCATTTGATTCTGAAACAACTGTGACATATACAGGAGGAAAATTACCTCTGGTCTATATAAGAACAAAGAAAATGCTGTGATTTTGTGTTGACAATGATATTCTATCCTAAGACTTTATGATCGAAATGAAAAATTGTTCCTCTGCTTCAAAATGGAGTTTGACATTTTGGCCTCGTGTATGAATGCAGTCGTAGCTACATCACTGTTCATACTAGAATCGTTTGTACTATTACTGGATTAGAACTTTGTTTCACTTCAAATGTTCTTCTGTAAACTTCATCTGTGTTTGACTCTTCACTCGATCATGATGTAAAAAGTGATTTTCTTATTTCATGTAAAACTACAGCAGTGTGTTTCTGTCTGTGATGGAGCTGATGTCACTTTGAGAGGAGCAGAATCAGAACTGTAAATGTTGCTCAGGGAGAAAACTGTTTAAACAGTTCTGAGCATCACTGGAAATTTGAAACAATAAATCTGTAAATTCGTTATTTTTTCCTGTGGATTTTTCTCTTTCAAAATCTAAAATTCATCGCAGTTGTGAAATAGTTTAGCACCAGTATTTACTGTAGGTGGAGGCAGGGGGCACCATCTGAAATCTTGGCCAGCTAATGAGTTCTGGTTTAGTCCTGGTTTAGTCCTGGTTTAGTCATGGTTTAGTCCTGGTTTAGTCTTGATTTACATTGGGTTTAGTCCTTGTTAAGTCCTGGTTTAGTTCTGGGTAATTACCGGTTTAGTCCTGGTTTAGTCCAGGTTCAGTCCTGGTTCAGTCCTGGTTTAGTCCTGCTTCAGTCCGGGTTCAGTCCTGGTTCAGTCCTGGTTCAGTCCTGGTTTTTTATTCAAATCTTTTTATTGGTTTTGAGTTTTAAGAGTATACAAAAACACAAAATATAAAAGAGACATACACAAGTGACATTAAGTAGAAACAGCAGTCGGTGCACAGACTCAACAGGTAAACATAAGGAAACAGTAAACATACACATACACACAATCTGGGAAAGCAGGGTACAACTTCTTTGGTAGTTGAGGAGTTCAGATTTACATATTGAATTCGGTTTAAAAAAAAATTAAGAACGGTTGCCAGATTTTTTTGTACGTTTGGATAGAGCCATTTATAGTGTATCTTAAATGTTCCAATTTTAAATTCGAAAGGATTTCCTCAGTCAAGCGCTTTAAAGATGGGGAGCAGTTTTCTTCCAGTTCATTAGTATCAAGCGTCTTGCAAGTAGTGTAATGAAGGCTATCGCGCTGGTCTGATGTGAAGGTAGTGGAATATTTGGTGGGGAGTCCCAAACAAGGCTGTTGTACAATTTGGGGCAATAATCTTGTTGCATACAGATGAAATTATTTCAAATATCCCTTTCCAGAAAGTATGTAAGCTGGGACAGGCCCAAAACATATGACTCAGGTTGGCAGGGCCAACATTGCATCTTGCACATGCTGAACTTGCACCTGGATAGAGTTTTGCGATTTTACTTGGGGACAAATGTAACCTATGAAGGATCTTGAACTGTATTAAGCCGTGTCTAATGCAGATAGATGATGTATGAATTCTTGTGATTGCCGATTGCCAGGTGTCATCAGCGAATTGTTACGCCTAGTTCTTCCTCCCATTTATTTTTAAGTAATTTAATGATGGAGATGCTGCACTTTGAATTCTGTTATACAAAACTGACACCAGGCCCTTATCGGATGGATATAGTTCTAAACATTCATCTAACCATGTTTTTTGTGGGAGATTGAGGGAAAAGGTTGTCTTCACGGAAAACTGCGAATCTGGAGATATTTAAAGAAATCTGATTGTGGTATACTGAAGTCTTTTTCAGTTGTTCGAATGAGACAAATCTGCCGTTTTTAAAAAGCTCTTTTACACATGACAGGCCTTTTCTATTCCACTGTTTAAAAGATGGATCAATAAGTGATGGGGTAAAGTGGACATTGGAATGGATAGGTGTTGCTACTAAAGCACTTTTGTATTTGAAATGTATTCTAAATTGGAACCATATTCTCAAGGAGCCCTGAATGACTATATTGTTCGTCCAGTGACGTTTACTCAGTGGAAGGGAGCTACATAACAGGGAACCAAGTGAGACTGGATTGCTAGAGTATTTTTCCATTTGGACCCAAGATGGAGACTCAGGTTCCGGAACATCCTCAAGCCAAAATAGTAGTTTCTGGATATTTGTGGCCCAGTAGTAGTAGAGAAAGTTTGTTAAAGCGAGGCCACCATCTTCTCTCTTTCTTTCCAGGAACTCCCTTCTGATTCGAGGGGTGGTTTTATTCCAGATGAACATTGACAGATGTGTGTTCGATTCTTTAAAATAGGCTTTAGGGATGAAAACTGGTATGGTTTGAAATAAATAGAGAAACCTGGGTAATATGATCATTTTTACAGAGTTAATCCTACCTACGAGAGACAATGGAAGTTTTGACCATTTGTCTATGTCTTGTTTGGCTTTGTTTAGTGCCTGTGTGAAATTCTTCTCAAAACAAACTTTTGTAGTTATAAGTAACACAGACACCTAAGTAATTAAAATGGTCCTTAGTAACTGTAAATGGGAAACCCTGGAAATTTAACTGTTGGGCTTTTTTATTAATTGGACAAAGGACACTTTTGGACAAGTTTAACTTGTACCCTGACACTTGACCAAATTTATTAATAGAAGTAAGAGCAAGAGGAATAGTATTATATGGGTCGGACAGAAAAAGGAGGAGGTCGTCCGCACAGAGATAATTTATGAATTTGTCCTCCTCTTTGTATTCCAGTCAACTGAGCAGTTTCTCTCAACATTATTGCCAAAGGTTCGATCGCAATATTGAAGAGCAAGGGGCTCAGGGGCAGCCCTGTCTTGCCCCACGTGAGTGAGAGGGGGAAGAAGCTAGACATAATCTTGTTTGTTCAGACGGGCTGCCTGTGGTGTCGGATATAAAATACCCATCCAGGAACAAAATATTGGGCCAAATCCGAATTTTGAAGCGGTGAGCAGAAAATTGTATTCAACTCTGTCAAATGCTTTTATGCGCATCAAGAGAGATTACTACTTCGTGCAACATCATTGTTCTGATAAATGACATTTAGTACACGACGCAAATTACTAGATATTTGCCTTCCAGTAATAAAGCCCGTCTGGTCCGGGTGTATCAATTTTGAAAGCACCTTTTCAAGTCTACCAGCTAAGACTTTTGATATTATTTTGTAGTCGCAATTCAAAAGACTAATCGGACGATATGATTCACAAAGCAATGGATCCTTGTCTTTCTTTAATAGTAGTGAGATTGTTGCTTGCGTCATAGTTTTAGGTAGGACTTTTTTTTTATCAAAAATCTCTTTAAAAACCTTGAACAGGAGTGGGACTAATTTAGTGGTAAATTTTTTGAAAAACTCTATAGGATACCCATCCGACCAGGCGCCTTACGGATTTCATTTTCTTACTAGCATCACTTATTTCGGACTGAGTAATATTAGACTCCAGTGTATTTTGTCTGAGTCCAGTAGAGTAGGTAATGACAAATCCCTAAAAAATGATTCGACATGCGTTGGATCACAAGCTGCAGAGGTATAGAGTTTCTCGTAAAATGATTTAAACTGTATATTAATGTCATTTGGATCTGTTAGTATATGTCCATGCTCATCTTTAATTGCAGTTATGAAGCCTGCAGTAGTTGACTGTTTTAACTGGTGAGATAACAATTTGCCAGCTCGATCGCCATGTTCATAATAAGTAAGGCGAGACCGTAACTGAAGGTCAATAGCTTTATCATTAGTGATTGAATCAAATTCAGTTTGAAGCAGAATTCTCTCTTTGTAGAGATCAGCAGAAGGTGATGTTGAATGTAACCGATCCACTGCTTTAATGCGGTCAATTAGCTGAGATGCTCGCTTCATCCGTTTTTTATTTTCAGCTGCAACAAAAGATATCACTTGTCCTCTTAAATAGGCTTTTAGGGTTTCCCAAATTAGGGAATAGCTAATCCCTGGTGTTTCGTTTAGTTCCATAAAAAGGTCAATTTGTGTGTTGATAAATTCAACAAATTTGTCATCTGATAGGTATCTGGATTTTAGACGCCAGAAAAAATTAGGAGTGTTTTCTGGAAAGCTCAGCTGTAAAATCACTGGGGCATGATCCGATACTACAATACTGCTATATTCTATTTGAGCTACCATATGTAATAATTTTCGATCGATTAAAAAGTAGTCAATTCTGGAATAGCTCTGGTGCACCGGAGAGAAGAAAGAGAATTGTTTAGATGTAGGATACCTGAATCTCCAAGGGTCTACCACTCCGTACGCTTCAAGAAATTCATTGATGCATAAAGCTGATTTGCTTGGTGTTGTGGCTTTAGATCTAGATCGGTCAAGAACTGGATCCAAGGTGCAATTCAGGTCCCCAGCTAATATTAAGTCATGAGAGTCAAGATCTGGCAACATAGTAAAAGTGAAGTAAAAAAAGTAACATTATCCCAGTTTGGACCATAGACATTAGCTAAGACCACAGGTCTGTTGAATAATTTACCTTGAGTGATAACAAAACGGCCATTTTTGTCTCTTATTGTTTTAGTCTCTGTAAATTGCACATCTCTATGTATCAGAATAGCTGTTCCTCTACTCTTATTATTGAAATCTGAATGAAAACATTGTATAAAACCACCTCTAAGCAGCTTTGAGTGGTCTTTATTAAGTAATTTAGTTTCTTGTAAATATACAATGTGACTATGTAATTTGCTCAAATGGGAAAATATTTTATTACGCTTGATAGGATTATTTAGTCCACGTACATTCCAGCTCACCAGCGTGTTGGGATTAAAGGTCTTATTAGTAGGTGGCATATGTAGAACTTAGTAATAGATATAACAGGCAAGATATAATTTGTAGCACAAAATAAGCTGTACCCAGACAAAACAAAATGAGACAACCAGGGCACCTAAACTGCTCAAAACTGACACAAAAGGGGGAAAAAAGGGGGGAAAAACCTAAAAATGAACTAAAACAGGTCTCACAATAAGACGGGTGTGTATTCCGGTCTCCATCGCTACCACATTAGCTCCCATATGAACCAATGCAGATTATATTGGAACTATAACACAGCACAATGTTATTATGTGCAAACTTTAACTTTAAACATTTACAGTAAACCAAACAAAAATTGAAATGCTGACGAAAAAAGTTGGGACTGAAGCCCATAGTAAATTGTTGAAACAAGAAGAAACGAAAACATATGACTGTTAGTCCCTTACATATATCAGATCTTCGTCATATCCTGGACAGACCAGCTGATCCAGGCACAGTTCAGTCACACTTCAGCAAGTAGAGGACAGTCATGATCAGCTTTGAAGTTATGACTTCAATAATTCTCTCAGAACAAAGTCTTTGGCTGGCTTGGGATCTTTAAAAGTGTGTTCTTGCCCACCCGTAGTGGTGATCCTCAGTGTTGCGGGTATCTCAGCCCGTATCGGACCCCAGCACAGCCGCGGAGCAGGTTCCTCACCTCTGTGAATGCAGCGCGTTGTTTACTCACGGCCTGAGTGTAGTCGGGCAGGATACGGATGCGGTCGCCCTCGCTGGTGGTTATCATCCCAGTTTCAGCTGCCTTTTTTAGAAGTAGCTCCTTTTCAGTGAAGTAATGACATTTCACAATAAACGCACGAGGTGGCAGGTCATCTTGAGGTCTCGTATGGAGAGTTCGGTGCGCTCTATCCAAACATGGTGGCTTCTCTAGGCCCAGCACGTCCTTCAGCATGTCAGCAACATACCGGGATGGTGTTTGTCCGTTTTCTCTGCCCTCTCTTATTCCGGTTATCCTGACATTACAGCGACGGGAGCGTCCTTCTAAATCTTCACACTTAGCCTTCAGTAATGTTAACTCTTTCTTCATGAGAGACATGTCGGACTCAAAGCGGCTATTGCGCCTGAATGAGCATTAACTCCGGTTTCAGGTCCGCTGTGCGACTTTCGGACTCGTCTAGTCTTTGATTGATTAGTCCGATGGCATTACCCACCTCTGTTTGGGTTTGAGTCGCTTTCTCCTCTATCTTGTCCAACAGCTCTCGTTTAAGTCCTTTTATCGCCTCCAAAACTTGTTGGTCCCCTGTAGTGACTTCCATAGCCTCTGGACAAGCTAGGCTAGTTGAGCTAGCGTTAGCCTCAACTTTCGTGTCTTGTTCAGTTCTCGCATTTGGCTTTTTAGGCATTGTGCCCGTCGTCCAGCACAAAACACTAACGGGATACTTTGAGGCAGGAATGCAAAAGTTTGCTGTGTTATTTGAAGCGTAATAGTTCAAGTGAAGGGTTCGCGTGGGAGCTCGACAAAACACGTCTTTACATGGCGCTGCCTCCCTCACACCTCGGAAAGTGGGGGTTTAAATTGTCTTGTAACATAGAAGATGTAACATACTGAATAGTTTTTTCTTGAAAGCATCTAAAACATTTTATTTCTGTACTTTTTCTGCTGTTTGCCTATCCTCTAGTCAGTGGGACTGCAGGGCTGCTCCAGCCCAAAACCATCGTCAGTTTGCAGAGCTTCATCTGTGGCCTCCAGACAGCACAGGTATTTTGCCCAAGACACAATAGGAGATAAGAACAGTGTCCATTCTGCAGGCAAAATGTATTCACTTCAGAGCTTTTAATCATGGACCTTTGTGAGGTTAGAAAAGGTTAGAAAGAAAAGCAAAAGTTCGATTGACTTGATGGGACCAATCTAATGCTACTGCTGAGTGACATCACTGATTCACAGTTTTCTGCTTTGGTCACGCACACGTACAGCGCCTCGCCAAAGCACAAACCCGTGTGAATGATGATGTCACTCAGGAATACGACTTCATCAGTCCAGTCAAGTTAACCTGACTTAAAAAAGCTGTGTTCAGTTTGTTTTCCTGTTCCACTGAAACAATCTGATGAAGGTCCAGCACCAAAGTCTGAGCTGAATACATTTTTCTTTTCTCTTTTCTCTTTTTGGGGAACACACAGTGGAAATTTCTCCCCTTGAAATGTTGAAATGATGTATTTTGTACGAGTATAAGGATATGTATTTTCTTTGAAACAAAATGTAGAGCAAATAATAGTCCGGTCTCACGAAGATCACAACCACATTCCAGTATGGAATGGAAGGCTGCATGTTTGTCTTTATCATTTCCTGTTAGATAAGGCCAATTGCAATACAATCATGACTTCATCAGTTAAAAAGATGAGAACTTATTTGCCAGGAGTGCTGCCAGGTGTAAAATGCTCTCCTGTTCCCCTGGTGCTCTTCGACTCAGGGACTGCCCACATTGATTGTATTGTATTGTAAAAAACAGAGGCAGTTTAGAGGATTTAAATAAGAGAGCGTCATGTTGTGTCTGAATGTCTCTTCCAGGCTGGGCGGCTGGAGTCAAAATAAAATGGAGCGACCAGGAAGTTGCTGCTGTGGAGTCAAAGTTGGGAAGGTATTGACTCACTTGTTTACTGTTTCTCATTGCTGTTTGTGGCATACTGTTGTACAGTATATACTAGGGGTGGGCGATATCTCGATATTTAAAATATATTGAGATATTTTTGAAACTCGATATGAATTCTGACATCGATATAGCGCTATAATGCTTATGTTTACTTCTGGTTTCACCTCCTCGCTCGTTTGCCCTCTCTGTGCCGCGTTCGCCTCCTTATGTCCCCCGAGCCCGGAGCTCAGCCGCGGACTAAACCAGGACTAGGGCCAGGGCTCTACAGTGCGCCCATTTCACGAGCAAATATTTTGGCATGCGAACGGGGAAAACAAAAGGCGCACCAGTGCAAGTGCTTCTGCAGCCACAATAAGCAGAACTGCACACAGATGTCACGTGACGAGTTTCACGTGACTTTCTAAATGCACCTGCCCAGCGCGAGCGCAACCACATGACACCTCCGACCTCGCACGACCCCAGCATACGAGCTCCGCGTGTGGCTGATATCACTCATACGAACAAACTCGCTTCAAAACACACCCACGCCCACTTTAAACGAGGCGCACGCAGCAGGACCCACACCTGTCCCACCACTCATTAGACACCCCCACACCGCTGGACTTCCTTCTTCGCTAAAGCCAGAGCTTTGTCTTGGTCTCATCTTGGACTCGAAAGCACATTTGGACTCGGTCTTGTCAAGGACTCGAGGTCTGAATACTGAATGCGGTCATTTTTCATTAGCGCACATAGGCTCCTCCTCAATGAGCGCTGATTGGAAGAGCAAGACAAAACCCGAAGCAAAAACTAATTTTATGTCAGTGTCTGCACAGAGCTAAAGTTTAACTAATAAAATGCCAAATAAATCTGTTTGTCACAATGTGCGTTTGCTTTGGTAAATGTGCAGAGACTAAATACCACTTTAAAACAAGAGAATGTAACTCCAGTTAGGAATGTGAAAAATACAGGTTTAAAAATCCTACACACTTTATTCACTTTGAAGCAGTTCTGTGTAAAGTGCCAGTGGAAGTTCTCTTAAAGAAGAGGTTCTTAAACTGTGGGTGAGGGTCCAAATATATGTATATAATATTTTTGGTCCATATCGCCCAGCCCTAGTATATCTGATGTTAGATGTTGTCCTCTTACTCCATGGATTCCGTCTCGTTGCTGCTTCTGTTGTATTTATACTTTGTCTTGTTTTATCCTTCCCTTTTTCTTGTTCTTGCTGATTGTTGACACTGTACTGTTTGTTCCTGCTCGTTGTTACTGTCGTGTTACTGCATGTTTTCATTTGTTTTAGTGCATGGCTTCCTACATTTGTCTCCTTGCTTGTAAGTAATATTAAAATTAATCCTTTCCTCTTATCCTAAGGCACATCAAACTGGGCACAACCCCTGGAAAGGAGGAGTGTGAGGAGAGCATCAGAAGCTGCCCTGATGCTCTGGGTGACAGTGACGTGAGGGAAGTTAAGTACTTTGTGAGAAACAAGATGGATCTCTTACCAGAAAAACTTGTTAAAATCTGCCTTCTCTTTTTGTTTGTCAGTATTTTTGGCATTTTAGCTTTTTGGCTGTTCTGTGTTCTAAATGCTAAATACAAAAGCACCTAGACAGAGTGACTTTGCAGTCACATTTTATTTTTATAAACAAGTTCTGTTGTTGTGAAACAATAAATCTACTTTAAAAAGACAACAGTATAGTATATTTATTGTAAGTAGTGAAATTCACAGTTCCATGGTCAGAAAACTACCTTTTAAAGTCTAAGATGTATTTCTATGGCACTTTTCACAGACAGAGGTTACGAGGTGCTTTCCATGTCCGGGATAAGCACATATACCAGAGCGGCACAGAGTAGATCTGTCCAAACGCCTAGAGGTGGGTCTGGGCTATTACAGCGTCTACAGGCACAGCAGCTGTTGGGTGGAAGGGGCATTCACATGGTAAAACGGTAGGATGGCTAATACTCACAACCCATGTTATGTTGGTTCTAACTTGGTTCACACACACGAGTTGGCCCCGCCTGGGGGCGGGCACAAAGGTCCTAACATGGTTCACACACACGAGTTGGCCCCGCCTGGGGGCGGGCACAAATGTCCTAACATGGTTCACACACGAGTTGGCCCTGCCTTGGGGGGGCGGGCACAAAGGTCCTAACATTCTGCCAAAAAATCTGTTTGGTTTTCATGATGTGTGTATCCTTAGTTTCAAGTGCCTGTGTTAAAATAGATTTTTTCTGAACCTGTAGGTGTAATTGTTTTCCCTCTAGAATGACAGGAAAGCAGGGTCCCCACAATGGATGACCCTACCCAGAGTCCTTACAAGGTCACAAATGCAAGAATGTGTGTGTGTGTGTGTGAGCGCATGCACTCGTGTGTGTGTGTGTGTGTCTGTGTGTTGTGTGTAGGTGTGTGTGTGTGTGTGTGTGTGTGTGTGTGTGTGTGTGTGTGTGTGTGTGTGTGTGCCTTTAAGAGCTGACACTTCCTCCTCTGTGGGTGCGGCCTGGCTCCTCCCACAGCTCTCACTCCACTCTTAAGTTTCAGGTGTGTCAAAGTGACAGTGTTTGTGATCCAGGAGAGATGGCGCAGAAAACACTCGACCAAGAAGCCTTTTCCTGCTCCGTGTGTTTAGATCTACTGAAGGATCCAGTGACGACTCCCTGTGGACACAACTACTGCATGAAGTGTCTTCAGCACCACTGGGACCAACAGAACCACAGCTACAGCTGTCCTCAGTGCAGAGAGAACTTCAGCCCCAGGCCTGTGCTGCGTAAAAACACTTTGTTGGACTCTCAGCGCCCCCTGCAGACCACTGCTATGCCGGACCTCAGGATGTGTCCTGTGATGTGTGCACTGGGAAGAAGCTGAGAGCTGTCCAGTCCTGTCTGCAGTGTGTGGCCTCTTACTGTGAGCGCCACCTACAGCCTCATTATGAAGCTGCAGCATTACAGAAACACCAGCTGGTGGCGCCGTCTCACAGGCTCCAGGAAAACATCTGCTCTGAACACCACAGACTGATGGAGCTGTTCTGCCGCAGTGACCAGCAGAGCATCTGTTACCTCTGCTCTGTGGACCAACATAAGGGTCATGACATAGTGGCCTATGCCTCAGAGAGGGCTCAGAGACAGGCAGAGCTGCCGGCCAGGAGGGCCCTGCTGCTCCAGAGCCTCCAGCACAAAAAGACAGACCTGAAGAGGCTCCAACAGGAGGCCCAGGACATCAGACGCTCTGCCCAGACAGCAGTGCAGCGCAGTGGGGACAGCTTCACACAGATGGCCCTTCTCCTGGAGAAAAGACGCTCTGAAGTGGAGCAGCAGATCCGCTCCCAGGAGCAGACCCAACTGAGCCGAGTCCAAGAGCTCCAGGACCAAGTGCAGCAGGACGTGAGGGGGCTGAAGAGGAGCCTCTCTGAGCTGGACACACTGGCCCTCACCCAGGATCATAACCAGTTTCTACAGGTCTACGCTTCACTGTCCCCACACACACAGAGCACAGAGCCAGACAACATTCACACAGGGGACCGGAGCTACTTTGAGGAAGTGACCAGAGCTGTGTCCAAGCTCAGAGACACACTCCAGCTCACTCTGAGTCCAGTCCAGGTTTTACTGGCACCAGCTGAACCCAGCTCCAGAGACGACTTCTTACAATATTCTACAGAAATCACTCTGGACCCAAACACAGTTCACACAGGACTGTCACTGTCTGATGGAAACAGAAGAGTAACAGGTATGAGTGAAGACCAGAGTTATCCAGATCATCCTGAAAGGTTCAGTTTGTGTCAGGTCCTGAGCAGAGAGAGTCTGATGGGCCGATGTTACTGGGAGGTGGAGTGGAGCTGGAGGAAGGGTGTTTGTGTAGCAGTTTCATACAGAGATATTCAGAGGAAAGGAATCTCTAATGAATGTGCATTTGGAAACAATGATAAATCCTGGGCCTTACACTGTGACACAAACAGGTATTCATTTTTCTTTAACAAAGTCTCTTCCAAGGTCTCAGGTCAGGTCTCAGGTCGGGTGAGGACCAGAATCGGGTTTACCTGGACCACAGTGCAGGGGTTTTGGCGTTTTATGGTATCTCTGGTGTATCTACCATGAGCCTCCTCCACAGAGTCCAGACCAGGTTCACTCAGCCTCTCTACGCTGGGGTCTGGATTGGTGAAATTGGAACAATGGCACATTTCCCTAAACTCAAATAAGTGCTTTTTGTCCACAGTTTGGGTTCCTTTAATTTTTAGTTCTATGTTGACAGACTCATTATGAAGGTTTATAATGAAATATTCCTCAAACATTTGTGAATGAAACAAAACAATACCCCAGGTCTGTGTCTAAGGCGAGAACAACATTAGATCAAGGCTACAGGCTCACAAGAGTCAGTGTCATGTCATTTAGCACCTTTGAACTTTCTTTCACGTCACATGTTATTCCTAAGACTGATCAGATTGTGGTTCTGCTGGTCTGTCACACTGTTATTAAACTAATTGCAGTGGAGGCCGTGCCCTCACTTGTCTGTTACACCTTTTTCTTGGTTGTTGTTTCCTTGTAAACATTTTATAAAAGCATATTTGTAATTTGTCAGAATAAAAGTGTATTTATGATTAAAACTGCAATTATAGTTTCATGAAGACTGAGTTCACTGTGTTTATTTCAGACACATCCAGGAGCTTTGACGTTTGAGAGACTGAACTACAGTCTTACGATATGCAAAGACACGAGTTTTACAATAGTCTCAAAACTGTCAGATTGTAGATTTCTTGACCTAGTTTATGGTTCATATCTCTGAATTTACTAGTGTCACGTGAAACAACGTCTTCTCTGTCTGTATAAATGAACAAAAACACACATCACATTCATACTAGGTGATGTGGGTCAAGTGTCTTGCTTGAGAACACAATGAAAACCTTTGGTGCCTTTCTGTGGTACCAGGAATTACCAGTGGTCTCCCATTCAAGGACCATCCAGGCCCTGCCCTTTGCTTCATGAGAGACGAGGAGGTTCTGCACTCTGTCAGTCTGGGATCACAAAACAAGGAACTTCATGACCTTTATTTGCGTCTGATTGGTCGAAGCTTCTCAACAAGTCGAGTAATCAAACATTTGTGTCGCCCTGTTTGTTTTGGGGTTCACCCCCTATTCCGACACACCGCCTCTCCGACATCCCCTCTCTCCGACATCCCCTCACTCCGACATCCCCTCACTCCAAAATCCCCTCACTCCGACATCCCCTCACTCCGACATCCCCTCACTCCGACATCCCCCCACTCCGACATCCCCTCACTCCGACATCCCCTCACTCCGACATCCCCCCACTCCGACATCCCCTCACTCCGATATCCCTCCACTCCGACATCCCTCCACTTCGATAACCCCCCACTCCGATAACCCCCCACTCCGATATCCCCCCACTCCGACATCCCCTCACTCCAAAATCCCCTCACTCCGACATCCCTCACTCCGATAACCCCTCACTCCGACATCCCGTCACTCCAAAATCCCCTCACTCCGACATCCCCTCACTCCGACATCCCTCACTCCGACATCCCCACTCCGATAACCCCCACTCCGATAACCCCCCACTCCGACTTACCCCCACTCCTTTATCCACTCACTCCAACATCCCCTCACTCCGACATCCCCCCACTCCGACATCCCCTCACTCCGAAATCCCCCCACTCCGATAACCCTCACTCCGACATCAACCCAATCCGATAACCCCTCACTCCGACATCCCCCCACTCCGAGAACCTCTCACTCCGACATCCCCTCACTCCGACATCCCTCACTCCGATAACCCCTCACTCCGACATCCCTCACTCCGACATCCCCACTCCGACATCCCTCACTCCGAAATCCACTCACTCCGACATCCCCTCACTCCCACATCCCTCACTCCGACATCCCCCACTCCGACATCCCTCACTCCGACATCCCTCACTCCGACATCCTCACTCCGACATCCCCTCACTCCGACATCCCCTCACTCCGATAACCCCTCACTCCGACATCCCCTCACTCCGATAACCCCTCACTCCGACATCCCCACACTCCGAGAACCCCGCACTCCGACATCCTCACTCCGATAACCCCTCACCCGACATCCCCACTCCGAGAACCCCTCACTCCGACATCCCCACTCCGACATCCCTCACTCCGACATCCCTCACTCCGACATCCCCTCACTCCGACATCCCTCACTCCGACATCCCCACTCCGACATCCCTCACTCCGACATCCCCCCACTCCGATAACCCCTCACTCCGACATCCCCCCACTCCGATAACCCTCACTCCGACATCCCCACTCCGAGAACCCTCACTCCGACATCCCCTCACTCCGACATCCTCACTCCGATAACCCTCACTCCGACATCCCTCACTCCGACATCCCCACTCCGACATCCCTCCACTCCCACATCCCCTCACTCCGACATCCCCTCACTCCGACATCCCCCCACTCCGACATCCCTCCACTCCCACATCCCCTCACTCCGACATCCCCCCACTCCGACATCCCCTCACTCCGACATCCCTCCACTCCGACATCGCCTCACTCCGAAATCCCCCCACTCCGACAGCCCTTTTAGTCCTGATTTGGACCTGGTTTTAGTCTTGGTTTAGACCTGGTTTCGACCTGCTTTTTGTCCTGATTTAGACCCCGTTTTAGTCCCGACTTAGTCCGGATTTAGACCTGGTTTTAGTCCGGGTTTAGACCTGGGTTAGACCTGCTGTTAGTCCTGATTTAGACCTGGTTTGAGTCCGGGTTTAGACCTGGTTTCGACCTGCTTTTAGTCGTGATTTAGACCTGGTTTTAGTCCCGACTTAGTCCTGATTTAGACCTGGTTTAGTCCTGATTAAGATCTGGTTTAGACCTTGTATAGACCTGGTTTTGGTCCTGGTATAAACCTGCTTTTAAACCAGGACTAAACCAGGTCCATACCAGGACTAACACCAGGTCTAAATCAGCACTAAACCAGGACTAAACCAGGACTAAACCAGGACTAAACCAGGTCTAAACCAGGACTAAACCAGGACTAAACCAGGTCTAAAACTAAACCAGGTCTAAAATCAGAACTCAAACCAGGTCTAAACCAGGTCTAAACCAGGACCAAACCAGGTCTAAACCAGAACTAAACCAGGACTAAACCAGGTCTAAACCAGGACCAAACCAGGTCTAAACCAGGACTGAACCAGGACTAAACTAGGACTGGACCAGGACTAAACCAGGACTGAACCAGGACTAAACTAGGACTAAACCAGGACTAAACCAGAACTAAACCAGGACTAAACCAGGTCTATAACAGGACTAAAACCAGGTCTAAAAAACAGGACTCCAACAGGATTTTTCAACTCGCCTTCTCCCTTCGCCTCAGCACTCCTACACCTCCAGTCCGTGAAAATATGGTCCTGAAAAGAGCGCAGTCCAAACTTCATAATTACATGTCGGAATGTCGGGTGTTGAAAAAGCTAATGTGCCTCCACTCCACCAAGGGGAAAAATGTGGGAGTGCAGGGTAACAAATGGACACTCCGCCACTCCCACAATTAGACGTCAATGTCGGAGTAGCGATGTGTCGGAATAGCGGCCTGTAACCGTTTGTTTTGGTCGATCTGGACGTTTCACCTTTGGCTTCTGCACAAACCTCGATGCTGCGAAGTGATTCCAAGGGTTTCTCATCAGTTCTTGAGCTGTGAACTCACAAATATCTTCCTGTGCAAGGTTAGTGACCGTTGTAATTTCGAGGACTTTAAGCCGTGAGATTTATATTGCAGGTTTGTGAAGCCACTACCAAACAAATAACGATAAAGTTCGACGTTTGTGGATTTCTAATTTGGATATTTCTTTCAAGAACTTCCATAGAGTTCCATAGACCTTTGTTCACCATCAGGGATCATGACAACATCAAATTCGACTGTTTGAATGCAGCCTTTTGTATTAGCCTAGTGCTGTACGTCCTCAGCTTCTTAGGACATTGGGACAGCGTTGTCCATTCCCGTCTAATCAAGCCCAGAATTTCTGTAGTAGGGAGCATTATACCTGAGGTGATGTAGGCCAAAATAACAAGAACTGAGCTGACACATTACAGAAGTGTAATTTATAGTTAAAGAGGGGATAATACTCGTCTGCTAATAGACGTGGTGGCCAGATTTACAAAATTAAAAACTGGGACACACTCAGGTTGGGATGGTAGGTATACATAACATTGTGGAAAAAAGCGTGTAGCATTGTCCATTCTTTAAAAAGAGAACTGCAGTCTTCTGTATTTAGGCTAAACAAATGCAATTTATGCTCGTCATATTTAAAACTGAAATAGTCCCATTTTAGCCCTAGTTTAGTCCTGGTTTAGACCTAGTTTAGACCTGGTTTAGACCTGAAATAGACCTGATATAGTCCTGGTTTAGACCTGATATAGTCCTGGTTTAGATCTGATATAGTCCTGGTTTAGTCCTAGTTTAGACCTGGTTTAGACCTGAAATAGACCTGATATAGTCCTGGTTTAGACCTGATATAGTCCTGGTTTAGTCCTAGTTTAGACCTGGGTAAAAGGGACGTCTGGTCACTCATATTCAAATGTTTTATAAGTTTCACTTTCATTTTTAGCACTATGAATTCCCCTCCCTTTGCTCTCCAAGCTAAGTTACTCCCCCTTCAGAGCACTGTCATAAGAAAATCTGTCACCATTCCTCTAATGAAACTCCTGCACATCACATCAGGTTTGTGAAGTTGTCGTGTATTGTTTCGCATCCTGCTGTATATTCATGGAGAGTGACGTAGGCCTGTGTGCTGAAGATTGGACAGAATCTTATTGCTCACCATAAGGAGGGTTCGGTTTGGTCTGGGAGAGGCGTGGATCTCTGTTTGCTGTGATTATTTGGGTTTGCTGTGCACTTATAGTTCTTTAAAAGGACACAGACTGGACTAACTGGATCACTCAGGAGGAAAAAGAGGGAACTGAACCGTTGGTGGAAGTGGAAGTGAAGTGGACACAGTTGGATCAAGGAGACAGATGAGACACAGCAGAGGAACAAAGAGCCTGTGGGTGAAGCCGGCTGACACCAGAAAGCCTGATCTAAAGTTGTGCACATGAGGCTTTCTTTAGCGTCTGTCCTGTCAGCTCACTGAGGGCTCCTTCTCGTCCAGCACCTGCGAGTGGAGGAGGGCGGTGGAGACTGTGGTGCAGATGTGTGGAACTTAGCCAGGACAATAATGGTAAGAGAGACTCAAAGCATGAAAAATTAAACCTGTTCTACAAGTGAAGGTTAGGTTCAAGATTCTGAATTCTGGTTTTAACTCAGGCCTTTCATTTTTGCTGTTCACAAACTATTTCATGAGCAGCTACAAGATTAAACGGGTTCAAGTCAATGAGCGATCAACAAATATGTGAGTGGAGCTTTATTTAGACAACTTTAGTTTACTGAAGATCTAGTTTATCATGTTCACTGGACAAGCATGAAGAGTGTTAATACCAATTTAAATGTGTAAATTACATTTAGAACCATTATTGACTTAAGTTGAACTCCGGTACGTTTGAAGTTAAAGTCCGTTGCTAGAGGAGGTGGAATTCTGTCAGAAGCCAAAAAACGGCACAGATCAGTGTTTCCTCGGCGGAGATCTCACTGTGGCACTGAGTCTGTCAAGGCAACAAACTACTGTAGTGATGAGGGCAAGTTCTGAACTTCCACGTAAAAAGTTCTGAACTTCCACGTAAAAAGTTCTGAACTTCCACGTAAAACACCAATTTGCTTCACACTGAAGAAGCTGAACACCACTTTAACCCATCTGACAACAGCCACGAGTCTAACAAACCAAACGCTCTGCCTGGTTCACTCATTAGTGTCTGGAAACGTTAGAAAACAACTTACGGAGCCTTACACTTCCCTCTGTTGATTTCCCACTGCACATGAAAGCTCAAAGATTTGATTGTCGATGTCGTTTCTAATCCCATTTATTTATGAGTGAATTATATTTTTTGAAAAACGCTGTGGTTAAGTATTTAAATCGTCACCACAATATTGCAGAGGATGTAACAACATGAATAGGCACTGGGCAGAGCTTTCTCGCTTTGGCAGTCGATCCTTCTGTTCTGACCCCAAACTAAAGTCTTGCTCTAAAATCACATGTGAGTTTGTTATTGCAGGAAAAGACTCCAGCGGCGGCAAGTGGTTTGAGCCGCCAGAAGCAACAAGTCAGGATCCACTACTGACTGTGAACAAGAGAAACTGAAGTTGGTGAAATAAAATGGCTCGGGAATGTATTATTTAGTATTTTTCAAACTTTTACTCTGAGGAAGTGACCAGAGCTGTGTCCAAACTGTCTCTGTCTGATGGAAACAGAAGAATCACAGTTATGAGAGAACACCAGAGTTATCCAGATCATCCAGACAGATTCAGAGTCTATAGACTGGTCCTGGAGCAGAGAGAGTCTGACGGGCTGAGGTGGAGTGGAGCTGGGATTGGGTTTGTAGATGTTTCATACAGAGATATTCAGAGGAAAGGACGCTATGGAAACTCTGTATTTGGCTACAATGATAAATCCTGGGCCTTACACCATGACAAAAACAGTTCATTTTGGTTTAACAAATTCCAGTCCCAGGTCTGGTTGGGTCCAGAATCGGGGTTTACTCTGGACCACGGTTCAGGGTTTTGGCGTTTTACAGCGTCTCTGGAAGAACCATGAGTCTCCTCCGCAGAGTCCAGACCAGGTTCACTCAGCCTCTCTACACTGGGGTCTGGATTGCAAATATTGGAACCACAGCATTTTTCCTCATATGACAAATATAAATTAACGGTTTTGTTCTGCACAGTTTGGGACATATCTGTACCTTTTATTTTTGACAAATTAGTCCCATGTTTAAAAGCCTCATGAGGACTCTCCAAAAAATCTATACCTTGATTTAGATCTAGGTATAGATCTAAATCAAGGTATAGATTGATTTAGATCAATCTATACTTTAATACGCCCACATGGCAAGGGCAAAATACGCACTGCATACTTTGAATTATTGTATGTAGAATTAAGTTAGAATTTGTCAAACCTAGTTAAAGATGAATTGTTGGTGCAGTTTGGAAGTTTGACATTCCTAGGTGAGACGGTTGTGGAGTTAGAGCGCGGACAAGAAATTGTCCACAGACAGACGGACAGACGGACAGACAGACGGACGGATAATCAATAGGGAAATCTGGCTCTTGCAGTAGGAGTATGAGTATGACATCATCACATTCTAGAATTGGAATTCCACCAATCAGATCGCAGCAACAGAACTTAAAGACACTACAAAGCTTTAATGTGTCAAAGCTCAAAGAAGCAGAGAATGTGGGTTGTTCTCGCTTTCAGCAGCAGAACATTTGAGAAGACAGTTCAGATCTACGGCAGGTAGATCAGGTGTGTCAAAGTGAAAGTGTTTGTGATCCAGGAGAGATGGCGCAGAAAACACTCGACCAAAAAGCCTTTTCCTGCTCCGTGTGTTTAGATCTACTGAACGATCCAGTGACGACTCCCTGTGGACACAACTACTGCATGAAGTGTCTTCAGCACCACTGGGACCAACAGAACCACAGCTACAGCTGTCCTCAGTGCAGAGAGAACTTCAGCCCCAGGCCTGTGCTGCGTAAAAACACTTTGTTAAGTGATTTGGTGGAGCAACTGAAGAAGACTGGACTCTCAGCGCCCCCTGCAGACCACTGCTATGCCGGACCTCAGGATGTGTCCTGTGATGTGTGCACTGGGAAGAAGCTGAGAGCTGTCCAGTCCTGTCTGCAATGTGTGGCCTCTTACTGTGAGCACCACCTACAGCCTCATTATGAAGCTGCAGCGTTACAGAAACACCAGCTGGTGGCGCCGTCTCACAGGCTCCAGGAAAACATCTGCTCTGAACACGACAAAGTGATGGATCTGTTCTGCCGCAGTGACCAGCAGAGCATCTGTTACCTCTGCTCTGTGGACCAACATAAGGGTCATGACATAGTGGCCTCTGCCTCAGAGAGGGCTCAGAGACAGGCAGAGCTGCCGGCCAGGAGGGCCCTGCTGCTCCAGAGCCTCCAGCACAAAGAGACAGACCTGAAGAGGCTCCAACAGGAGGCCCAGGACATCAGACGCTCTGCCCAGACAGCAGTGCAGCGCAGCGGGGACAGCTTCACACAGATGGCCCTTCTCCTGGAGAAAAGACGCTCTGAAGTGGAGCAGCAGATCCGCTCCCAGGAGCAGACCCAACTGAGCCGAGTCCAAGAGCTCCAGGACCAAGTGCAGCAGGACGTGAGGGGGCTGAAGAGGAGCCTCTCTGAGCTGGACACACTGGCCCTCTCCCAGGATCATAACCAGTTTCTACAGGTCTACGCTTCACTGTCCCCACACACACAGAGCACAGAGCCAGACACCATTCACACAGGGGACCGGAGCTACTTTGAGGAAGTGACCAGAGCTGTGTCCAAGCTCAGAGACACACTCCAGCTCACTCTGAGTCCAGTCCAGGTTTTACTGGCACCAGCTGAACCCAGCTCCAGAGACGACTTCTTACAATATTCTACAGAAATCACTCTGGACCCAAACACAGTTAACACATGGCTGTCACTGTCTGATGGGAACAGAAGAGTAACAGGTATGAGTGAACACCAGAGTTATCCACATCATCCTGAAAGGTTCAGTGTGTGGCAGGTCCTGAGCAGAGAGAGTCTGACGGGCCGATGTTACTGGGAGGTGGAGTGGAGCGGGGAGTGTGCTCGTATAGCAGTTTCATACAGAGATATTCAGAGGAAAGGAAACTCTGATGAATGTAGATTTGGATACAATGATAAATCCTGGGCCTTACAGTGTAAACCTAACTGTTATTCATTTTGGTTTAACTCAGTCCAGTCCCAGGTCTCAGGTCCTGTCGGTTCTAGAATCGGGGTTTACCTGGACCACAGTGCAGGGTTTTGGCGTTTTACAGCATCTCTGGAAGAACCATGAGCCTCCTCCACAGAGTCCAGACCAGGTTCACTCAGCCTCTCTACGCTGGGGTCTGGATTTATCCTGGATCCACTGCACATTTCCCTAAACTCAAATAGCAGCTTTGTTCTTCACAATTTGGGCTCAACTTTGACTCTTATTTTGAACTATCTACATAAGACTTTAAAGTACTGTTAAAAAAATCAATATCTAAATACAAATCAATTATAAGATTAATATCAAAACCAGATACTCATTTGATTCTGAAACAACTGTGACATATACAGGAGGAAAATTACCTCTGGTCTATATAAGAACAAAGAAAATGCTGTGATTTTGTGTTGACAATGATATTCTATCCTAAGACTTTATGATCGAAATGAAAAATTGTTCCTCTGCTTCAAAATGGTTCAGTCCTTGTTTAGTCCCGGTTCAGTCCCGGTTCAGTCCTGGTTTAGTCCCGCTTCAGTCCTGGTTCAGTCCTGGTTCAGTCCTGGTTTAGTCCCGCTTCAGTCCTGGTTCAGTCCTGGTTCAGTCCTGGTTTAGTCCCGCTTCAGTCCCGGTTCAGTCATGGTTCAGTCCTCGTTTAGTCCTGGTCCAGTCCTGGTTCAGTCCTGGTTTAGTCCTGGTTTAGTCCTGGTCCAGTCATGGTTCTGAAGAAATATCGTCCAATCTTAAACTCAAACAAATACAATCAGAAAGTGTCGCTGTTCAAAACTGAAATAGGGGACTCCAATTACTCGATGTCGTAACAAGATCTCCCTAGACGCATTTTAGCACATACCAGATTGAAGACCAGGATTCGTGAAGTTCAATTCAAGCCAATTTATTCACCTCACAATATCTCTAATACAGCATGCTGGGTTACGAGGTTCCCTGGAAACCATCTAAGCGTGCATTCCCCGCAGAGCAAATCGAGTAACCACGAACATTCCTCTAACCCAGCTATTTCAAACATTTCATCATGAATATGCAAATGTTGTAAACGCCTCCTGGTCCGCCTCCGTCCTTCATTCTCAGTATAATTCCCATTCCGTAATGTCTGCGTTTTTATCTGCGTTTTGCTACATCCCAAACACTGGGAGCATTGTACTTGTTGGTTTCCCATGCTTATTCTGCAACAAAGAATAACTCGCCAGGTGAAGGTCAACAGTGTGTCTGTGTGCTGTCTGCTTATAAGAGACAGCGTGAGGACAGAAAATGTGTGCGAGAAGACAAAGGATTCACTTCATAAGCCATAAGACATTTGTTAAAAACAACTTCATCATTTCAATATTGAAACAGCATATATGGCACACTTGAAATAAAGTTATAACTCTTCAAACCCCCTTCTGAGAACTCAACTGAGTTCTCATAAAAACCCTTCATCTAAACCGCTGATTACCCCCCTGCATAAGTAATAAAATATTTTTCTAGTATGATTTTGCTACTTTATATCTTTTTATGGTTACAAGGAAAAAAACAAACACCCCCTTCTGATGGTGTGAAGACATACATTACCAGAATCACACAACACAGTCAGCAAGACGCTGTGTCAGGTCCTTAGATTCGTCATCATCACTATCATCATTATCAACATCGTTTTGGGGCAAAAGCTTTTCACACTCAGGCTGATACATGGTCACATTGCCTTGGACATACATTCCTGCAGTGACACGTTGAATGGATCTGGAAATAAACTTAGAAAGACAAGACAAACAACATCCAAAAACAACAAACACAAACAAAAACCAAGCAACATTATAATACAAACCCTTCGAAGGACGGCCTGCCAGGAGCCGGAGACAAGCCAATCAAACAAACCTCCGCTATTTCGGAAATCGCCCTCCGTGATCGCAACTATTTGTTTCAAATTTTTTATGGCACTAGTGATATTACCCTCATTTCCCGTGTTGTCTGGGACATATGTACAGCGATGGTCCCCGACCATGGCACAAACCCCTAGACTGGGCAGACAGCAAAATGTCCGGAAAACAAGAGCTTGCGTTCTGAAATGGCACTGGCCTAACAGTAGGGTGTCCAGCAGATAATGGGATTCTGGAACATACATAGCAGTTTGTTTTGTTGCTTAGCTTTGCCACAAAGGCTGCATAATTGTACCAAATATTAACATGAAACTTCGTTCGTGGGGTCTTGTTTTCCCACCCCAAATACCAATCGTGGATCTTGTGTCCGCTCCTTTCCGGCCGACCTTTAACAAAGAGAAAAGCAGAAGGGTCATCATTTATATTTACATCATCATTTATCCGAGTTTCATTCTTATTTTTTAGCTCAACAAGTAATACTACCAGAAGTATAAAAATCAGTGCAAGGAGCCAAATCACTTTAGGGAGGCCGCCTTTTTCACCTAAATAGTGCAATATATCATGTTTCAGGCGATGTAGTCTGTTCCCCCCCTTCAGTGGGGGCGTAGCTCCCACTCCTCTTGGGTTCATAGTAGGGCTTAACTGCTGACCAATGGTACCAGTGCTTGGATCCGTAAACTTTGATAGCGTGGGTGGTACGTTGGGTTACCCTGTAAGGTCCAGAGTAACGAGGTTCAGACCATTTTGAACGCACGGGGCGCTTGAGAAAGACAAAGTCAGAGAGTTGTGATGTGTGGTCAACAACAGTGGTATCAGGGAAAGGATCAGTAACTGCAAGGTGTTCAACAGTAGCCTTGCCAGGCATGGCACGGCCGAATGTGAACACTGAACAAAGCAGCTCCAGATGTTTCATGACATTCTATGTAAATATTACTGTAAATATATAATTGTTGATGTAAAACTGTAACTTTAGTATGTGTAAGATTCTTAACCTTTTACCGCTGAATGAAATAGGACTGAAATGTTGTATAATGGACAGCATACGAGTGCGAATGTGTTAAAAATTTGAATCTAATGCTCAGGTATGAATGAGATGCTGTGTTTGTGAGAGTGTTTGTGTCAGACTGGTGCGATGAAATACTGCTCTTATTGTTTATCTTAAATTATGTATTATTTACTCCTGTAAATTAGGGACTGCAGACGGAAACTAGCTATAATCTGGTGCAGAACATCTCTGTTTTTTTTTTTTAAACTTAATGTATCTGTACATTGTCCCTTCAAATAAAGACTAAACTAAACTAAACTAATAAGAGCTCATAAGGGGAGAAACCGGTGCGTTGCGAAATGGTGAGTCTGTGATGAAACTGAGCAACCGGGAGGAGGTCGAGCCAATTAGATTTAGGGTAGTCATGTAACAATTCAGAGAGTATTGACTTCAGTGTGCGATTCATACGCTCGACAAGACCATTAGACTGTGGATGATAAACTGAAACGAATGTGTGATTGATGCGAAGCATTTTACAAACAATGGCAACATGTGAACCAGTGAAATGTGGACCAGAATCAGATTGAATTTGAGTAGGGACGCCATAAGTAGGTATCCAATGAGTGACCAAGCAAAGATCGATTACTGTAAAGAATTTCATGTCTGGTGTAAGTGTGGTAAGACATGAACCATCTTTAAGAACAAAGTTTACATCCTTAGCTTCCACCCACTAACCACGATGAAATATTGTTCTATTATAAACCTCAGGTTCACTACTTTACTTTGGGATCTGTACTTTTAACAAATCTACGTGGCTTTGAACATCTTTTACTTGGTGTATAAAAATTATTCCTACATAAAATGAGCGCTGACACAGACAACATGTAGTACAGAACGCACTGAAGCACTTTGCATATCACATTGAGGCATGGGGAGAACATGCACATGGACTGAACAATGGCTGCTACTATCACTGCGATAAAAGCAAGTTCCCTAAAAAAATTATAAAATAAGTAAACATAGGACTAGACAAGGCGAATTGTTATTGCTATATTGCTATATTCTGCTTAAGATTATCCTTGTCGACATAAAAAGTACCTATAAATACGCATTAGTGCACAGGACGACTTCAGAAGCACAGAGAGGAATGAGGGGAGGGAGGGGCTGAGGGATTCTCACATGCACGGGCTTAGGAGGAAAGTGGAACTTTGAGATGGGAGGAGGAGCACGGGAACGAGCTGAGCACTACTCTGTTTCACTGTCCTCCACTAATTTGTACACACAAAAACAACTTTTAACAAACTACAAGTTGTGACAAGACAAAACTACAAGTTGTGACAGGACTCAAAGGAAATATCTCAAGGATCACAGTAATTCCTTATGCAACAAGCTTCTACAACTAAAAGTTGCGGTTACATACGAGGGGTGTATCTCCCAGGAATTAGAGTGTTTTAGGTCCCAGAGTCTCGGTCACCTAGATTCCTTAATGACGAGTTGAATATTCTACTTCAACAGGAAGTGACTTTGTGACTGTTGCTTCAAATACTTCTCGTCAAATCATACAACACAGAACTTTCACACCATACGCCAAACTAAGTTTCTGGCTGACGTCAGGCCGAAATCTTAATTTGGTTGTGGTCTGGTTATGATGTCTCCAAAATGCTGACTCGGATTCTGTTCTCCTTTGCCTTTTTCTGACCTTCCTCTCTTTCTCCATCTACTCTTAACCAAAACTCTGTCTCTTTCATGCCATATTTTTCCATCTTTCTGGATCATTCTTTGGCTTTTCTTTTATCTGACCTCTGAACTCGACGAGGTCCCTAGTATTAAGTTTGCCCTTAAATCCGTGTCTTCCTTTCTATGAAAAAAACACTTCCTCTCTTTTACTTCTGTCCTCTCTACTTTCCTGTTTCCTTTTTTGTCGCTCCTCTCTCAGCTTTGCCGTCTCTAACCAACATCCTAACTCTGTTATGCCCTACTTACGCATTTTCTTCTCATTATTTTTTGTCTTTTCCCTTATCTGGTCACGTGATGCCTTTAAGGTCACTACACTCAGGTTGCCTTTAAAATTATATTTTTCTAGGTATTTATTATATCCTGCATTTTTCGCCTCCATTATTTTATAATCCTTACATTTCAATCTATCTCTAGGTTTACTGGTTGTTATTAGGTTCCCCATTTTGTCACAGTTTGGATCAGTCTGTCACTCGTAGGGAGGTCTCTAAGACTGATTTCAAGGATTGATTGGGATAGTGATTAATCTATTTTTGTGGTATTTCTCACTTCTACCCGTTAAGGTGGAGAAATCTTGTCCTTACATCCACAAAAACTCACTATTTACAATCCCAATCTTTTGGTATGAAATAAAATAACCTAATGGTTATAAAATTTCCACTCACACACTCATTCACACTCCTATTTACTTCTACGGAATTTAACACGAAGAGGACTCCGCCGTCCTTTATTTTCCGGAATTTAACACGAAGAGGACTCCGCCGTCCTTCCTTACGGAATTTAACTCGAGGAATGTACCTATCAGTGCCTAGGATTTATAGGGTTTGTTTACGCGCAACGACCCTCAGTCATTCGCTTCTTTTAAAGTCAAGACTACTCACTGTCTGTTGTCTCTCTCCCTCGGCATTCCGTCAACCGTCGGACTCCAACTGACGAGAAGATAACCAGCCCGAGAAAGGGACTATTCTGCCGTGGCCACGGTCTTTCTGGATTCTTAACGCCCGATGGAGTCTCCAGGTGTCTTGGAATCCGGCTCGTAAGGACCAAGTTAATGTTGGGTTCAAACAGGTTAAACACCATCTAAAACATTCAGAAGAAAGACAAGAGATATTATTTGGTTTTACTCGCGAGGAGAACGGATTGAGACGTGCTCAGAGATACACTCTCCAACCCGCTCTGAAGCACGCCCGCCGCCTCCTCACTTTTATTTACATTAGGATGACCCTGGTTACATTGGGTGTCGCTGCTCTAAGGGAAAAGGGGGAAAACAGCAACGACACCAAGATATGATAAATATAATAAAATATGATTATGCATTATCGATCAAGGTCGGACTGTAGGCTGAGCGCGGTGACCACGCTGGAGTTTGAGCACATTCAGTTCATGTTTTGCCAAAATCAAACAGCTCCTTGTCGCATAGGCTGATAAGCCTGGCTCCAGCCAGGCATCGGCTCCACAGCAGTGGAAAAATACTGCACACAGTTTTCAAGCACAAAAGAGATTATTGCAAGTACACAAATATCTAACACATGATTAAGACAAATATGGGATAATATACATAATGATTCTAACAACAAGTCTGAAGGATGAAGTGTGTCCACCTGCCACATCAGGCCCCCACTGCTCCCACCGCTCCTCCAGTGACAGAGCATCTGCATTAGAAGTGTTTTTTTAATTTAATTTTTTATGCAGTATTCAGAGACTAAAATGTTGAAAACATGTCACATTCATGATTAGGTTTATTAATATTCTGATCAAAGTGGCGATAGTTATTTCACCGGATTCGGTCGGGCAGAAGCAGAAGGGAGGGGCTTGTCAGGTGAAGGAGCCATTTTCACATTGGACACGTGTGGATGAAGAGCGGATCATGGACGAAACGAGGTAAGAATGGAATTCTCCAACATAATGAGCATGAACATTAGAACTGTTGTCTGTTATTGGTGCAGGAATGTCTTGAACAAAGTCGTTTAATAAAGTGCGTTGTTTCCACTGACGTTAGGTGACGTTAGCTTTAGCCCGGCAGGTTCTCGGTTAGAAGAAGCTGTATCGGGACACGTGGCTGCAGTAGATCGTTTCTGTACAGTGTTCGTTTCGTGTCGATGTTTTTTATCTTTTTTATTGTTGAGCGGGTCACGGGCGTCCTACATGAATCAAACCTGAACAGCTGCAGATCCGACTCTTTGGCATAAACTGACCGCGCAGCCTTGTTCTGCTGCTTTCAAGCTACAAAATGCTTTTTATTTGATGAAAATTGGTCTAAACCCACGGAAATGGCTGTGAAAGAGAAAAGGAAACCGAACGGGCTCAAAAACGCACGGGAGCGCGCGCTCCGGTCCACACGCGCTCCTCCGGTTTACGGAGTGAGCCCAGAACCGGAGCCGCGCGCGCGCACCGCTCTTTAAGCGCCGCGTGCGAGGACTCTGCACGTGCACGTGCTGTGAGGTGAGAAAGGGACACGCGTGGGGTCTGGAGTTGTGACAGGACCTTTAGGAGCGCGCGGGTCATATGGCTCCACGGGAGCGCGCGGCGCGTAAAACCCACGCACGCTCCTCAATCAGAGCGACACATGGTCCGTTTGCGTCAAAAACAAACGTGACGGTTTACACATAAAAAGGGAGAAAAACAACATAAAAGACTGAGAAACAGCACAGATTTTTGCAGAATTAACAACTGATGCACCAAACTATGACTTACAGTATCTTGAGTAAAAGAAATTATACATTTTGTTCTGAATGATGCGAGAATTTTAGGGAGGAGACGTCTTCTGCATTTGAGAGACGCCTGATACAGATTAGCGGCTGTGGTTGGATCATCTGAGTTAGGACAGAGGAGTTTCACGATTCACCTTCTGGACTTGAACAGAAAGCAGAAGGGACGGGCCGTCGGGCGCAGGGAGTTTCTAAACCCTGTGCATCTGTGTCTAAACCCTGTGTCTGTGTCTAAACCCTGTGTCTGTGTATAAACCCTGTGCGTCTGTGTCTAAACCCTGTGTCTGTCTCTAATCCCTGTGCGTCTGTGTCTAATCCCTGTGCGTCTGTGTCTAAACCCTGTGCGTCTGTGTCTAAACCCTGTGTCTGTGTCTAAACCCTGTGTGTCTGTGTCTAAACCCTGTGTCTGTGTCTAAACCCTGTGTGTCTGTGTCTAAACCCTGTGTGTCTGTGTCTAAACCCTGTGTGTCTGTGTCTAAACCCTGTGTCTGTGTCTAATCCCTGTGCGTCTGTGTCTAATCCCTGTGTCTAATCCCTGTGTCTGTGTCTAATCCCTGTGCGTCTGTGTCTAATCCCTGTGCGTCTGTGTCTAATACCTGTGCGTCTGTGCAGTGTCTTCCTCGTGCATCAGAAGCGGCAGGATCTGGAGCTGGAGATCTCACACCTGAAGATGGCGTTCCAGCACCTCGTGGACATGAACGAGATCCTGGACATGGTCAAGGCCGAAAGAGGTGCCCACAATGTGCAGACAAACCCAGTAACAGACAGGAGCTCTGGGCTTTTCTAATGCTCCTGAGTTCTACACTTGTGTTGCTCTGTAGAAATCAACGAGAGGCTGACGGAGGAGAATAAGAAACTGCAGCTTCAGTTCTTGGAGCAGAAGCAGCAGCTGGAGGAGATGAAGGAGCAATTAAAGGTTTTTAGTCAAGTAAATTCAAATTACAATTTTCCAGACATAAATTCATTGCACAGACGATACTTTTCATTAAAATGCTGTTATCGTGACACGTCTGTGTCTAATCCCTGTCTGTGTCTAAACCCTGTGCGTCTGTGTCTAATCCCTGTGCGTCTGTGTCTAATCCCTGTGCGTCTGTGCCTAATCCCTGTGTGTCTGTGTCTAATCCCTGTGCGTCTGTGCCTAATCCCTGTGTGTCTGTGTCTAATCCCTGTGCGTCGGTGTCTAAACCCTGTGTCTGTGTCTAATCCCTGTGCGTCTGTGTCTAATCCCTGTGCGTCTGTGTCTAATCCCTGTGCCTCTGTGTCTAATCCCTGTGCGTCTGTGTCTAATCCCTGTGCGTCTGTGTCTAATCCCCAAAGGCCGGGTGTCTAAACCCTGTGTCTGTGTCTAATCCCTGTGCGTCTGTGTCTAATCCCTGTGCCTCTGTGTCTAATCCCTGTGCGTCTGTGCCTAATCCCTGTGTGTCTGTGTCTAATCCCTGTGCGTCTGTGTCTAAACCCTGTGTCTGTGTCTAATCCCTGTGCGTCTGTGTCTAATCCCTGTGCGTCTGTGTCTAATCCCTGTGCCTCTGTGTCTAATCCCTGTGCGTCTGTGTCTAATCCCTGTGCGTCTGTGTCTAATCCCTGTGCGTCGGTGTCTAAACCCTGTGTCTGTGTCTAATCCCTGTGCGTCTGTGTCTAATCCCTGTGCATCGGTGTCTAAACCCTGTGTCTGTGTCTAATCCCTGTGCGTCTGTGTCTAAACCCTGTGCGTCTGTGTTTTTTTTCAAAGTTTTTAGTTCTATAAATGTACCTGTAATGAAGTAAATGGTCCTGGTCCTTGATGTTAGTTCAGGTGCTGCATGTTTTGAGTTGATGGGGGGAAACCAGAGCCCGGAGGAAACTCATCCAGACACGGGGAGAACATGCAAACTCCACACAGAAAGGCCCGGGCGACCCGGGGATCGAACCTGCAACCTTCTTGCTGTTGCTACTTCATATATCTGATGTCTTGTGTATGAATTATTAAACCTAGAAAAAAAATAATCGAATCTAATAGAAAAACATTGAATGAGACAACGGGTCCAAACTTTGTCACGTATGTTTAAACAGGACGAAAATATTTGTGGACAAAGCAAAGTGTGGAAACTGTGAAGACTTTGAAATATATATATTTTTAAAAATCATAGAGTTAGTTCACTTTTTCCCCTTTGCTCCATAGGGCAATAATCCTCTGTGCAATAATCATGTCTGTGCCATTACTGTACTGTGATAACCTGCACTGTTTTTGTACTTTTTATTTGATATATATATAGTATTTATATTCATCTTCTATTCTCCCCTCATCTGCACTTTACAGGGTTCCATTCTGTACAGCAGTGAGACCCGCTTTACTTTACTGTTATTTTCTTATCTTCTCATCACCAGTGCAGTTCCATTCTCTTCTCCATCACTCTCTCCGTGAACAGCAGGTTATCACAGTACAGTAATGGCACAGACATGATTATTGTTATCTGCTTCTGCTTCTGCTTCTGCTACTGCTACTGCTACTGCTTCTGCTACTGCTACTGCTTCTGCTTCTGCTACTGCTTCTGCTACTGCTTCTGCTACTGCTTCTGCTACTGCTACTGCTACTGCTTCTGCTACTGCTTCTGCGACTGCTTCTGCTACCGCTTCTGCTACCGCTTCCGCTTCCGCTTCCGCTTCCGCTTCCGCTTCCGCTTCCGCTTCTGCTTCTGCTGCTCATCTGCTCTTTATTTTCTGTGGACGCCTCGGTTGTTGTTACTGATATTGTCCTTTGCTCTGCTGACCACTGTGATACTAGGAGAGAGATCATTATTTGACATGTTTCCCTTGTTCTTTTGCTCACTCTCGCTCCTGTCGTCTCCAGCCCGCCACTGACGAGGATGAGGAGTCTAATTTCTCCGAAGGACCGGTCCTGGCCTCCAGCCCTCAGTCCGACGACTCCGACCAGTTCTCAGACCTCATGGAGGGTACGGTCGACACACACAAAAACACACATGACACACACATTAACAAACACAGACAATAAAGCATGAAAACCAAACCCTGAGGCAGAATTATCTTAGAAGGTGTTCTAAATGTACAATGAAAAGAAGTAAGAAACACTTAGACGTAGTTTGTATCTGTAATGAGTCCTGGTCATAATTCTGCAGCTCAGATCTAACAGGAAAATAACCAACCCCTGCCACAAAGAAAAAGCACCTGCGATCAATACTGAGCCCAGAATGATTGTTCTATTTGTCATGTGTTAAACGGTGAGTCAGTATCGTAATTATTGTGACCGTCCTTTCCCCGGTGGAAGAATAAAGAATAAAGTCAGTGCATGGTTAAAGTATCACCTGATCCATTTCTACTTGACTGTTTTGTAAGTTTTACTGATATTTTGCAGCTGATGTCAGTCCCAGTCCTGACCCTGTGTCCCCCTGTCCCTGCAGATTTATCCAAAACCACTGATTTGTCCCAGTTTTATATCAGAAATGTGCCAGTGTCCCTATTTTGGACCAGTCTGATCCCCGCCAGCAGTAAACGGAGGCATAAACTGTCATCTGTTTTGGTAAAATACAAAAAAGCTGCTTAAAAACAACCAAAACACAACAGCAGAACAGTTTTCCTCAATTCCGCACTCGTTTCACAATTTTATTATTACCAACCATCAAAAAAGGAGAATGTCCCAGTCTTTTATTCTAAAATTCTGGTCACCGTATGTTCGAAACTCTGGTAAATAGCTAAATTAGACAGAATCAGATCTTTATTTTATCACAATCTGACCAGAAAGTGCGTCCGATAAACAAATCTGTCTCAGATAAGATTACAGTCTGGAGCTGCCAGGTTTTCAGCTTTACGTTCACATTTTTAGTTGAAAATCAAACTGGACCAAGAAAATGTGCTGTTTAAATCCATTTTGTGCTTTTTCTTAAAACATTTAGATAGTTTTTTTGTGCAAACTGTGTCACCTGTTGAACATTCCTCCGATAGAGATGCATGTAGAACACCCCCAGCATAAAGTCTCGATAAACATCTGTGTAAAGAGCACAAACTGAACATCAACGGTGTAAATCCAGCAGCCCGGTGTGTTTTGTGTGTTTTCAGCCTGTTTCCTGAGCAGACACATAAATACTTAATGCTGCAGTCGCTGATTTTGAGCCTCGTCTTCATAAATATGGACTGGACCCTCCAACTCTCTCAGGTTTCTTCGCGTGCTCAGTGTTCAGTCCGGGAGCCCATTCTGAGCTCATGAAAACTGGACAAATCGAGTCTCTCACGGGGCGTAGCCGTGATCTGTGCTTCTGCAGCGATAATCAGCCAGAGGAGTTATTTATTCAACCCTCTGCAGCTCAAACATGAACAACAAAAATAAAAATGTGCTCACACGATAAACACTGAGCTCCAGAATACAGTTTCTCATAAGTTTCCAACCTCTGGCAGAATTGATGAGTTCTTGGTCCAGAAGCAGCACATGGGACGTACTTGGATATTCAACATGAGAATGATCCAAACACAAAGTGGACCTGTGGCTCAGCCAGGGTCTGTGAACTTATGAGCACAACTGTATCTTGTCTCAGCTTTCCCATGTGGAACCATAAATGGATATAGTGATTATTGCAGTCCAAACATTGTACTACAGCAATGATCAGTTTGTTTCTTTCCGGTTTAAACATGAGATAATGGAGTTACACTGTTATAACCCACATGTTTCCTCTCCTCTTGTTTTGGTTCTTCACAGATGTTTAGGACGTCCCAAAACTGGAGCAGAGCCAGTCGACCGACAGCGACGACTGCATCGTCCAAGCACAGGCCCCGGGGAGGATCGTGTAGAGTGGGAAAAGACGAGCAGTTTAAGACCAACATGAGGAGCCTGCACTGCAAATGTCTCTGATCGAGCCAAGATTTTAAAACTTGTATCACGTTCTTCATCTTGTTTTCAGATTTATTCTTGAATTACTTGTTCAGAGATGCTTCATTCTCATCTAGAGGTTGTTTATTTTAAGAGAATTTGTCCAGTGAAAAGATCTGTCCCTGCAGATCATTTCACTACTTTTAAGTTATTTTCTGATTGATTTAAGTGTCTGTATCTGAAGTTATGTTCAATGGGAAGAGACGGGTGATTCTTATTATTGGTTTGTTACACTATAAATAATTAAAGTTTGCACAGTGGGAAATGTTCTCACATTTGTACCTTTGCTCAAGACGATTCAGTTCATCAAAACTGCGAAACCTGAGAATGATCAGAAAAATACCTGGTGCAAAACAGAGACGAGAGGAGCTGCTGACCTCATTCCTCATGGATCGTTTGCAGTGACGTCACACGGGGGGGATCAACATGTGTCTCTATGGCAGAATCTTCAGCAGTTTCCATGGTGACACGACGCACACATTAGCAGACGCTGGAAAAAACAGTGTGAAACTCAAGAAAAAAAACTACAAAATGGATTTAAATAACACATTTCCAGGAGTTTTCAACAAAAAAGACGAGAGTGACTGACTGAAAAACGGTTTGCAAAGCCTCACTACAGACAAAACAGTGATTAATAAAATAAAATAAACTGCTGATGTTCCTTTAGTCATGTTTAGTTTCGCTGTTTATTTCTTAGTGACAAAACAAAACAAAAGAGGCAGGTTATTTTCCACCTGCAGAACTGAACACGCCAACGAAATATAATCTACAGCCCACAGTCTGTACTCTTCATCACTCCTCATTACTCCTCATCACTCCTCATCACTGTGTGCTTTTCTCCCGGCGGCCTGCAGGGGGCGAGCAGACACCTGTGATCAGTGTGCAGAGATGAGACGTGCTTGAACAGTTTAAACACCTCGGGGCAGTTTTTGACTCTAATCTAAACTTTAAACACCAAAAATCTTGCAAATAATTAAATTAAATCTGTCAAACTTTAAACGTATAAGAGCTGATCCGAGAACAGAATCAGCAAAGGCTTAAATGCATCTTCCCGCTGTACCACAGGCCGTCCTGAAGCCCCTAAAGAAAAAACACTGAAGCCTCTGGACAAAAAGCCTTTACACTTTCACTATTGTAAAAGTGATTTGAACATTTTGGATCTGAACGTTATGAGATATTTATGGATGTTTGCCTCATTTTTGAAATCTTGAATGGACCGAATTCTCTGCTGGATGTTCCCACGGATGAGACGCCGGTGTCACTGCCCAAACCGCCCCACGGACACAGCATCAACTTCAACTACAGCAAAGGTACAGCTGAGAACAAGAGCCACGGGTTTAATCCTGAACAAAATCATTTAATCCTGAACAAAATCATTTAATCCTGAACAAAATCATTTAATCCTGAACAAAGTCATTTAATCCTGAACAAAATCATTTAATCCTGAACAAAATCATTTAATCCTGAACAAAATCATTTAATCCTGAACAAAGTCATTTAATCCTGAACAAAATCATTTAATCCTGAACAAAATCATTTAATCCTGAACAAAATCATTTAATCCTGAACAAAATCATTTAATCCTGAACAAAGTCATTTAATCGTGAGCAAAGTCATTTAATCCTGAAGAAAGTCATTTAATCCTGAACAAAATAATTTAAATCAGAATAAAAATCAAATCAGAATAAAAATCATTTAATTCTGAATAAAAAAGAATTTAAATCAGCATAAAAATCATTTAATTCTGAATCAAACTGAATTCCTCTTTAAAAAGAGCTGCTTTTTTCAGCTCTTACAGTTTATGCAAATGAGCCATGAGGTTTTAAGTTTAGTTTGTGTAAAACATAAATGTTTAAATCTGCATTAAACACATTCTGATCTCACACTGATGAGGCTCTGGAGTCAGGAGGTTTATGTGTTTAAAGTTTAATTTATTTATGCAGATTAGGAACAGGAATAATTATGATGATAATTTGAATATGAAAATGTTAATGATTAATCAACAATTGATCATTAATTTTCCGGTTTCCCCCATCAACTCAAAACATGCAGCACCCCTATGAACTAACATCAAGGACCATGTTGTCCACCCTCCTGTGGGCTCCACCTGCAGAGGGGTTCAGGGGGTCAGGTGCTGTGAGGATTGGGGAGCTGCCCCCGTGACCCAGCTGGATTAAGCGGGAGAAGATGGATGGATGATCATTAATTTTGTTTTTATTTGTCTTGATGCTGAGATTTGCAGTGTTTGCGTTGTTTTCACAGACGAGATTTATTGTCCTGGTTTTATTTACTGTATTTGACGTTTCTGAGGATCTGCCACCTGCTTGTTTCCATGGAGATGTGAAGGTTTTGTCTGGAATGTTCCACAGTGCAGCGTTCAGCTCCACCACAGGCATTTTTTACGAGCTCGCCTCTCCACAGAACAGACCTGGGACTGGACGCCGTTCGCTTGTCGCCATGGAGACAATCCTGTGGCGGACCATGAACAGAAAAGTTCCCTAGTGGATCTTTAAGGGGTTTGTGCGTTTCGAGTGTGGAGAAGAGCAGTATTATTTCACTTTATTTTTACAGAGATTCAGCAGCACAATTTGTGATATTTTTGGACCATTTTTAATTTAAATAAAACCCAGATTTTTACATAGAAAAACAAACTTGAAATTGTGCCTCAGCGTTTGTGTTTACAGTGTGATTTTGAATGTTTGTTTTGTGTTGTGTGTTTCATTTTGGGCATTTTATTTTTTGCTCAAACACCCCGTTCCACCTTGTGATGTCACGTGGTAATGCAGGAAGTGCTCCAAACAAAAGGTAAAAGGAGCTGTTCACTTAAACTACCACCACATGACATCACAGCGTGGAGCAGAGCGTTTGGAGTTGGAGACGAGTAATAAAGAATTACCCAAAAAAAACACGACTCCAGGAGAGTTTGTGTCACATTTTCATTTTGGGCGTTTTCTTCTTTCCAGACGTTTGGGTTTGGAGCGTTTCTGCCAATCAGATTCCAGAGGGCGTGATTGACAGGTGGGCTGACCAATCAGAGAGACTCGTTTGTGTCAAAACAAACACATAAAAAAGGGAAAATAATAATAATAAAAATCTGAGGACTCAAACGGCGCCGATCTGCAGCATCGACCCTCAGAGTCTCGGGGAAAAGAAGTTCTGTTTTTTCTTCTGAACGTTTCCAGAATGTTCCAGTGTCGGACTCTTTCAGCGGCTTTTTAAAATATCGGTTCATAAACACAAAGATCGGGATTGACCGATAATCGATATTTAACGTTTAAAATCCAAAGCGACGCCCAGAACTGTATCTTAATGTAAAATAACAATTACAAACTTTTCACTTTTGTAAATGGAACAAGAAAATGTATTTGAAGGGAATTTAAAATAATGAGTTAAATATAACGGCCTCCGATTTCCAGCCAAGTAACAGTAAGAATAATAATTAAAGCCGCAAGCGGCATCGAACGGCCCTCGCGGGCCGCGCATCGCACTCGGCCGACCCGACGCTCCCCCGGGTGGCGCTGATGCTCCCCTGCGTGGCGCTGACGCTCTCCCGGGTGGCGCTGATGAGCCTCTTGTCTCTGTGTATTTGTGGCTTTGGGCTGAACTTGCCACCAAACACATAAAGTCCACACACACTGGAGATGCTGATGTGTTAACATTGACGAATATGGGCAATTTGGGACATCGCCATGGCAACACCGTGCAAAATACAACTTTGGCCCCTCGGACTTTTTTGTTCGGACTGACCTGAAGAATCACTGTGCCAAATTTCACGTTCTTGAATGAAACTAATAAGACGCTATATCACTTTGAAAAGTAAGAAATTGTTGAAATTTTCCCATAAGGATAACATGGAGGCTTTGGCGCATCGCCATGGCAACCCTGTGAAATATACCATATGGTTGTCATTGACTTTTTTGATCGGGATGACATGAAGAGTCATTGTGCCAAATTTGAGAATATTCTGTGAAAGTAAAATATTTTTCATGAATGGGAATTTATCTGATATTTCCCATTAGGATAACATTGGAGCTTTTCGGCATCACCATGGCAACACGGTTCAAAATACAATATGGTTTACATTGGCTTTTTTGATTGAGATGGCCCAAAGTAATTTTGTTCAAAATTTGGTACATTTTCTAAAAACTAAAATTTTGATCATCCATGCAAAATTTAATTCTGTCCTGCAGGGGGCGCTATCACACCATTTTTGCTCGTGTCACAATTAGTCGGCTCTGACACTTAAGTTTTACAAGTGATTAAAATTTGAGCCGAATCGGACTTTCTATGGCCGAACGGTAGCAAATTTTGACATTTGAAAATTGCCAAAAATCTGAACAAATTTTGCAGCTTCGCCGCACGTAAACCGTGACAGTTATTTTAAAAATTCAGCTATCGTTTGATGCCCCACTTCTCTAGTTGATGTACGCCGATTTTGACCCCTGTGGGTGAAGCGCCTTCAGAGGAGTTCGTTCAAATGCGACGTGAGCGAAAATGCTGACTCAGCAACTTTTTTATTTCAATCCAAGATGGCTGCCTTCTGGTTTGTCAGGGGGCGTGGCTATAATAATATTTTTTTTCTGTCTTGACATGAGGAATGTCTGTACCGAATTTCGTGACTGTACGACAAACTTTACGTCGGGACATCTCCCATAGGCGCAATGTATTTTGACTTTTGCAGGTGGCGCTGTCGCGCCACTTTTTTATACCCATACATGCAATATATATTTTATCAAATTTTTCGCCACTTCTGAATTTTGGGCAAAATTTGGTGAGTTTTTGAGCGTGTTCAGGGGGTCAAATTAGACGTCAAAGAGCAGAAGAAAAAAGAATAATAAATTAAAGCCGCAAGCGGCATCGAACGGCCCTCGCGGGCCGCGCATCGCACTCGGCCGACCCAATGCTCCCCCGGGTGGTGCTGACGCTCCACCGGGTGGCGCTGATGAGCCTCTTGTCTCTGTGTGTTTGTGGCTTTGGGCTGAACTTGCCACCAAACACATAAAGTCCACAGACACTGGAAATGCTGATGTGCCAACATAGACAAACATGGGCACTTTGGGACATCGCCATGGCAACACCGTGCAAAATACAACTTTGGCCCCCCGGACTTTTTTGTTCGGACTGACTTGAAGAATCACTGTGCCAAATTTCACGTTCTTGAATGAAACTAATAAGACGCTATATCACTTTGAAAAGTAAGAAATTGTTGAAATTTTCCCATAAGGATAACATGGAGGATTTGGCGCATCGCCATGGCAACCCAGTGAAATATACAATATGGTTGTCATTGACTTTTTTGATCGGGATGACATGAAAAGTCATTGTGCCAAATTTGAGAATATTCTGTGAAAGTAAAATATTTTTCATGAATGGGAATTTATGTGATATTTCCCATTAGGATAACATTGGAGCTTTCGCGCATCACCATGGCAACACGGTTAAAAATACGATATGGTTTACATTGGCTTTTTTGATTGAGATGACCTAAAGTAATTTTGGGGCAAATTTGGTACATTTTCTAAAAACTAAAATTTTGACCGTCCATGCAAAATGTAATTCTGTCCTGCAGGGGGCGCTATCACACCATTTTTGCTCGTGTCACAATTAGTCGGCTTTGGCACGAAAGTTTTACAAGTGATTCAAATTTGAGCCCAATCGGACTTTGTATGGCCGAACGGGAGCAAATTTTGACGTTAGAAAATTGCAAAAAATCTGAACAAATTTTGCAGCTTCGCCGCGCGTAAACCGTGACAGTTATTTTTAAAATTCAGCTATCGTTTGATGCCCCACTTCTCTAGTTGATGTACGCCGATTTTGACCCCTGTGGGTGAAGCGCCTTCAGAGGAGTTCGTTCAAATGCGACGTGAGCGAAAATGCTGACTCAGGAACTTTTTTATTTCAATCCAAGATGGCTGCCTTCTGGTTTGTCAGGGGGCGTGGCCATAATAATATTTTTTTTCTGTTTTCGCATGAAGAATGTCTGTACCGAATTTCGTGACTGTACGACAAACTTTACGTCAGGATGTCTCCCATAGGCGCAATGTATTTTGACTTTTGCAGGTGGCGCTGTCGCGCCACTTTTTTATACCCACACATGCAACATATATTTTATCAAATTTTTCGCCACTTCTGAATTTTGGGCAAAATTTGGTGAGTTTTTGAGCGTGTTCAGGGGGTCAAATTAGAGCTCAAAGAGCAGAAGAAAAAAGAATAAATAAAAATAAATAAACAAATAAAAATAATAATAATTTGAGCAAAAACAATATATCCTTTTACATAGGAAAGACATATTATACATTTTTTGAAAGCTCTCGAGCTTCCCCACGTCACCGTGGGGTCATTGGTGAATGACGGGCGCTTACGCGCCCGTCATTCACCATTTCGTCGGGGTCCGCCATTGACCCCCCATTGATTTCCATTCATTTTAGCAGCTGTAAACATGGCCCATGCCTTCGGCATGGGGCTTGGATACAGCTTGATGTCAGGAGTGTGTTTTAGGGAGAGGAGCGCTTCGCGCTACTTTTGTCAACATTGAGTGAATGGGCTTCGCCCATTCACTCAATGTTGACGATGACTTGTTAGCAAGAACAAATATGCATGTCCCATGCCTTCGGCATGGGTTGCTAGGATACTGCTGTTCACGGTGAGAGCGATCGAGGGACGAAGTTCAGCGCTTCGCGCTGAACTTCGTAAGACAGTTAGCAACGATGATGCCTGGGCTTCGCCCAGGCATCATCGTTGCGGAAGCAATAGGCCCTACGCCCTGTAGGGGCTCGGGCCTAATTAAAGCCGCAAGCGGCATCGAACGGCCCTCGCGGGCCGCGCATCGCACTCGGCCGACCCGACGCTCCCCCGGGTGGCGCTGACGCTCCCCCGGGTGGCGCTGATGAGCCTCTTGCCTCTGTGCGTTTGTGGCTTTGGGCTGAACTTGCCACCAAACACAAAGTCCACACACACTGGAGATACTGATGTGTTAACATTGACGAATATGGGCACTTTGGGACATCGCCATGGCAACACCGTGCAAAATACAACTTTGGCCCCCCAGACTTTTTTGTTCGGACTGACCTGAAGAATCACTGTGCTAAATTTCACGTTCTTGAATGAAACTAATAAGACGCTATATCACTTTGAAAAGTAAGAAATTGTTGAAATTTTCCCATAAGGATAACATGGAGGATTTGGCGCATCGCCATGGCAACCCAGTGAAATATACAATATGGTTGTCATTGACTTTTTTGATCGGGATGACATGAAGAGTCATTGTGCCAAATTTGAGAATATTCTGTTAAAGTAAAATATTTTTCATGAATGGGAATTTATCTGATATCTTCCATTAGGATAACATTGGAGGTTTCGTGCATCACCATGGCAACACGGTTAAAAATACCATATGGTTTACATTGGCTTTTTTGATTGAGATGGCCCAAAGTAATTTTGTACAAAATTTGGTACATTTTAGAAAAAGTAAAATTTTGACCGTCCATGCAAAATGTAATTCTGTCCTGCAGGGGGCGCTATCACACCAATTTTGCTCGTGTCACAATTAGTCGGCTTTGGCACAAAAGTTTTAGAAGTGATTAAAATTTGAGCCAAATCGGACTTTTTATGGCCGAACGGGAGCAAATTTTGACGTTAGAAAATTGCCAAAAATCTGAACAAATTTTGCAGCTTCGCCGCGCGTAAACCGTGACAGTTATTTTAAAAATTCAGCTATCGTTTGATGCCCCACTTCTCTAGTTGATGTACGCCGATTTTGACCCCTGTGGGTGAAGCGCCTTCAGAGGAGTTCGTTCAAATGTGACGTGAGCGAAAATGCTGACTCAGCAACTTTTTTATTTCAATCCAAGATGGCTGCCTTCTGGTTTGTCAAGGGGCGTGGCCATAATAATATTTTTTTTCTGTTTTCACATGAGGAATGTCTGTACCGAATTTCGTGACTGTACGACAAACTTTGCGTCGGGATGTCTCCCATAGGCGCAATGTATTTTGACTTTTGCAGGTGGCGCTGTCGCGCCACTTTTTTATACCCATACATGCAATATATATTTTATCAAATTTTTCGCCACTTCTGAATTTTGGGCAAAATTTGGTGAGTTTTTGAGCGTGTTCAGGGGGTCAAATTAGAGCTCAAAGAGCAGAAGAAAAAAGAATAAATAAATAAATAAACAATAAATTAAAGCCGCAAGCGGCATCGAACGGCCCTCGCGGGCCGCGCATCGCACTCGGCCGACCCGATGCTCCCCCGGGTGGTGCTGACGCTCCACCGGGTGGCGCTGATGAGCCTCTTGTCTCTGTGTGTTTGTGGCTTTGGGCTGAACTTGCCACCAAACACATAAAGTCCACACACACTGGAAATGCTGATGTGCCAACATAGACAAACGTGGGCACTTTGGGACATCGCCATGGCAACACCGTGCAAAATACAACTTTGGCCCCCCGGACTTTTTTGTTCGGACTGACTTGACGAATCACTGTGCCAAATTTCACGTTCTTCAATAAAACTATGAAGCCGTTATATCACTTTGAAAAGTAAGAAATTGTTGAAATTTTCCCATAAGGATAACATGGAGGATTTGGCGCATCGCCATGGCAACCCAGTGAAATATACCATATGGTTGTCATTGACTTTTTTGATCGGGATGACATGAAAAGTCATTGTGCCAAATTTGAGAATATTCTGTGAAAGTAAAATATTTGTCATGAATGGGAATTTATTTGATATTTCTTATTAGGATAACATTGGAGCTTTCGCGCATCACCATGGCAACACGGTTAAAAATACGATATGGTTTACATTGGCTTTTTTGATTGAGATGACCTAAAGTAATTTTGGGGCAAATTTGGTACATTTTCGAAAAACTAAAATTTGGCCCTCCATGCAAAATTTTGTGGTGTTCTGTAGGGGGCGCTATCACACCATTTTTGCTCGTGTCACAATTAGTCGGCTTTGGCACAAAAGTTTTACAAGTGATTAAAATTTGAGTTGAATCGGACTTTGTATGGCCGAACGGGAGCAAATTTTGACATTTGAAAATTGCCAAAAATCTGAACAAATTTTGCAGCTTCGCCGCGCGTAAACCGTGAGAGTTATTTTAAAAATTCAGCTATCGTTTGATGCCCCACTTCTCTAGTTGATGTACGCCGATTTTGACCCCTGTGGGTGAAGCGCCTTCAGAGGAGTTCGATCAAATGCCACGTGAGCGAAAATGCTGACTCAGCAACTTTTTTATTTCAATCCAAGATGGCTGCCTTCTGGTTTGTCAGGGGGCGTGGCCATAATAATATTTTTTTTCTGTCTTGACATGAGGAATGTCTGTACCAAATTTCGTGACTGTACGACAAACTTTACGTCGGGACGTCTCCCATAGGCGCAATGTATTTTGACTTTTGCAGGTGGCGCTGTCGCGCCACTTTTTTATACCCACACATGCAATATATATTTGATCAAATTTTTCGCCACTTCTGAATTTTGGGCAAAATTTGGTGAGTTTTTGAGCGTGTTCAGGGGGTCAAATTAGAGCTCAAAGAGCAGAAGAAAAAAGAATAAATAATAAATTAAAGCCGCAAGCGGCATCGAACGGCCCTCGCGGGCCGCGCGTCGCACTCGGCCGACCCGACGCTCCCCCGGGTGGCGCTGACACTCCCCCGGGTGGTGCTGATGAGCCTCTTGTCTCTGTGTGTTTGTGGCTTTGGGCTGAACTTGCCACCAAACACATAAAGTCCACACACACTGGAGATACTGATGTGTTAACATTGACGAATATGGGCACTTTGGGACATCGCCATGGCAACACCGTGCAAAATACAACTTTGGCCCCTTGGACTTTTTTGTTCGGACTGACCTGAAGAATCACTGTGCCAAATTTCACGTTCTTCAATAAAACTATGAAGGCGTTATATCACTTTGAAATGTAAGAAATTGTTGAAATTTTCCCATAAGGATAACATGGAGGCTTTGGCGCATCGCCATGGCAACCCAGTGAAATATACCATATGGTTGTCATTGACTTTTTTGATCGGGATGACATGAAGAGTCATTGAGCCAAATATGAGAATATTCTGTGAAAGTAAAATATTTTTCATGAATGGGAATTTATCTGATATTTCACATTAGGATAACATTGGAGCTTCCGCGCATCACCATGGCAACACGGTTAAAAATAGGATATGGTTTACATTGGCTTTTTTGATTGAGATGGCCCAAAGTAATTTTGTACAAAATTTGGTACATTTTAGAAAAACTAAAATTTTGACAGTCCATGCTAAATTTTATTGTGTCCTGCAGGGGGCGCTATCACACCATTTTTGCTCGTGTCACAATTAGTCGGCTTTGGCACAAAAGTTTTACAAGTGATTAAAATTTGAGCCCAATCGGACTTTTTATGGCCGAACTGGAGCAAATTTTGACGTTAGAAAATTGCCAAAAATCTGAACAAATTTTGCAGCTTCGCCGCACGTAAACCGTGACAGTTATTTTAAAAATTCAGCTATCGTTTGATGCCCCACTTCTCTAGTTGATGTACGCCGATTTTGACCCCTGTGGGTGAAGCGCCTTCAGAGGAGTTCGTTCAAATGCGACGTGAGCGAAAATGCTGACTCAGCATGTTTTGTATTTCAATCCAAGATGGCCGCCTTCTGGTTTGTCAGGGGGCGTGGCCATAATAATATTTTTTTTCTGTCTTGACATGAGGAATGTCTGTACCGAATTTCGTGACTGTACGACAAACTTTACGGCGGGACGTCTCCCATAGGCGCAATGTATTTTGACTTTTGCAGGTGGCGCTGTCGCGCCACTTTTTTATACCCATACATGCAATATATATTTTATCAAATTTTTCGCCACTTCTGAATTTTGGGCAAAATTTGGTGAGTTTTTGAGCGTGTTCAGGGGGTCAAATTAGAGCTCAAAGAGCAGAAGAAAAAAGAATAAATAAAAATAAATAAACAAATAAAAATAATAATAATTTGAGCAAAAACAATATATCCTTTTACATAGGAAAGACATATTATACATTTTTTGAAAGCTCTCGAGCTTCCCCACGTCACCGTGGGGTCATTGGTGAATGACGGGCGCGTAAGCGCCCGTCATTCACCATCTCGTCGGAGTCTCTCATTGACCCCCATTGATTTCCATTCATTTTAGCAGCTGTAAACATGGCCCATGCCTTCGGCATGGGGGCTTGGATACAGTTTGATGTCAGGAGTGTGTTTTAAGGAGAGGATGCGCTTCGCGCTACTTTTGTCAACATTGAGTGAATGGGCTTCGCCCATTCACTCAATGTTGACGATGACTTGTTAGCAAGAACAAATATGGATGTCCCATGCCTTCGGCATGGGTTGCTAGGATACTGCTGTTCACGGTGAGAGCGATCGAGGGACGAAGTTCAGCGCTTCGCGCTGAACTTCGTAAGACAGTTAGCAACGATGATGCCTGGGCTTCGCCCAGGCATCATCGTTGCGGAAGCAATAGGCCCTACGCCCTGTAGGGGCTCGGGCCTAATAAACAATAAATAAAAATTAAAGCCGCAAGCGGCATCGAACGGCCCTCGCGGGCCGCGCATCGCACTCGGCCGACCCGGCGCTCCCCCGGGTGGCGCTGACGCTCCCCCGGGTGGCGCTGACGCTCCCCCGGGTGGTGCTGATGAGCCTCTTGTCTCTGTGTGTTTGTGGCTTTGGGCTGAACTTGTCACTAAACACATAAAGTCCACACACACTGGAGATGCTGATGTGTTAACATTGACGAATATGGGCACTTTGGGACATCGCCATGGCAACACCGTGCAAAATACAACTTTGGCCCCTCGGACTTTTTTGTTCGGACTGACCTGAAGAATCACTGTGCCAAATTTCAGGTTCTTGAAGGAAACTAATAAGACGCTATATCACTTTGAAAAGTAAGAAATTGTTGAAATTTTCCCATAAGGATAACATGGAGGTTTTGGCGCATCGCCATGGCAACCCAGTGAAATATACCATATGGTTGTCATTGACTTTTTTGATCGGGATGACATGAAGAGTCATTGTGCCAAATTTGAGAATATTCTTTGAAAGTAAAATATTTTTCATGAATGGGAATTTATCTCATCTTTCCTATTAGGATAACATTGGAGCTTTCGCGCATCACCATGGCAACACGGTTAAAAATACCATATGGTTTACATTGGCTTTTTTGATTGAGATGACCCAAAGTCATTTTGGGCAAAATTTGGTACATTTTCGAAAAACTAAAATTTGGCCCTCCATGCAAAAGTTTGTGAGGTTCTGTAGGGGGCGCTATCACACCATTTTCGCTTGTGTCACAATTAGTCGGCTTCGGCACAAAAGTTTTACAAGTGATTAACATTTGAGTTGAATCGGACTTTGTATGGCCGAACGGGAGCAAATTTTGACGTTAGAAAATTGCAAAAAATCTGAACAAATTTTGCAGCTTCGCCGCACGTAAACCGTGACAGTTATTTTAAAAATTCAGCTATCGTTTAATGCCCCACTTCTCTAGTTGATGTACGCCGATTTTGACCCCTGTGGGTGAAGCGCCTTCAGAGGAGTTCGTTCAAATGCGACGTGAGCGAAAATGCTGACTCAGCAACTTTTTTATTTCAATCCAAGATGGCCGCCTTCTGGTTTGTCAGGGGGCGTGGCCATAATAATATTTTTTTTCTGTTTTCACATGAGGAATGTCTGTACCGAATTTCGTGACTGTACGACAAACTTTACGTCGGGACGTCTCCCATAGGCGCAATGTATTTTGACTTTTGCAGGTGGCGCTGTCGCGTCACTTTTTTATGCCCACACATGCAACATATATTTTATCAAATTTTTCGCCACTTCTGAATTTTGGGCAAAATTTGGTGAGTTTTTGAGCGTGTTCAGGGGGTCAAATTAGAGCTCAAAGAGCAGAAGAAAAAAGAATAATAAATAAAAATAATAATAATTTTAGCAAAAACAATATATCCTTTTACATAGGAAAGACATATTATACATTTTTGGAAAGCTCTCGAGCTTCCCCACGTCACCGTGGGGTCATTGGTGAATGATGAGCTCACGCGCCGTCATTCACCATCTCGTCGGGGTCCGCCATTGACCCCCATTGATTTCCATTCATTTTGGCAGCTGGAAATATGGCCCATGCCTTCGGCATGGGGGCTTGGATACAGCTTGATGTCAGGAGTGTGTTTTGGGGACAGGAGGCGCTTCGCGCTACTTTTGTCAACATTGAGTGAATGGGCTTCGCCCATTCACTCAATGTTGACGATGACTTGTTAGCAAGAACAAATATGCATGTCCCATGCCTTCGGCATGGGTTGCTAGGATACTGCTGTTCACGGTGAGAGCGAGGGAGGGACGAAGTTCAGCGCTTCGCGCTGAACTTCGTAAGACAGTTAGCAACGATGATGCCTGGGCTTCGCCCAGGCATCATCGTTGCGGAAGCAATAGGCCCTACGCCCTGTAGGGGCTCGGGCCTAATAATAATAATTTTAGCAAAAACAATATATCCTTTTACATAGGAAAGACATATTATACATTTTTTGAAAGCTCTCGAGCTTCCCCACGTCACCGTGGGGTCATTGGTGAATGACGGGCGTCATTCACCATCTCGTCGGGGTCCGCCATTGACCCCCCATTGATTTCCATTCATTTTGGCAGCTGTAAATATGGCCCATGCCTTCGGCATGGGGGCTTGGATACAGCTTGATGTCAGGAGTGTGTTTTGGGGACAGGAGGCGCTTCGCGCTACTTTTGTCAACATTGAGTGAATGGGCTTCGCCCATTCACTCAATGTTGACGATGACTTGTTAGCAAGAACAAATATGGATGTCCCATGCCTTCGGCATGGGTTGCTAGGATACTGCTGTTCACGGTGAGAGCGATCGAGCCGAAGTTCAGCGCTTCGCGCTGAACCGTGAAGATAGTTAGCAGCGATGATGCCTGGGCTTTGCCCAGGCATCATCGCTATGCAATAATAGGCCCTACGCCCTGTAGGGGCTCGGGCCTAATAAAAAAAATAATAATAATTTTAGCAAAAACAATATATCCTTTTACATAGGAAAGACATATTATACATTTTTTGAAAGCTCTCGAGCTTCCCCACGTCACCGTGGGGTCATTGGTGAATGACGGCGCTTACGCGCCGTCATTCACCATCTCGTCGAGTCCGCCATTGACCCCCATTGATTTCCATTCATTTTGGCAGCTGTAAATATGGCCCATGCCTTCGGCATGGGGCTTGGATACAGCTTGATGTCAGGAGTGTGTTTTGGGGACAGGAGGCGCTTCGCGCTACTTTTGTCAACATTGAGTGAATGGGCTTAGCCCATTAACTCAATGTTGACGATGAATTGTTAGCAAGAACAAATATTCAAGTTGCTAGGATACTGCTGTTCACGGAGAGAGCGAGGGAGTGACGAAGTTAAGCGCTTAGCGCTGAACGTAGTGAGAAAGTTAGCAACGATGATGCCTGGGCTTCGCCCAGGCATCATCGTTGCGAAAGCAATAGGCCCTACGCCCTGTAGGGGCTCGGGCCTAATTAAAGCCGCAAGCGGCATCGAACGGCCCTCGCGGGCCGCGCATCGCACTCGGCCGACCCGACGCTCCCCCGGGTGGCGCTGACGCTCCCCCGGGTGGCGCTGACGCTCCCCCGGGTGGCGCTGATGAGCCTCTTGTCTCTGTGTGTTTGTGGCTTTGGGCTAAACTTGTCACTAAACACATCAAGTCCACACACACCGGAGATGCTGATGTGCCAACATTGACTAACATGGGCACTTTGGGACATCGCCATGGCAACACCGTGCAAAATACAACTTTGGCCCCTTGGACTTTTTTGTTAGGACTGACCTGAAGAATCACTGTGCCAAATTTCACGTTCTTCAATGAAACTAATAAGACGTTATATCACTTTGAAAAGTAAGAAATTGTTGAAATTTTCCCATAAGGATAACATGGAGGCTTTGGCGCATCGCCATGGCAACCCAGTGAAATATACCATATGGTTGTCATTGACTTTTTTGATCGGGATGACATGAAGAGTCATTGTGCCAAATTTGAGAATATTGTGTGAAAGTAAAATATTTTTCATGAATGGGAATTTATCTGATATTTCCCATTAGGATAACATTGGAGCTTCCGCGCATCACCATGGCAACACGGTTAAAAATACCATATGGTTTACATTGGCTTTTTTGATTGAGATGGCCCAAAGTAATTTTGTACAAAATTTGGTACATTTTAGAAAAACTAAAATTTTGACCGTCCATGCAAAATTTGATTGTGTCCTGCAGGGGGCGCTATCACACCATTTTTGCTCGTGTCACAATTAGTCGGCTTTGGCACAAAAGTTTTACAAGTGATTCAAATTTGAGCCAAATCGGACTTTTTATGGCCGAACGGGAGCAAATTTTGACGTTAGAAAATTGCCAAAAATCTGAACAAATTTTGCAGCTTCGCCGCGCGTAAACCGTGACAGTTATTTTAAAAATTCAGCTATCGTTTGATGCCCGACTTCTCTAGTTCATGTACGCCGATTTTGACCCCTGTGGGTGAAGCGCCTTCAGAGGAGTTCGATCAAATGCGACGTGAGCGAAAATGCTGACTCAGCAACTTTTTTATTTCAATCCAAGATGGCTGCCTTTTGGTTTGTCAGGGGGCGTGGCCATAATAATATTTTTTTTCTGTTTTCACATGAGGAATGTCTGTACCGAATTTCGTGACTGTACGACAAACTTTACGTGGGGACATCTCCCATAGGCGCAATGTATTTTGACTTTTGCAGGTGGCGCTGTCGCGCCACTTTTTTATACCCATACATGCAATATATATTTTATCAAATTTTTCGCCACTTCTGAATTTTGGGCAAAATTTGGTGAGTTTTTGAGCGTGTTCAGGGGGTCAAATTAGAGCTCAAAGAGCAGAAGAAAAAGAAGAAGAAGAATTAAAGCCGCAAGCGGCATCGAACGGCCCTCGCGGGCCGCGCATCGCACTCGGCCGACCCGACGCTCCCCCGGGTGGCGCTGACGCTCCCCCGGGTGGCGCTGGTGAGCCTCTTGTCTCTGTGTGTTTGTGGCTTTGGGCTGAACTTGTCACTAAACACATAAAGTCCACACACACTGGAGATGCTGATGTGTTAACATTGACGAATATGGGCACTTTGGGACATCGCCATGGCAACACCGTGCAAAATACAACTTTGGCCCCTCGGACTTTTTTGTTTGGACTGACCTGAAGAATCACTGTGCCAAATTTCATGTTCTTCAATAAAACTATTAAGCCGTTCTATGACTTTGAAATGTAAGAAATTGTAGAAATTTTCCCATAAGGATAACATGGAGGCTTTGGCGCATCGCCATGGCAACCCAGTGAAATGTACCATATGGTTGTCATTGACTTTTTTGATCGGGATGACATGAAGAGTCATTGTGCCAAATTTGAGAATATTCTGTGAAAGTAAAATATTTTTCATGAATGGGAATTTATCTGATATTTCACATTAGGATAACATTGGAGCTTCCGCGCATCACCATGGCAACACGGTTAAAAATACCATATGGTTTACATTGGCTTTTTTGATTGAGATGGCCCAAAGTAATTTTGTACAAAATTTGGTACATTTTAGAAAAACTAAAATTTTGACCGTCCATGCAAAATTTTATTCTGTCCTGCAGGGGGCGCTATCACACCATTTTTGCTCGTGTCACAATTAGTCGGCTTTGGCACAAAAGTTTTACAAGTGATTAAAATTTGAGCCAAATCGGACTTTGTATGGCCGAACGGGAGCAAATTTTGACGTTAGAAAATTGCCAAAAATCTGAACAAATTTTGCAGCTTCGCCGCACGTAAACCGTGACAGTTATTTTAAAAATTCAGCTATCGTTTGATGCCCCACTTCTCTAGTTGACGTACGCCGATTTTGACCCCTGTGGGTGAAGCGCCTTCAGAGGAGTTCGTTCAAATGCGACGTGAGCGAAAATGCTGACTCCGGAACTTTTTTATTTCAATCCAAGATAGCCGCCTTCTGGTTTGTCAGGGGGCGTGGCCATAATAATATTTTTTTTCTGTCTTGACATGAGGAATGTTTGTACCGAATTTCGTGACTGTACGACAAACTTTACGTCGGGACGTCTCCCATAGGCGCAATGTATTTTGACTTTTGCAGGTATGCTGTCGCGCCACTTTTTTATACCCATACATGCAATATATATTTTATCAAATTTTTCGCCACTTCTGAATTTTGGGCAAAATTTGGTGAGTTTTTGAGCGTGTTCAGGGGGTCAAATTAGAGCTCAAAGAGCAGAAGAAAAAAGAATAAATAAACAAACAAACAAATAAAAATAATAATAATTTTAGCAAAAACAATATATCCTTTTACATAGGAAAGACATATTATACATTTTTGGAAAGCTCTCGAGCTTCCCCACGTCACCGTGGGGTCATTGGTGAATGACGGGCGCTTACGCGCCCGTCATTCACCATCTCGTCGGGGTCCGCCATTGACCCCCCATTGATTTCCATTCATTTTAGCAGCTGTAAAGATGGCCCATGCCTTCGGCATGGGGGCTTGGATACAGCTTGATGTCAGGAGTGTGTTTTAGGGACAGGAGGCGCTTCGCGCTACTTTTGTCAACATTGAGTGAATGGGCTTCGCCCATTCACTCAATGTTGACGATGACTTGTTAGCAAGAACAAATATGGATGTCCCATGCCTTCGGCATGGGTTGCTAGGATACTGCTGTTCACGGTGAGAGCGAGGGAGGGACGAAGTTCAGCGCTTCGCGCTGAACTTCGTAAGACAGTTAGCAACGATGATGCCTGGGCTTCGCCCAGGCATCATCGTTGCGGAAGCAATAGGCCCTACGCCCTGTAGGGGCTCGGGCCTAATAAAGAAGGAAACATTTTTTTTTTTTAGCAAAAACAATATATCCTTTTACATAGGAAAGACATATTATACATTTTTTGAAAGCTCTCGAGCTTCCCCACGTCACCGTGGGGTCATTGGTGAATGACGGGCGCTTACGCGCCCGTCATTCCTATCTCGGGGTCCGCCATTGACCCCCCATTGATTTCCATTCATTTTAGCAGCTGTAAAGATGGCCCATGCCTTCGGCATGGGGGCTTGGATACAGCTTGATGTCAGGAGTGTGTTTTAAGGAGAGGAGGCGCTTCGCGCTACTTTTGTCAACATTGAGTGAATGGGCTTCGCCCATTCACTCAATGTTGACGATGACTTGTTAGCAAGAACAAATATGCATGTCCCATGCCTTCGGCATGGGTTGCTAGGATACTGCTGTTCACGGTGAGAGCGAGGGAGGGACGAAGTTCAGCGCTTCGCGCTGAACTTCGTAAGACAGTTAGCAACGATGATGCCTGGGCTTCGCCCAGGCATCATCGTTGCGGAAGCAATAGGCCCTACGCCCTGTAGGGGCTCGGGCCTAATTAAAGCCGCAAGCGGCATCGAACGGCCCTCGCGGGCCGCGCATCGCACTCGGCCGACCCGACGCTCCCCCGGGTGGCGCTGACGCTCCCCCGGGTGGCGCTGATGAGCCTCTTGTCTCTGTGTGTTAGTGGCTTTGGGCTGAACTTGCCACCAAACACATAAAGTCCACACACACTGGAGATGCTGATGTGTTAACATTGACGCCATGGCAACACCGTGCAAAATACAACTTTGGCCCCCCGGTCTTTTTTGTTCGGGCTGACTTGAAGAATCACTGTGCCAAATTTCACATTCTTCAATTAAACTATTAAGCCATTATATCACTTTGAAAAGTAAGAAATTGTTGAAATTTTCCCATAAGGATAACATGGAGGATTTGGCGCATCGCCATGGCAACCCAGTGAAATATACAATATGGTTGTCATTGACTTTTTTGATCGGGATGACATGAAGAGTCATTGAGCCAAATTTGAGAATATTCTGTGAAAGTAAAATATTTTTCCTGAATGGAAATTTATCTCATCTTTCCCATTAGGATAACATTGGAGCTTTCGCGCATCACCATGGCAACACGGTTAAAAATACGATATGGTTTACATTGGCTTTTTTGATTGAGATGACCTAAAGTAATTTTGGGGCAAATTTGGTACATTTTCGAAAAACTAAAATTTGGCCCTCCATGCAAAAGTTTGTGGTGTTCTGTAGGGGGCGCTATCACACCATTTTCGCTCGTGTCACAATTAGTCGGCTTTGGCACAAAAGTTTTACAAGTGATTAAAATTTGAGCCCAATCGGACTTTGTATGGCCGAACGGGAGCAAATTTTGACATTTGAAAATTGCAAAAAATCTGAACAAATTTTGCAGGTTCGCCGCACGTAAACCGTGAGAGTTATTTAAATAATTCAGCTATCGTTTGATGCCCCACTTCTCTAGTTGATGTACGCCGATTTTGACCCCTGTGGGTGAAGCGCCTTCAGAGGAGTTCGTTCAAATGCAACGTGAGTGAAAATGCTGACTCGGCAACTTTTTTATTTCAATCCAAGATGGCTGCCTTCTGGTTTGTCAGGGGGCGTGGCCATAATAATATTTTTTTTCTGTCTTGACATGAGGAATGTCTGTACCGAATTTCGTGACTGTACGAGAAACTTTACGTCGGGACATCTCCCATAGGCGCAATGTATTTTGACTTTTGCAGGTGGCGCTGTCGCGCCACTTTTTTATGCCCACATATGCAACATATATTTTATCAAATTTTTCGCCACTTCTGAATTTTGGGCAAAATTTGGTGAGTTTTTGAGCGTGTTCAGGGGGTCAAATTAGAGCTCAAAGAGCAGAAGAAAAAAGAATAAACAATTAAAGCCGCAAGCGGCATCGAACGGCCCTCGCGGGCCGCGCATCGCACTCGGACGACCCGACGCTCCCCCGGGTGGCGCTGACGCTCCCCCGGGTGGCGCTGACGCTCCCCCGGGTGGCGCTGATGAGCCTCTTGTCTCTGTGTGTTTGTGGCTTTGGGCTGAATTTGTCACCAAACACATAAAGTCCACACGCACTGGAGATACTGATGTGTTAAAATTGACGAATATGGGCAATTTGGGACATCGCCATGGCAACACTGTCCAAAATACAACTTTGGCCCCCTGGACTTTTTTGTTCAGGCTGACTTGAAGAATCACTGTGCCAAATTTCACGTTCTTGAATGAAACAAATAAGACGATATATCACTTTGAAAAGTAAGAAATTGTTGAAATTTTCCCATAAGGATAACATGGAGGCTTTGGCGCATCGCCATGGCAACCCAGTGAAATATACAATATGGTTGTCATTGACTTTTTTTATCAGGACGACATGAAGAGTCATTGAGGCGAATATGAGAATATTCTGTGAAAGTAAAATATTTTTCATGAATGGGAATTTATCTGATCTCTCCCATTAGGATAACATTGGAGATTTTGCGCATCGCCATGGCAACACGGTTAAAAATACCATATGGTTTACATTGGCCTTTTTGATTGAGATGGCCCAAAGTAATTTTGTACAAAATTTGGTACATTTTCGAAAAACTAAAATTTTGACCGTCCATGCAAAATTTTATTGTGTCCTGCAGGGGGCGCTATCACACCATTTTTGCTCGTGTCACAATTAGTCGGCTTTGGCACAAAAGTTTTACAAGTGATTAAAATTTGAGCCCAATTGGACTTTGTATGGCCGAACGGTAGCAAATTATGACATTTGAAAATTGCAAAAAATCTGAACAAATTTTGCAGCTTCGCCGCGCGTAAACCGTGACAGTTATTTTAAAAATTCAGCTATCGTTTGATGCCCCACTTCTCTAGTTGATGTACGCCGATTTTGACCCCTGTGGGTGAAGCGCCTTCAGAGGAGTTCGTTCAAATGCGACGTGAGCGAAAATGCTGACTCCGGAACTTTTTTATTTCAATCCAAGATGGCCGCCTTCGGGTTTGTCAGAGGGCGTGGCCATAATAATATTTTTTTTCCGACTTGACATGAGGAATGTCTGTACCGAATTTCGTGACTGTACGACAAACTTTACGTCGGGACATCTCCCATAGGCGCAATGTATTTTGACTTTTGCAGGTGGCGCTGTCGCGCCACTTTTTTATACCCATACATGCAATATATATTTTATCAAATTTTTCGCCACTTCTGAATTTTGGGCAAAATTTGGTGAGTTTTTGAGCGTGTTCAGGGGGTCAAATTAGAGCTCAAAGAGCAGAAGAAAAAAGAATAAATAATTAAAGCCGCAAGCGGCATCGAACGGCCCTCGCGGGCCGCGCATCGCACTCGGCCGACCCGACGCTCCCCCGGGTGCTGCTGACGCTCCCCCGGGTGGCGCTGATGAGCCTCTTGTCTCTGTGTGTTTGTGGCTTTGGGCTGAACTTGTCACTAAACACATAAAGTCCACAGACACTGGAAATGCTGATGTGCCAACATAGACAAACATGGGCACTTTGGGACATCGCCATGGCAACACCGTGCAAAATACAACTTTGGCCCCTCGGACTTTTTTGTTCAGACTGACCTGAAGAATCACTGTGCCAAATTTCACGTTCTTGAATGAAACTAATAAGCCGTTATATCACTTTGAAAAGTAAGAAATTGTTGAAATTTTCCCATAAGGATAACATGGAGGCTTTGGCGCATCGCCATGGCAACCCAATGAAATATACCATATGGTTGTCATTGACTTTTTTGATCGGGATGACATGAAGAGTCATTGAGCCAAATATGAGAATATTCTGTGAAAGTAAAATATTTTTCATGAATGGGAATTTATCTCATCTTTCCCATTAGGATAACATTGGAGCTTTCGCGCATCACCATGGCAACACGGTTAAAAATACCATATGGTTTACATTGGCTTTTTTGATTGAGATGGCCCAAAGTAATTTTGTACAAAATTTGGTACATTTTCTAAAAACTAAAATTTTGACCGTCCATGCAAAATTTAATTCTGTCCTGCAGGGGGCGCTATCACACCATTTTTGCTCGTGTCACAATTAATCAGCTTTGGCAAGAAAGTTTTACAAGTGATTCAAATTTGAGCCCAATCGGACTTTGTATGGCCGAACGGGAGCAAATTTTGACATTAGAAAATTGCCAAAAATCTGAACAAATTTTGCAGGTTCGCCGCGCGTAAACCGTGACAGTTATTTTAAAAATTCAGCTATCGTTTGATGCCCCACTTCTCTAGTTGATGTACGCCGATTTTGACCCCTGTGGGTGAAGCGCCTTCAGAGGAGTTCGTTCAAATGCGACGTGAGCGAAAATGCTGACTCCGGAACTTTTTTATTTCAATCCAAGATGGCCGCCTTCTGGTTTGTCAGGGGGCGTGGCCATAATAATATTTTTTTTCTGTTTTCACATGAGGAATGTCTGTACCGAATTTCGTGACTGTACGACAAACTTTATGTCGGGACATCTCCCATAGGCGCAATGTATTTTGACTTTTGCAGGTGGCGCTGTCGCGCCACTTTTTTATACCCATACATGCAATATATATTTTATCAAATTTTTCGCCACTTCTGAATTTTGGGCAAAATTTGGTGAGTTTTTGAGCATGTTCAGGGGGTCAAATTAGAGCTCAAAGAGCAGAAGAAAAAAGAATAAACAAATTAAAGCCGCAAGCGGCATCGAACGGCCCTCGCGGGCCGCGCATCGCACTCGGCCGACCCGACGCTCCCCCGGGTGGCGCTGACGCTCCCCCGGGTGGCGCTGATGAGCCTCTTGTCTCTGTGTGTTTGTGGCTTTGGGCTGAACTTGTCACTAAACACAAAGTCCACAGACACTGGAAATGCTGATGTGCCAACATAGACAAACATGGGCACTTTGGGACATCGCCATGGCAACACCGTGCAAAATACAACTTTGGCCCCCCGGACTTTTTTGTTCGGAGTGACCTGAAGATTCACTGTGCCAAATTTCACGTTCTTGAATGAAACTAATAAGACGCTATATCACTTTGAAAAGTAAGAAATTGTTGAAATTTTCCCATAAGGATAACATGGAGGCTTTGGCGCATCGCCATGGCAACCCAGTGAAATATACCATATGGTTGTCATTGACTTTTTGATCGGGATGACATGAAGAGTCATTGTGCCAAATTTGAGAATATTCTGTGAAAGTAAAATATTTTTCATGAATGGGAATTTATCTGATATTTCCCATTAGGATAACATTGAGCTTCAGCGCATCACCATGGCAACACGGTTAAAAATACCATATGGTTTACATTGGCTTTTTTGATTGAGATGGCCCAAAGTAATTTTGTACAAAATTTGGTACATTTTCTAAAAACTAAAATTTTGACCGTCCATGCAAAATTTAATTCTGTCCTGCAGGGGCGCTATCACACCATTTTTGCTCGTGTCACAATTAATCAGCTTTGGCAAGAAAGTTTTACAAGTGATTCAAATTTGAGCCCAATCGGACTTTGTATGGCGAACGGGAGCAAATTTTGACATTAGAAAATTGCCAAAAATCTGAACAAATTTTGCAGGTTCGCCAGCGTAAACCGTGACAGTTATTTTAAAAATTCAGCTATCGTTTGATGCCCCACTTCTCTAGTTGATGTACGCCGATTTTGACCCCTGTGGGTGAAGCGCCTTCAGAGGAGTTCGTTCAAATGCGACGTGAGCGAAAATGCTGACTCCGGAACTTTTTTATTTCAATCCAAGATGGCCGCCTTCTGGTTTGTCAGGGGGCGTGGCCATAATAATATTTTTTTTCTGTTTTCACATGAGGAATGTCTGTACCGAATTTCGTGACTGTACGACAAACTTTATGTCGGGACATCTCCCATAGGCGCAATGTATTTTGACTTTTGCAGGTGGCGCTGTCGCGCCACTTTTTTATACCCATACATGCAATATATATTTTATCAAATTTTTCGCCACTTCTGAATTTTGGGCAAAATTTGGTGAGTTTTTGAGCGTGTTCAGGGGGTCAAATTAGAGCTCAAAGAGCAGAAGAAAAAGAAGAAGAATAAGGAAACTTTTTTTTTTTTTTTTTTAGCAAAAACAATATATCCTTTTACATAGGAAAGACATATTATACATTTTTTGAAAGCTCTCGAGCTTCCCCACGTCACCGTGGGGTCATTGGTGAATGACGGGCGCTTACGCGCCCGTCATTCACCATCTCGTCGGGTCCGCCATTGACCCCATTGATTTCCATTCATTTTGGCAGCTGTAAATATGGCTCATGCCTTCGGCATGGGGCTTGATACAGCTTGATGTCAGGAGTGTGTTTTGGGGATAGGAGGCGCCATGCTTTTGTCAACATTGAGTGAATGGGCTTCGCCCATTCACTCAATGTTGACGATGACTTGTTAGCAAGAACAAATATGCATGTCCCATGCCTTCGGCATGGGTTGCTAGGATACTGCTGTTCACGGAGAGAGCGAGGGAGTGACGAAGTTCAGCGCTTCGCGCTGAACTTCGTAAGACAGTTAGCAACGATGATGCCTGGGCTTCGCCCAGGCATCATCGTTGCGAAAGCAATAGGCCCTACGCCCTGTAGGGGCTCGGGCCTAATAAAAAAAATAATAATAATTTTAGCAAAAACAATATATCCTTTTACATAGGAAAGACATATTATACATTTTTTGAAAGCTCTCGAGCTTCCCCACGTCACCGTGGGGTCATTGGTGAATGACGGGCGCTCACGCGCCCGTCATTCACCATCTCGTCGGGGTCCGCCATTGACCCCCATTGATTTCCATTCATTTTGGCAGCTGTAAATATGGCCCATGCCTTCGGCATGGGGGCTTGGATACAGCTTGATGTCAGGAGTGTGTTTTGGGGACAGGAGGCGCTTCGCGCTACTTTTGTCAACATTGAGTGAATGGGCTTCGCCCATTCACTCAATGTTGACGATGACTTGTTAGCAAGAACAAATATGCATGTCCCATGCCTTCGGCATGGGTTGCTAGGATACTGCTGTTCACGGTGAGAGCGAGGGAGTGACGAAGTTCAGCGCTTTCGCTGAACCGTGAAGACAGTTAACAGCGATGATGCCTGGGCTTCGCCAGGCATCATCGCTATGAGTAATAGGCCCTACGCCCTGTAGGGGCTCGGGCCTAATTAAAGCCGCAAGCGGCATCGAACGGCCCTCGCGGGCCGCGCATCGCATTCGGCCGACCCGACGCTCCCCCGGGTGGCGCTGACGCTCCCCCGGGTGGCGCTGATGAGCCTCTTGTCTCTGTGTGTTTGTGGCTTTGGGCTGAATTTCTCACTAAACACATAATGTCCACACACACTGGAGATACTGATGTGTTAACATTGACGAACATGGGAACTTTGGGACATCGCCATGGCAACACCGTGCAAAATACAACTTTGGCCCCTCGGACTTTTTTGTTTGGACTGACCTGAAGAATCACTGTGCTAAATTTCACATTCTTGAATCAAACTAATAAGACGCTATATCACTTTGAAAAGTAAGAAATTGTTTAAATTTTCCCATAAGGATAACATGGAGGGTTTGGCGCATCGCCATGGCAACCCAGTGAAATATACCATATGGTTGTCATTGACTTTTTTGATCGGGATGACATGAAGAGTCATTGAGCCAAATATGAGAATATTCTGTGAAAGTAAAATATTTTTCATGAATGGGAATTTATCTCATCTTTCCCATTAGGATAACATTGGAGCTTTCGCGCATCACCATGGCAACACGGTTAAAAATACGATATGGTTTACATTGGCTTTTTTGATTGAGATGACCTAAAGTAATTTTGGGGCAAATTTGGTACATTTTCGAAAAACTAAAATTTGGCCCTCCATGCAAAAGTTTGTGGTGTTCTGTAGGGGGCGCTATCACACCATTTTCGCTTGTGTCAAAATTAGTGGGCTTCGCCACAAAAGTTTTACAAGTGATTAAAATTTGAGTTGAATCGGACTTTGTATGGCCGAACGGGAGCAAATTTTGACGTTAGAAAATTGCCAAAAATCTGAACAAATTTTGCAGCTTCGCCGCACGTAAACCGTGACAGTTATTTAAAAAATTCAGCTATCGTTTGATGCCCCACTTCTCTAGTTGATGTGCGCCGATTTTGACCCCTGTGGGTGAAGCGCCTTCAGAGGAGTTCGTTCAAATGCGACGTGAGCGAAAATGCTGACTCAGCAACTTTTTTATTTCAATCCAAGATGGCCGCCTTCTGGTTTGTCAGAGGGCGTGGCCATAATAATATTTTTTTTCTGTCTTGACATGAGGAATGTCTGTACCGAATTTCGTGACTGTACGACAAACTTTACGTCGGGACGTCTCCCATAGGCGCAATGTATTTTGACTTTTGCAGGTATGCTGTCGCGCCACTTTTTTATACCCATACATGCAATATATATTTAATCAAATTTTTCGCCACTTCTGAATTTTGGGCAAAATTTGGTGAGTTTTTGAGCGTGTTCAGGGGGTCAAATTAGAGCTCAAAGAGCAGAAGAAAAAAGAATAATAAACAAACAAACAAATAAATAAAAATAATAATAATTTTAGCAAAAACAATATATCCTTTTACATAGGAAAGACATATTATACATTTTTTGAAAGCTCTCGAGCTTCCCCACGTCACTGTGGGGTCATTGGTGAATGACGGGCGCTTACGCGCCCGTCATTCACCATCTCGTCGGGGTCCGCCATTGACCCCCCATTGATTTCCATTCATTTTAGCAGCTGTAAATATGGGCCATGCCTTCGGCATGGGGGCTTGGATACAGCTTCATGTCAGGAGTGTGTTTTAGGGACAGAAGGCGCTTCGCGCTACTTTTGTCAACATTGAGTGAATGGGCTTCGCCCATTCACTCAATGTTGACGATGACTTGTTAGCAAGAACAAATATGCATGTCCCATGCCTTCGGCATGGGTTGCTAGGATACTGCTGTTCACGGTGAGAGCGATCGAGGGACGAAGTTCAGCGCTTCGCGCTGAACTTCGTAAGACAGTTAGCAACGATGATGCCTGGGCTTCGCCCAGGCATCATCGTTGCGGAAGCAATAGGCCCTACGCCCTGTAGGGGCTCGGGCCTAATAAATTAAAGCCGCAAGCGGCATCGAACGGCCCTCGCGGGCCGCGCATCGCACTCGGCCGTGCTGATGCTCCCCCAGGTGGCGCTGATGAGCCTCTTGTCTCTGTGTATTTGTGGCTTTGGGTTGAATTTCTCACTAAACACAAAGTCCACACACACTGGAGATACTGATGTGCCAACATAGACAAACATGGGCACTTTGGGACATCGCCATGGCAACACCGTGCAAAATACAACTTTGGCCCCTTGGACTTTTTTGTTCGGAGTGACCTGAAGATTCACTGTGCTAAATTTCACATTCTTGAATGAAACTAATAAGACGCTATATCACTTTGAAAAGTAAGAAATTGTTGAAATTTTCCCATAAGGATAACATGGAGGCTTTGGCGCATCGCCATGGCAACCCTGTGAAATATACCATATGGTTGTCATTGACTTTTTTGATCGGGATGACATGAAGAGTCATTGAGCCAAATATGAGAATATTCTGTGAAAGTAAAATATTTTTCATGAATGGGAATTTATCTGATCTTTTCCATTAGGATAACATTGGAGCTTTCGTGCATCACCATGGCAACACGGTTAAAAATACCATATGGTTTACATTGGCTTTTTTGATTGAGATGGCCCAAAGTAATTTTGTACAAAATTTGGTACATTTTCTAAAAACTAAAATTTTGACCATCCATGCAAAATGTAATTCTGTCCTGCAGGGGGCGCTATCACACCATTTTTGCTCGTGTCACAATTAGTCGGCTTTGGCACGAAAGTTTTACAAGTGATTCAAATTTGAGCCCAATCGGACTTTGTATGGCCGAACGGGAGCAAATTTTGACGTTAGAAAATTGCCAAAAATCTGAACAAATTTTGCAGCTTCGCGTAGCAGAAACCGTGACAGTTATTTTAAAAATTCAGCTATCGTTTGATGCCCCACTTCTCTAGTTGATGTACGCCGATTTTGAACCCTGTGGGTGAAGCGCCTTCAGAGGAGTTCGTACAAATGCGACGTGAGCGAAAATGCTGACTCAGGAACTTTTTTATTTCAATCCAAGATGGCTGCCTTCTGGTTTGTCAGGGGGCGTGGCCATAATAATATTTTTTTTCTGTCTTGACATGAGGAATGTCTGTACCAAATTTCGTGACTGTACGACAAACTTTACGTCGGGACATCTCCCATAGGCGCAATGTATTTTGACTTTTGCAGGTGGCGCTGTCGCGCCACTTTTTTATATCCACACATGCAACATATATTTTATCAAATTTTTCGCCACTTCTGAATTTTGGGCAAAATTTGGTGAGTTTTTGAGCGTGTTCAGGGGGTCAAATTAGAGCTCAAAGAGCAGAAGAAAAAAGAATTAAAGCCGCAAGCGGCATCGAACGGCCCTCGCGGGCCGCGCATCGCACTCGGCCGACCCGACGCTCCCCCGGGTGGCGCTGACGCTCCCCCGGGTGGCGCTGATGAGCCTCTTGTCTCTGTGTGTTTGTGGCTTTGGGCTGAACTTGTCACTAAACACAAAGTCCACAGACACTGGAAATGCTGATGTGCCAACATAGACAAACATGGGCACTTTGGGACATCGCCATGGCAACACCGTGCAAAATACAACTTTGGCCCCCCGGACTTTTTTGTTCGGAGTGACCTGAAGATTCACTGTGCCAAATTTCACGTTCTTGAATGAAACTAATAAGACGCTATATCACTTTGAAAAGTAAGAAATTGTTGAAATTTTCCCATAAGGATAACATGGAGGCTTTGGCGCATCGCCATGGCAACCCAGTGAAATATACCATATGGTTGTCATTGACTTTTTTGATCGGGATGACATGAAGAGTCATTGTGCCAAATTTGAGAATATTCTGTGAAAGTAAAATATTTTTCATGAATGGGAATTTATCTGATATTTCCCATTAGGATAACATTGGAGCTTCCGCGCATCACCATGGCAACACGGTTAAAAATACCATATGGTTTACATTGGCTTTTTTGATTGAGATGGCCCAAAGTAATTTTGTACAAAATTTGGTACATTTTCTAAAAACTAAAATTTTGACCGTCCATGCAAAATTTAATTCTGTCCTGCAGGGGGCGCTATCACACCATTTTTGCTCGTGTCACAATTAATCAGCTTTGGCAAGAAAGTTTTACAAGTGATTCAAATTTGAGCCCAATCGGACTTTGTATGGCCGAACGGGAGCAAATTTTGACGTTAGAAAATTGCCAAAAATCTGAACAAATTTTGCAGCTTCGCCGCACGTAAACCGTGACAGTTATTTTAAAAATTCAGCTATCGTTTGATGCCCCACTTCTCTAGTTGATGTACGCCGATTTTGACCCCTGTGGGTGAAGCGCCTTCAGAGGAGTTCGTTCAAATGCGACGTGAGCGAAAATGCTGACTCGGCAACTTTTTTATTTCAATCCAAGATGGCCGCCTTCTGGTTTGTCAGGGGGCGTGGCCATAATAATATTTTTTTTCTGTTTTCATATGAAGAATGTCTGTACCGAATTTCGTGACTGTACGACAAAGTTTACGTCGGGACATCTCCCATAGGCGCAATGTATTTTGACTTTTGCAGGTGGCGCTATCGCGCCACTTTTTTATGCCCATACATGCCACATATATTTTATCAAATTTTTCGCCACTTCTGAATTTTGGGCAAAATTTGGTGAGTTTTTGAGCGTGTTCAGGGGGTCAAATTAGAGCTCAAAGAGCAGAAGAAAAAAGAATAAATAATTAAAGCCGCAAGCGGCATCGAACGGCCCTCGCGGGCCGCGCATCGCACTCGGCCGACCCGGCGCTCCCCGGGGGGCGCTGATGAGCCTCTTGTCTCTGTGTGTTTGTGGCTTTGGGCTGAACTTGTCACTAAACACATAAAGTCCACACACACTGGAGATGCTGATGTGTTAACATTGACAAATATGGGCACTTTGGGACATCGCCATGGCAACACCGTGCAAAATACAACTTTGGCCCCCCGGACTTTTTTGTTCGGACTGACCTGAAGAATCACTGTGCTAAATTTCACGTTCTTGAATGAAACTAATAAGACGCTATATCACTTTGAAAAGTAAGAAATTGTTGAAATTTTCCCATAAGGATAACATGGAGGCTTTGGCGCATCGCCATGGCAACCCAGTGAAATATACAATATGGTTGTCATTGACTTTTTTGATCGGGATGACATGAAGAGTCATTGAGCCAAATTTGAGAATATTCTGTGAAAGTAAAATATTTTTCATGAATGGGAATTTATCTCATCTTTCCCATTAGGATAACATTGGAGCTTTCGCGCATCACCATGGCAACACGGTTAAAAATACCATATGGTTTACATTGGCTTTTTTGATTGAGATGGCCCAAAGTAATTTTGTACAAAATTTGGTACATTTTCTAAAAACTAAAATTTTGACCATCCATGCAAAATTTTATTCTGTCCTGCAGGGGGCGCTATCACACCATTTTCGCTCGTGTCACAATTACTGGGCTTTGGCACAAAAGTTTTACAAGTGATTAAAATTTGAGTTGAATCGGACTTTGTATGGCCGAACGGGAGCAAATTTTGACATTTGAAAATTGCCAAAAATCGGAACAAATTTTGCAGGTTCGCCGCACGTAAACCGTGACAGTTATTTTAAAAATTCAGCTATTGTTTGATGCCCCACTTCTGTAGTTGATGTACGCCGATTTTGACCCCTGTGGGTGAAGCGCCTTCAGAGGAGTTCGTTCAAATGCGACGTGAGCGAAAATGCTGACTCGGCAACTTTTTCATTTCAATCCAAGATGGCTGCCTTCTGGTTTGTCAGGGGGCGTGGCCATAATAATATTTTTTTTCTGTCTTGACATGAGGAATGTCTGTACCGAATTTTGTGACTGTACGACAAACTTTACGTCGGGACGACTCCCATAGGCGCAATGTATTTTGACTTTTGCAGGTGGCGCTGTCGCGCCACTTTTTTATGCCCATACATGCAACATATATTTTATCAAATTTTTCGCCACTTCTGAATTTTGGGCAAAATTTGGTAAGTTTTTGAGCGTGTTCAGGGGCTCAAATTAGAGCTCAAAGAGCAGAAGAAAAAAGAATAAAAATTAAAGCCGCAAGCGGCATCGAACGGCCCTCGCGGGCCGCGCATCGCATTCGGCCGACCCGACGCTCCCCCGGGTGGCGCTGGCGCTCCCCCGGGTGGCGCTGATGAGCCTCTTGTCTCTGTGTGTTTGTGGCTTTGGGCTGAACTTGCCACCAAACACATAAAGTCCACACACACTGGAGATGCTGATGTGTTAACATTGACGAATATGGGCACTTTGGGACATCGCCATGGCAACACCGTGCAAAATACAACTTTGGCCCCCCTGACTTTTTTGTTCGGACTGACTTGAAGAATCACTGTGCCAAATTTCACATTCTTCAATTAAACTATTAAGCCATTATATCACTTTGAAAAGTAAGAAATTGTTGAAATTTTCCCATAAGGATAACATGGAGGATTTGGCGCATCGCCATGGCAACCCAGTGAATTATACAATATGATTGTCATTGACTTTTTTGATCGGGATGACATGAAGAGTCATTGTGCCAAATTTGAGAATATTCTGTGAAAGTAAAATATTTTTCATGAATGGGAATTTATCTGATATTTCCCATTAGGATAACATTGGAGCTTCCGCGCATCACCATGGCAACACGGTTAAAAATACCATATGGTTTACATTGGCTTTTTTGATTTAGATGGCCCAAAGTAATTTTGTACAAAATTTGGTACATTTTAGAAAAACTAAAATTTTGACCGTCCATGCAAAATTTTATTCTGTCCTGCAGGGGGCGCTATCACACCATTTTTGCTCGTGTCACAATTAGTCGGCTTTGGCACAAAAGTTTTACAAGTGATTAAAATTTGAGCCAAATCGGACTTTTTATGGCCGAACGGGAGCAAATTTTGACGTTAGAAAATTGCCAAAAATCTGAACAAATTTTGCAGCTTCGCCGCGCGTAAACCGTGACAGTTATTTTAAAAATTCAGCTATCGTTTGATGCCCGACTTCTCTAGTTGATGTACGCCGATTTTGACCCCTGTGGGTGAAGCGCCTTCAGAGGAGTTCGTTCAAATGCGACGTGAGCGAAAATGCTGACTCAGCATGTTTTGTATTTCAATCCAAGATGGCCGCCTTCTGGTTTGTCAGGGGGCGTGGCCATAATAATATTTTTTTTCTGTGTTCACATGACGAATGTCTGTTCCGAATTTCGTGACTGTACGACAAACTTTACGTCGGGACGTCTCCCATAGGCGCAATGTATTTTGACTTTTGCAGGTGGCGCTGTCGCGCCATTTTTTTATACCCATACATGCAACATATATTTTATCAAATTTTTTCGCCACTTCTGAATTTTGGGCAAAATTTGGTGAGTTTTTGAGCGTGTTCAGGGGGTCAAATTAGAGCTCAAAGAGCAGAAGAAAAAAGAATAAACAAAAAATATTTTTCATGAATGGGAATTTATCTGATCTTTTCCATTAGGATAACATTGGAGCTTTCGTGCATCACCATGGCAACACGGTTAAAAATACCATATGGTTTACATTGGCTTTTTTGATTGAGATGGCCCAAAGTAATTTTGTACAAAATTTGGTACATTTTCTAAAAACTAAAATTTTGAGCATCCATGCAAAATTTAATTCTGTCCTGCAGGGGTCGCTATCACACCATTTTTGCTCGTGTCACAATTAGTCAGCTTTGGCACGAAAGTTTTACAAGTGATTCAAATTTGAGCCCAATCGGACTTTGTATGGCCGAACGGGAGCAAATTTTGGCATTAGAAAATTGCAAAAAATCTGAACAAAATTTGCAGCTTCGCCGCGCGTAAACCGTGACAGTTATTTTAAAAATTCAGCTATCGTTTGATGCCCCACTTCTCTAGTTGATGTACGCCGATTTTGACCCCTGTGGGTGAAGCGCCTTCAGAGGAGTTCGTTCAAATGTGACGTGAGCGAAAATGCTGACTCAGCAACTTTTTTATTTCAATCCAAGATGGCTGCCTTCTGGTTTGTCAAGGGGCGTGGCCATAATAATATTTTTTTTCTGTTTTCACATGAGGAATGTCTGTACCGAATTTCGTGACTGTACGACAAACTTTGCGTCGGGATGTCTCCCATAGGCGCAATGTATTTTGACTTTTGCAGGTGGCGCTGTCGCGCCACTTTTTTATACCCATACATGCAATATATATTTTATCAAATTTTTCGCCACTTCTGAATTTTGGGCAAAATTTGGTGAGTTTTTGAGCGTGTTCAGGGGGTCAAATTAGAGCTCAAAGAGCAGAAGAAAAAAGAATAAATAAATTAAAGCCGCAAGCGGCATCGAACGGCCCTCGCGGGCCGCGCATCGCACTCGGCCGACCCGACGCTCCCCCGGGTGGTGCTGACGCTCCCCCGGGTGGCGCTGATGAGCCTCTTGTCTCTGTGTGTTTGTGGCTTTGGGCTGAACTTGTCACTAAACACATAAAGTCCACACACACTGGAGATCCTGATGTGTTAACATTGACGAATATGGGCACTTTGGGACATCGCCATGGCAACACCGTCCAAAATACAACTTTGGCCCCTCGGACTTTTTTGTTCAGGCTGACTTGAAGAATCACTGTGCCAAATTTCATGTTCTTGAATAAAACTATTAAGACGCTATATCACTTTGAAATGTAAGAAATTGTAGAAATTTTCCCATAAGGATAACATGGAGGCTTTGGCGCATCGCCATGTCAACCCAGTGAAATATACCATATGGTTGTCATTGACTTTTTTGATCGGGATGACATGAAGAGTCATTGTGCCAAATTTGAGAATATTCTGTGAAAGTAAAATATTTTTCATGAATGGGAATTTATCTGACATTTCCCATTAGGATAACATTGGAGCTTCTGCGCATCACCATGGCAACACGGTTAAAAATACCATATGGTTTACATTGGCTTTTTTGATTGAGATGGCCCAAAGTAATTTTGTACAAAATTTGGTACATTTTAGAAAAACTAAAATTTTGACCGTCCATGCAAAATTTTATTCTGTCCTGCAGGGGGCGCTATCACACCATTTTTGCTCGTGTCACAATTAGTCGGCTTTGGCACAAAAGTTTTACAAGTGATTAAAATTTGAGCCAAATCGGACTTTTTATGGCCGAACGGGAGCAAATTTTGACGTTAAAAAATTGCCAAAAATCTGAACAAATTTTGCAGCTTCGCGTAGCGTAAACCGTGACAGTTATTTTAAAAATTCAGCTATCGTTTGATGCCCCACTTCTCTAGTTGATGTCGCCGATTTTGACCCCTGTGGGTGAAGCGCCTTCAGAGGAGTTCGTTCAAATGCGACTTGAGCGAAAATGCTGACTCATCATCTTTTTTATTTCAATCAAAGATTGCCGCCTTCTGGTTTGTCATGGGGCGTGTCCATAATAATATTTTTTTTCTGTTTTCACATGAAGAATGTCTGTACCTAATTTCGTGACTGTCACGACAAACTTTACGTCGGGACGTCTCCCATAGGCGCAATGTATTTTGACTTTTGCAGGTGGCGCTGTCGCGCCACTTTTATACCCATACATGCAATATATATTTTATCAAATTTTCGCCACTTCTGAATTTTGGGCAAAATTTGGTGAGTTTTGAGCGTGTTCAGGGGTCAAATTAGAGCTCAAAGAGCAGAAGAAAAAGAACAACAAAAAAAAATAAATAAAAATAATAATAATTTTAGCACAAACAATATAGCCTTTTACAGCGGAAAGACATATTATACATTTTGAGAAAGCTCTCGAGCGTCCCCCCGACACCGTGGGGTCATTAGTGAATGACGGCGCTTACGCGCCGTCATTCACCATCTCGTCGGGTCCGCCATTGACCCCCATTGATTTCCATTCATTTTGGCAGCTGTAAATATGGCCCATGCCTTCGGCATGGGGGCTTGATACAGCTTGATGTCAGGAGTGTGTTTTGGGAACAGGAGGCGCTTAGCTACTTTTGTCAACATTGAGTGAATGGGCTTCGCCCATTCACTCAATGTTGACGATGACTTGTTAGCAAGAACAAATATGGATGTCCCATGCCTTCGGCATGGGTTGCTAGGATACTGCTGTTCACGGTGAGAGCGAGGGAGTGACGAAGTTCAGCGCTTCGCGCTGAACTTCGTAAGACAGTTAGCAACGATGATGCCTGGGCTTCGCCCAGGCATCATCGTTGCGGAAGCAATAGGCCCTACGCCCTGTAGGGGCTCGGGCCTAATTAAAGCCGCAAGCGGCATCGAACGGCCCTCGCGGGCCGTGCATCGCACTCGGCCGACCCGACGCTCCCCCGGGTGCCGCCGACGCTCCCCCGGGTGGCGCTGATGAGCCTCTTGTCTCTGTGTGTTTGTGGCTTTGGGCTGAACTTGTCACTAAACACAAAGTCCACACACACTGGAGATGCTGATGTGTTAACATTGACAAATATGGGCACTTTGGGACATCGCCATGGCAACACCGTGCAAAATACAACTTTGGCCCCCCGGACTTTTTTGTTCGGGCTGACTTGAAGAATCACTGTGCCAAATTTCACATTCTTCAATTAAACTATTAAGCCGTTATATCACTTTGAAAAGTAAGAAATTGTTGAAATTTTCCCATAAGGATAACATGGAGGCTTTGGCGCATCGCCATGGCAACCCAGTGAAATATACAATATGGTTGTCATTGACCTTTTTGATCGGGATGACATGAAGAGTCATTGTGCCAAATTTGAGAATATTCTGTGAAAGTAAAATATTTTTCATGAATGGGAATTTATCTGATATTTCCCATTAGGATAACATTGGAGCTTTAAATTGCATCACCATGGCAACACGGTTAAAAATATCATATGGTTTACATTGGCTTTTTTGATTGAGATGGCCCAAAGTAATTTTGTACAAAATTTGGTACATTTTAGAAAAACTAAAATTTGGCCCTCCATGCAAAATTTTGTGGTGTTCTGTAGGGGGCGCTATCACACCATTTTCGCTCGTGTCACAATTAGTCGGCTTTGGCACGAAAGTTTTACAAGTGATTCAAATTTGAGTTGAATCGGACTTTGTATGGCCGAACGGGAGCAAATTTTGACGTTAGAAAATTGCCAAAAATCTGAACAAATTTTGCAGCTTCGCCGCACGTAAACCGTGACAGTTATTTTAAAAATTCAGCTATCGTTTGATGCCCCACTTCTCTAGTTGATGTACGCCGATTGTGACCCCTGTGGGTGAAGCGCCTTCAGAGGAGTTCGTTCAAATGCGACGTGAGCGAAAATGCTGACTCGGCAACTTTTTTATTTCAATCCAAGATGGCCGCCTTCTCGTTTGTCAGGGGGCGTGGCCATAATAATATTTTTTTTCTCTTTTCACATGAAGAATGTCTGTACCAAATTTCGTGAGTGTACGACAAACTTTACGTCAGGACATCTCCCATAGGCGCAATGTATTTTGAGTTTTGCAGGTGGCGCTGTCGCGCCACTTTTTTTTGCCCACATATGCAACATATATTTTATCAAATTTTTCGCCACTTCTGAATTTTGGGCAAAATTTGGTGAGTTTTTGAGCGTGTTCAGGGGGTCAAATTAGAGCTCAAAGAGCAGGAGAAAAAAGAATAAATAAATAAAAATAATAATAATTTTAGCAAAAACAATATATCCTTTTACATAGGAAAGACATATAATACATTTTTTGAAAGCTCTCGAGCTCCCCCACGTCACCGTGGGGTCATTGGTGAATGACGGGCGCTTACGCGCCCGTCATTCACCATCTCGTCGGGGTCCGCCATTGACCCCCCATTGATTTCCATTCATTTTAGCAGCTGTAAACATGGCCCATGCCTTCGGCATGGGGGCTTAGATACAGCTTGATGTCAGGAGTGTTTTGGGAACAGGAGGCGCTTCGCGCTACTTTTGTCAACATTGAGTGAATGGGCTTTGCCCATTCACTCAATGTTGACGATGACTTGTTAGCAAGAACAAATATGCATGTCCCATGCCTTCGGCATGGGTTGCTAGGATACTGCTGTTCACGGTGAGAGCGATCGAGGGACGAAGTTCAGCGCTTCGCGCTGAACTTCGTAAGACAGTTAGCAACGATGATGCCTGGGCGGAAGCAATAGGCCCTACGCCCTGTAGGGGCTCGGGCCTAATTAAAGCCGCAAGCGGCATCGAACGGCCCTCGCGGGCCGCGCATCGCACTCGGCCGACCCGGCGCTCCCCCGGGTGCTGCTGATGAGCCTCTTGTCTCTGTGTGTTTGTGGCTTTGGGCTGAACTTGTCACTAAACACATAAAGTCCACACACACTGGAGATTCTGATGTGTTAACATTGACGAATATGGGCAATTTGGGACATCGCCATGGCAACACCGTGCAAAATACAACTTTGGCCCCCCGGACTTTTTTGTTCGGAGTGACCTGACGAATCACTGTGCCAAATTTCACGTTCTTGAATGAAACTAATAAGACGCTATATCACTTTGAAAAGTAAGAAATTGTTGAAATTTTCCCATAAGGATAACATGGAGGCTTTGGCGCATCGCCATGGCAACCCAGTGAAATATAGCATATAGTTGTCATTGACTTTTTTGATCGGGATGACATGAAGAGTCATTGAGCCAAATTTGAGAATATTCTGTTAAAGTAAAATATTTTTCATGAATGGGAATTTATCTGATATCTTCCATTAGGATAACATTGGAGGTTTCGTGCATCACCATGGCAACACGGTTAAAAATACCATATGGTTTACATTGGCTTTTTTGATTGAGATGGCCCAAAGTAATTTTGTACAAAATTTGGTACATTTTAGAAAAAGTAAAATTTTGACCGTCCATGCAAAATTTAATTCTGTCCTGCAGGGGGCGCTATCACACCAATTTTGCTCGTGTCACAATTAGTCGGCTTTGGCACAAAAGTTTTAGAAGTGATTAAAATTTGAGCCAAATCGGACTATTTATGGACGAACGGGAGCAAATTTTGACGTTAGAAAATTGCCAAAAATCTGAACAAATTTTGCAGCTTCGCCGCGCGTAAACCGTGACAGTTATTTTAAAAATTCAGCTATCGTTTGATGCCCCACTTCTCTAGTTGATGTACGCCGATTTTGACCCCTGTGGGTGAAGCGCCTTCAGAGGAGTTCGTTCAAATGTGACGTGAGCGAAAATGCTGACTCAGCAACTTTTTTATTTCAATCCAAGATGGCTGCCTTCTGGTTTGTCAAGGGGCGTGGCCATAATAATATTTTTTTTCTGTTTTCACATGAGGAATGTCTGTACCGAATTTCGTGACTGTACGACAAACTTTGCGTCGGGATGTCTCCCATAGGCGCAATGTATTTTGACTTTTGCAGGTGGCGCTGTCGCGCCACTTTTTTATACCCATACATGCAATATATATTTTATCAAATTTTTCGCCACTTCTGAATTTTGGGCAAAATTTGGTGAGTTTTTGAGCGTGTTCAGGGGGTCAAATTAGAGCTCAAAGAGCAGAAGAAAAAAGAATAAATAAATTAAAGCCGCAAGCGGCATCGAACGGCCCTCGCGGGCCGCGCATCGCACTCGGCCGACCCGATGCTCCCCCGGGTGGCGCTGACGCTCCCCCGGGTGGCGCTGACGCTCCCCCGGGTGGCGCTGACGCTCCCCTGGGTGGCGCTGATGAGCCTCTTGTCTCTGTGTGTTTGTGGCTTTGGGCTGAACTTGTCACTAAACACATAAAGTCCACACACACTGGAGATGCTGATGTGTTAACATTGACGAATATGGGCACTTTGGGACATCGCCATGGCAACACCGTGCAAAATACAACTTTGGCCCCTCGGACTTTTTTGTTTGGACTGACCTGAAGAATCACTGTGCCAAATTTCACGTTCTTCAATAAAACTATGAAGGCGTTATATCACTTTGAAATGTAAGAAATTGTTGAAATTTTCCCATAAGGATAACATGGAGGATTTGGTGCATCGCCATGGCAACCCAGTGAAATATACAATATGGTTGTCATTGACTTTTTTGATCGGGATGACATGAAGAGTCATTGTGCCAAATATGAGAATATTCTGTGAAAGTAAAATATTTTTCATGAATGGGAATTTATCTGATCTTTTCCATTAGGATAACATTGGAGCTTTCGTGCATCACCATGGCAACACGGTTAAAAATACCATATGGTTTACATTGGCTTTTTTGATTGAGATGGCCCAAAGTAATTTTGTACAAAATTTGGTACATTTTAGAAAAACTAAAATTTTGACCATCCATGCAAAATTTTATTGTGTCCTGCAGGGGGTGCTATCACACCATTTTTGCTCGTGTCACAATTAGTCGGCTTTGGCACAAAAGTTTTACAAGTGATTAAAATTTGAGTTGAATCGGACTTTGTATGGCCGAACGGGAGCAAATTTTGACATTTGAAAATTGCCAAAAATCTGAACAAATTTTGCAGCTTCGCCGCGCGTAAACCGTGACAGTTATTTTAAAAATTCAGCTATCGTTTAATGCCCTACTTCTCTAGTTGATGTACGCCGATTTTGACCCCTGTGGGTGAAGCGCCTTCAGAGGAGTTCGTTCAAATGCGACGTGAGCGAAAATGCTGACTCAGCAACTTTTTTATTTCAATCCAAGATGGCCGCCTTCTGGTTTGTCAGGGGGCGTGGCCATAATAATATTTTTTTTCTGTTTTCACATGAAGAATGTCTGTACCGAATTTCGTGAGTGTACGACAAACTTTACGTCAGGATGTCTCCCATAGGCGCAATGTATTTTGACTTTTGCAGGTGGCGCTGTCGCGCCACTTTTTTATACCCATTTATGCAATATATATTTTATCAAATTTTTCGCCACTTCTGAATTTTGGGCAAAATTTGGTGAGTTTTTGAGCGTGTTCAGGGGGTCAAATTAGAGCTCAAAGAGCAGAAGAAAAAAGAATAAATAAATAAACAATAAATAAAAATAATAATAATTTTAGCAAAAACAATATATCCTTTTACATAGGAAAGACATATTATACATTTTTTGAAAGCTCTCGAGCTTCCCCACGTCACCGTGGGGTCATTGAGTGAATGACGGCTTACGCGCCCGTCATTCACTATCTCATCGGGTCCGCCATTGACCCCCATTGATTTCCATTCATTTTAGCAGCTGTAAATATGGCCCATGCCTTCGGCATGGGGCTTGAATACAGCTTGATGTCAGGAGTGTGTTTTGGGAACAGAAGGCGCCATGCTACTTTTGTCAACATTGAGTGAATGGGCTTCGCTTGACGATGACTTGTTAGCAAGAACAAATATGCATGTCCCATGCCTTCGGCATGGGTTGCTAGGATACTGCTGTTCACGGTGAGAGCGAGGGAGGGACGAAGTTCAGCGCTTCGCGCTGAACTTCGTAAGACAGTTAGCAACGATGATGCCTGGGCTTCGCCCAGGCATCATCGTTGCGGAAGCAATAGGCCCTACGCCCTGTAGGGGCTCGGGCCTAATAAACAAATAAATAAAAAAAATAATAATAATTTTAGCAAAAACAATATATCCTTTTACATAGGAAAGACATATTATACATTTTTTGAAAGCTCTCGAGCTTCCCCACGTCACCGTGGGGTCATTGGTGAATGACGGGCGCTTACGCGCCCGTCATTCACCATCTCGTCGGGGTCCGCCATTGACCCCCCATTGATTTCCATTCATTTTGGCAGCTGTAAATATGGCCCATGCCTTCGGCATGGGGGCTTGGATACAGCTTCATGTCAGGAGTGTGTTTTAGGGAGAGGAGCGCTTCGCGCTACTTTTGTCAACATTGAGTGAATGGGCTTCGCCCATTCACTCAATGTTGACGATGACTTGTTAGCAAGAACAAATATGCATGTCCCATGCCTTCGGCATGGGTTGCTAGGATACTGCTGTTCACGGAGAGAGCGAGGGAGTGACGAAGTTCAGCGCTTCGCGCTGAACTTCGTAAGACAGTTAGCAACGATGATGCCTGGGCTTCGCCCAGGCATCATCGTTGCAAAAGCAATAGGCCCTACGCCCTGTAGGGGCTCGGGCCTAATTAAAGCCGCAAGCGGCATCGAACGGCCCTCGCGGGCCGCGCATCGCACTCGGCCGACCCGACGCTCCCCCGGGTGGTGCTGACGCTCCCCCGGGTGGCGCTGATGAGCCTCTTGTCTCTGTGTGTTTGTGGCTTTGGGCTGAACTTGTCACTAAACACATAAAGTCCACAGACACTGGAAATGCTGATGTGCCAACATAGACAAACATGGGCACTTTGGGACATCGCCATGGCAACACCGTGCAAAATACAACTTTGGCCCCTCGGACTTTTTTGTTCAGACTGACCTGAAGAATCACTGTGCCAAATTTCACGTTCTTGAATGAAACTAATAAGCCGTTATATCACTTTGAAAAGTAAGAAATTGTTGAAATTTTCCCATAAGGATAACATGGAGGCTTTGGCGCATCGCCATGGCAACCCAATGAAATATACCATATGGTTGTCATTGACTTTTTTGATCGGGATGACATGAAGAGTCATTGAGCCAAATATGAGAATATTCTGTGAAAGTAAAATATTTTTCATGAATGGGAATTTATCTCATCTTTCCCATTAGGATAACATTGGAGCTTTCGTGCATCACCATGGCAACACGGTTAAAAATACCATATGGTTTACATTGGCTTTTTTGATTGAGATGGCCCAAAGTAATTTTGTACAAAATTTGGTACATTTTCTAAAAACTAAAATTTTGACCATCCATGCAAAATTAAATTATGTCCTGCAGGGGCGCTATCACACCATTTTTGCTCGTGGTCACAATTAGTCGGCTTTGGCACGAAAGTTTTACAAGTGATTCAAATTTGAGCACAATCGGACTTTGTATGGCTTAACGGGATCAAATTTTGACGTTAGAAAATTGCCAAAAATCTGAACAAATTTTGCAGCTTCGCCAGCAGAAACCGTGACAGTTATTTTTAAAATTCAGCTATCGTTTGATGCCCCACTTCTCTAGTTGATGTACTCCGATTTTGACCCCTGTGGGTGAAGCGCCTTCAGAGGAGTTCGATCAAATGCGACGTGAGCGAAAATGCTGACTCAGCAACTTTTTTATTTCAATCCAAGATGGCTGCCTTCTGGTTTGTCAGGGGGCGTGGCCATAATAATATTTTTTTTCTGTTTTCACATGAGGAATGTCTGTACCGAATTTCGTGACTGTACGACAAACTTTGCGTCGGGACGTCTCCCATAGGCGCAATGTATTTTGACTTTTGCAGGTGGCGCTGTCGCGCCACTTTTTTATACCCATACATGCAATATATATTTTATCAAATTTTTCGCCACTTCTGAATTTTGGGCAAAATTTGGTGAGTTTTTGAGCGTGTTCAGGGGGTCAAATTAGAGCTCAAAGAGCAGAAGAAAAAAGAATAAACAAATAAAAAAAATAATAATAATTTTAGCAAAAACAATATATCCTTTTACATAGGAAAGACATATTATACATTTTTGGAAAGCTCTCGAGCTTCCCCACGTCACCGTGGGGTCATTGGTGAATGACGGGCGCTTACGCGCCCGTCATTCACCATCTCGTCGGAGTCTCTCATTGACCCCCATTGATTTCCATTCATTTTAGCAGCTGTAAAGATGGCCCATGCCTTCGGCATGGGGGCTTAGATACAGCTTGATGTCAGGAGTGTGTTTTAGGGAGAGGAGCGCTTCGCGCTACTTTTGTCAACATTGAGTGAATGGGCTTCGCCCATTCACTCAATGTTGACGATGACTTGTTAGCAAGAACAAATATGCATGTCCCATGCCTTCGGCATGGGTTGCTAGGATACTGCTGTTCACGGTGAGAGCGAGGGAGTGACGAAGTTCAGCGCTTCGCGCTGAACTTCGTAAGACAGTTAGCAACGATGATGCCTGGGCTTCGCCCAGGCATCATCGTTGCGGAAGCAATAGGCCCTACGCCCTGTAGGGGCTCGGGCCTAATAATAATAATTTTAGCAAAAACAATATATCCTTTTACATAGGAAAGACATATTATACATTTTTTGAAAGCTCTCGAGCTTCTCCACGTCACCGTGCGGTCATTGGTGAATGACGGGCGCTTACGCGCCCGTCATTCACCATCTCGTCGGGGTCCGCCATTGACCCCCCATTGATTTCCATTCATTTTGGCAGCTGTAAATATGGCCCATGCCTTCGGCATGGGGGCTTGGATACAGCTTGATGTCAGGAGTGTGTTTTGGGGACAGGAGGCGGCTTAGCTACTTTTGTCAACATTGAGTGAATGGGCTTCGCCCATTCACTCAATGTTGACGATGACTTGTTAGCAAGAACAAATATGCATGTCCCATGCCTTCGGCATGGGTTGCTAGGATACTGCTGTTCACGGAGAGAGCGAGGGAGTGACGAAGTTCAGCGCTTCGCGCTGAACATCGTAAGACAGTTAGCAACGATGATGCCTGGGCTTCGCCCAGGCATCATCGTTGCGAAAGCAATAGGCCCTACGCCCTGTAGGGGCTCGGGCCTAATAAACAAATAAATAAAAAAAATAATAATAATTTTAGCAAAAACAATATATCCTTTTACATAGGAAAGACATATTATACATTTTTTGAAAGCTCTCGAGCTTCCCCACGTCACCGTGGGGTCATCTCGTCGGACTCTCTCATTGACCCCCATTGATTTCCATTCATTTTGGCAGCTGTAAATATGGCCCATGCCTTCGGCATGGGGGCTTGGATACAGCTTGATGTCAGGAGTGTGTTTTGGGGACAGGAGGCGCTTCGCGCTACTTTTGTCAACATTGAGTGAATGGGCTTCGCCCATTCACTCAATGTTGACGATGACTTGTTAGCAAGAACAAATATGCATGTCCCATGCCTTCGGCATGGGTTGCTAGGATACTGCTGTTCACGGAGAGAGCGAGGGAGTGACGAAGTTCAGCGCTTCGCGCTGAACTTCGTAAGACAGTTAGCAACGATGATGCCTGGGCTTCGCCCAGGCATCATCGTTGCGAAAGCAATAGGCCCTACGCCCTGTAGGGGCTCGGGCCTAATTATACATTTTATTTATAAGGTGCCTTTCTGGACACTCAAAGTCGCCTTCAACAACAGAAATGAATTAAGTACGATTAAAACAATTAAAACAAATGGTTAAAGTGGGACAGGATTTAACTGATTGATTTACTATTGTATTTTATTAGTATTTAGTATTTGTACTGTTGCACCCAACGTGACCCAGTGTCCTAATTGAGATTCACAGCCAGCTAAACTCTCTCTTGCATCATTTCCTCCAAGGAACAGGCAGGTGTTGTATTTGACCAGGATTTAATGCAAAAAAGTGTGAAACTGCAACAATACAAAATACAAAGAAGTATTCAGTAAACAGCCAAACTCAACAATGTCCTTTAAAATGTACTATATAGGCAATAAATGGTTAACACTAGCTGAGCAGTAACACAGACAACTCAATGATAGGCTCCATTACCACAGCTAGTTCATCTTAAATAACACCTATAAAATGATGCAAACTTGGACAAAGTGCTAGAAATATAGTTATCAACATTCATATTTAACATGAAAACTTACTCATGTTGCCACTCAAAGGGCTGGAAATGAGAGGATGGCTTTAGATTCAACAAAACACATCATGGACTGGTTGACATTCATCATCAAGCTAGCTGTTTCTTCCTCTGGCCACCCACTGGCTAAATACACTACCACTATTGCAACTAGCGCCCTCTAGCAGGCTGGTGAACACAATATAAAACAGTTTCAATACAGTATTTCTGCTGCTGTCTTCTGCTTCCATTTGGACTCATCTGTGTTCATAAAGGTCACGAAGAGAACGCAGCAGCTCATTTCTCATTTCATTTATTTGCTCATTTTGCAGCTCTACAAAACCAAACCTAAACTCCAGCCCCGCGGATCATGAGTTTAGTCTGAAGTAAAAGTTCTTCTGCGTCTGAACAGCACGTTTACATTTACAATTTCACTAAATATAAGAGACAAAACATCAACTAAAACAAAGGAAATTTAAAGCATAATTCATTCATTCCAGAGCTCGAGATCCGTCAGAACAGAACACTTTATTATTATTACTCTAAAGGCTTCTTCAGCGTTACACTTTTTTTTAAACTCCCTCCTCGAACAGAAACACAATCACTTTTTCTTAGTTCTTCTCTTCATTTTTTTTTTACAGATGCCTTTTTTTTCTGTTAATGGTCGTACAAACTAATAAAAATAATGTTAAAGGCTCAGAAGTTTATGATCGTACAAAATAAACCACGAGGAGAATGAAAAAACGCAGATTTTCTTTTGTTTCCGTTTAGGTTCATACAAACTAATAATAATGAACTTGATATTATTTATAATATTTACCGATATCGACGGATTAGTATCGATATCGGCCAAAACGTGTCCCTTCATTTTGTGTTCTGGTCGCTCGAGTCCCGTCCTGTGGTTTTGGTTTTTGCTTCTGTTTCCAAAATGAGAATCTTCTAAAGGCGCTCGACCCTTTTCAAACTGCGACTTTCTTACAAACACACGGGTCTGTCCCTCTGGTGGAAACTCTAAGACGTTCAAAATCAGATTCATTCCCTCTTGGGCATGAAGAAAAATAATACTTATTCTCCAATTCTCTTAAACATTCATTTTTCCGCGGTTACGACTCCAGGACACATTTCTTTCCCGTGTAATTTGAGGGAATGTTTATTTTTCTTTAAAGTGAATATTTGGAGCTTTGGAGACGTGACAGACGAATAATAAAGAGTTCCTCAAACATGAGTGAAACAAAACTCAACTCCAGATGTGTTTTTGAGGAGGTAAAAACATTCTAACACGACTTACAGCTCACAAAGGTCCATTTTGTGTCATTTAGTACTTTATTTCCACACATTTTCGCCTGTATTGTACATAATCTTACATTATTGTCATTGAGACAAAGCGTTGGATCTGTCGTACGCTCGGCCTCAGTGAACTCCACCTTTATCTTTTATCTCAGCACATTTTTCTTTTCCTCACTCACGACTTTCTGCCGTTTTTGTATGTTTGTCTTTTTCGTGTCGCCTTCGCTTCGTTCTCCTGGTTTTGCTGAGTGGTTCCTGTGGGGTTTGTACTTCCTGTGGGGTTTGTACTTCCTGTGGGGTTTGTACCTCCTGTGGGGTTTGTATTTCCTGTGGGGTTTGTATTTCCTGCGGGGTTTGTATTTCCTGTGGGTTTGTATTTCCTGTGGGTTTGTATTTCCTGTGGGGTTTGTACTTCCTGTGGGGTTTGTATTTCCTGTGGGGTTTGTATTTCCTGTGGGGTTTGTACTTCCTGTGGGTTTGTACTTCCTGTGGGGTTTGTATTTCCTGTGGGGTTTGTACTTCCTGTGGGGTTTGTAGTTCCTGTGGGGTTTGTACTTCCTGTGGGTTTGTATTTCCTGTGGGTTTGTATTTCCTGTGGGTTTGTACTTCCTGTGGGGTTTGTATTTCCTGTGGGGTTTGTATTTCCTGTGGGGTTTGTACTTCCTGTGGGTTTGTACTTCCTGTGGGGTTTGTATTTCCTGTGGGGTTTGTACTTCCTGTGGGGTTTGTACTTCCTGTGGGTTTGTACTTCCTGTGGGGTTTGTATTTCCTGTGGGTTTGTATTTCCTGTGGGTTTGTGTTTCCTGTGGGGTTTGTACTTCCTGTGGGTTTGTATTTCCTGTGGGGTTTGTATTTCCTGTGGGTTTGTACTTCCTGTGGGGTTTGTACTTCCTGTGGGGTTTGTGTTTCCTGTGGGGTTTGTACTTCCTGTGGGTTTGTATTTCCTGTGGGGTTTGTATTTCCTGTGGGTTTGTATTTCCTGTGGGGTTTGTATTTCCTGTGGGGTTTGTATTTCCTGTGGGGTTTGTATTTCCTGTGGGGTTTGTATTTCCTGTGGGGTTTGTACTTCCTGTGGGGTTTGTATTTCCTGTGGGGTTTGTATTTCCTGTGGGGTTTGTATTTCCTGTGGGGTTTGTATTTCCTGTGGGTTTGTATTTCCTGTGGGGTTTGTACTTCCTGTGGGGTTTGTATTTCCTGTGGGGTTTGTATTTCCTGTGGGTTTGTATTTCCTGTGGGGTTCGTATTTCCTGTGGGTTTGTATTTCCTGTGGGGTTTGTACTTCCTGTGGGGTTTGTATTTCCTGTGGGGTTTGTATTTCCTGTGGGTTTGTATTTCCTGTGGAGTTTGTATTTCCTGTGGGGTTTGTATTTCCTGTGGGGTTTGTACTTCCTGTGGGGTTTGTACTTCCTGTGGGGTTTGTATTTCCTGTGGGGTTTGTACTTCCTGTGGGGTTTGTATTTCCTGTGGGTTTGTATTTCCTGTGGGTTTGTATTTCCTGTGGGGTTTGTATTTCCTGTGGGGTTTGTATTTCCTGTGGGGTTTGTATTTCCTGTGGGGTTTGTATTTCCTGTGGGGTTTGTACTTCCTGTGGGGTTTGTATTTCCTGTGGGGTTTGTATTTCCTGTGGGGTTTGTATTTCCTGTGGGGTTTGTATTTCCTGTGGGTTTGTATTTCCTGTGGGGTTTGTACTTCCTGTGGGGTTTGTATTTCCTGTGGGGTTTGTATTTCCTGTGGGTTTGTATTTCCTGTGGGGTTCGTATTTCCTGTGGGGTTTGTATTTCCTGTGGGGTTTGTGTTTCCTGTGGGGTTTGTATTTCCTGTGGGTTTGTATTTCCTGTGGGTTTGTATTTCCTGTGGGGTTTGTATTTCCTGTGGGTTTGTGTTTCCTGTGGGTATGTGGGTGTGGCGTTTAAGGGCAGTGGAAAAGCCAGCGCTCGGGGGATGTCAGGCGCAGCTGTCACACTGAGTGAGGAGGAGAGACGAGAGGAGAGAGGCTTAAACTGGAGACGGGCTCTGCTCCTCACAGGTAAAAACATTTCATATGAGACTTTTCCTTCATGTAGACTGAGAAATGAAGTGTTTGTTTAGGTCCTGCTCAGAAAATGATCTACAGAAAACTCTTAAAGTGAAGTGTGGTGTTGTTAAAAAGTGTTAAATAGACGATTGTGTGTGAGGCTTCAAATCCAAATGGTTTCCACAGTAATTAGAAAAAATAGAAGAAAATGTACAGTTTTTAGACATGTTTAACTATAGTCAATGTCAGGTTCAGGTTTCAGGTTCAGGGTTTGTTTATTTTGTCTCTTCGAGAAGTTTGGGTCAGAAACATTAAAGGTGCATGACGGAACTTTTCTGCTAAGAGTCCAGGTTGTGTAAAATGTGCTAAGGAGCAAAGGGTCTTCAGCCTTTTTCTGCAGGAAACCACATTTACAAAACAGAAACGCCCGAGAGCGACAGATTTAGTGTCATGAGAAATAGACTCGATGTAAGAAAGAGCGATCAGGATCAGGATCAGGATCAGAATCAGAATCAGGATCAGGATCAGAATCAAAGGTTTTATGGCCGTACGAGGGAACAGGTTCACAACATTAGGAAATTGCTGCTGTTCACACAGATCAACACTTTTAACCGTGCAGTAAATAAAATAAAAGTGGAAAACAATAAACTCTATAAAGTAACACAAAAATGTACGAGAAAAGGACCATGAGATCCAGATTTTGATGTAAATTATAGTAAATAAATCGTGGCGTTCAGTTCAGTTTATTTATTCTGTTCTTTTACGCTCATTTTTCCACCGCGTTTTAGAACCAAAGTTTCTCAGAACAGGAACTTTTTCTGTCCAATCCGAACGTAAACACACAGATAATCTCCTCACATGTGCACGATCTCTGCGGCTCATCGGGATCTTTTCCCGAGCCTCAAACGGAGCCACTTTTAGACGATTATAAAACGTTATAAAACACAAATATTTATTATTTTATTATTAAGGCACAAAGTTCCACAGGAGAATTCATTCATAAAATTGTGTTTATTATGCACAATCCCAGTACGTTTAATTCAGAAATCCTTTGGCACCGAGAGCTGCAGGTTTGAGACTCCTGTGCTGGAGACTTTGCTTTACCTGGAATGTCCCGCAGTGTGGCTTTAAACCTGCTTATTCTTTAATTATAAGTGTTTTTTAATATACCATAAAACAATAGGTTGAAAAAAGCTGTATTCTACTGTAAGCAGGCTCTCCTCTCCACAGATCAGACCTGTAAATGCGCTTGGTGCTCGTCTCCATGGAAATAAGTTTATGAAATGAGAAAAATTCCACCCAGAATGTCCCGCAGTGCGGCTTTAACAGAACATAGGGACGTGAGAAAAAACGAAAAGAAAAACACGTCAAACTGAGAGATGAGTTTTCCTCCGTGTTGTTTTTGTCTCTGTTTCCGCCGCAGGAGCTCAGACTGAACCGCAGAAAACTGGAAACTCGCCTCAAATCTTCACGTCCTGACGGAAAAGGAAATATTTGCGTATTTAAGTTTTTCCCCCTTTTTTTTTAGAGGTAAATCGAGATTATTGTGACACTTAAAGCTGCACCGTGGCACTTTTCTGCTGGAGGCTCCGTCAGACGCTTTTCTCCATGGACTGGTTATTGTTTTGTCTGGAATGTTTCACAGTGTGGCATTAAACCTTTCTATCTGTGTCAGATCTGTGGAGAGGCGAGCCCGCTCAGAATCCCAGTGTTTTTAGGTCATTTGAGCCATAAAACCACCTGTGATTGGATAAATATGAATAGTAAAGTAGAGCTGTTTGCACCGCAGAAAAGCTCAGACAAAATGTAAGATGTAAACACTTGAATCTCTCAGAAAATGACTTAAAAATAGAGAAATGATCTGTTCCTGCAGCGAGATCATTTTACTGGACGAGTTCTCTTCATATAAACAACCTCCAGATGAGAATGAAGCGTCTGTGAGTTCAGGGGCTGGAAATAAGTTTATGGACTGTCAGGGTTTGGTGTTTGTTGTGTGTTCCCCCTCCCTTCTGTGTCTGTCTACTCCTCTGGGGGTGTGGCTGGGCTAATGCTGCAGTGTGGATCACCTGCTCGGTGGTTCACCTGCAGCTAATTGTCTAATCAGCCCCACTATTTAGTTCTGTCCTCATCCTTTGTTATTTGTCAGTTCATTCCTTCTCTATCCCTTGTCCACATCCTCGTCCTGCTTGTCCATGTCGTCCTGCCTGCCCTTGTCGTCCAGTCTGTCTACCTGTGAGTCTTCCCTCCGTCTGTCTCCAGCCAGCTCCCATCACCACATCCTTCATTCCCGTCAATAAACCTGTTAAACATCTACCTGCGCCTCTGTCTCTGCTTTGGGGTCCTCAACCACACTCAAACCTAGACAGAATGAACTGACCACTTGGATCCCGCAGAGTGTAGAGCATCGGCAGGCTCCAATTCCCAGCTGCCTTGTTTGTCCTCACCTGTTCCTCTGGAGCGTTCTGCAACAGCCACTAACCCTACTCCTGTCCCAGCTCCTGTTTTCTCTGCCTCCATGTCCCTTGAACATTGTGGACCGCCGCTGGACACTGTTCTCCGTCTGGGGTGGTAGAATCCCTTCTTGGACCACTGCTGGACATTGTTCTCCGTCCAGGGTGGTAGAATCCCTTCTTGGACCACCGCTGGACATTGTTCTCCGTCCAGGGTGGTCAACTCTCTTCCTGGGCTGCCGCTGGACACTGTTCTCGGTCTGGGGTGGTCAACTCCCTTCCTGGGCCGCCGCTGGACACTGTTCTCCGTCTGGGGTGGTCGATTCCCTTCCTGGACCACCGCTGGACATTGTTCTCCGTCCAGGGTGGTAGTTTCCCTTCCTGGACCACCGCTGGACATTGTTCTCCGTCTGGGGTGGTGGATTTCCTTCCTGGACCACCGCTGGACATTGTTCTCCGTCCAGGGTGGTAGATTCCCTTCTTGGACCACCGCTGGACACTGTTCTCTGTCTGGGGTGGTCAACTCCCTTCCTGGACCACCGCTGGACACTGTTCTCCGTCCAGGGTGGTAGATTCCCTTCTTGGACCACTGCTGGACACTCGTTTCCGTCCGGGGTGGCTGTGTCCCTTCCTGGGCTGCTGCTGGTCGCTCCTCTTGATCCTGGGTGCCAGTTTCCCTGGTTAGACCTGGTTTAGACCTGAAATAGACCTGATATAGTCCTGGTTTAGTCCTAGTTTAGACCTGGTTTAGACCTGAAATAGACCTGATATAGTCCTGGTTTAGACCTGATATAGTCCTGGTTTAGACCTAGTTTAGACCTGGTTTAGACCTGAAATAGACCTGATATAGTCCTGGTTTAGTCCTAGTTTAGACCTGGGTAAAAGGGACGTCTGGTCACTCATATTCAAATGTTTTTTTAAATTTTCACTTTCATTTTTAGCACTATGAATTCCCCTCCCTTTGCTCTCCAAGCTAAGTTACTCCCCCTTCAGAGCACTGTCATAAGAAAATCTGTCACCATTCCTCTAATGAAACTCCTGCACATCACATCAGGTTTGTGAAGTTGTCGTGTATTGTTTCGCATCCTGCTGTATATTCATGGAGAGTGACGTAGGCCTGTGTGCTGAAGATTGGACAGAATCTTATTGCTCACCATAAGGAGGGTTGGGTTTGGTCTGGGAGAGGCGTGGATCTCTGTTTGCTGTGATTATTTGGGTTTGCTGTGCACTTATAGTTCTTTAAAAGGACACAGACTGGACTAACTGGATCACTCAGGAGGAAAAAGAGGGAACTGAACCGTTGGTGGAAGTGGAAGTGAAGTGGACACAGTTGGATCAAGGAGACAGATGAGACACAGCAGAGGAACAAAGAGCCTGTGGGTGAAGCCGGCTGACACCAGAAAGCCTGATCTAAAGTTGTGCACATGAGGCTTTCTTTAGCGTCTGTCCTGTCAGCTCACTGAGGGCTCCTTCTCGTCCAGCACCTGCGAGTGGAGGAGGGCGGTGGAGACTGTGGTGCAGATGTGTGGAACTTAGCCAGGACAATAATGGTAAGAGAGACTCAAAGCATGAAAAATTAAACCTGTTCTACAAGTGAAGGTTAGGTTCAAGATTCTGAATTCTGGTTTTAACTCAGGCCTTTCATTTTTGCTGTTCACAAACTATTTCATGAGCAGCTACAAGATTAAACGGGTTCAAGTCAATGAGCGATCAACAAATATGTGAGTGGAGCTTTATTTAGACAACTTTAGTTTACTGAAGATCTAGTTTATCATGTTCACTGGACAAGCATGAAGAGTGTTAATACCAATTTAAATGTGTAAATTACATTTAGAACCATTATTGACTTAAGTTGAACTCCGGTACGTTTGAAGTTAAAGTCCGTTTCTAGAGGAGGTGGAATTCTGCCAGAAGCCAAAAAACGGCACAGATCAGTGTTTCCTCGGCGGAGATCTCACTGTGGCACTGAGTCTGTCAAGGCAACAAACTAGTGTAGTGATGGGGGCAAGTTCTGAACTTCCACGTAAAACACCAATTTGCTTCACACTGAAGAAGCTGAACACCACTTTAACCCATCTGACAACAGCCACGAGTCTAACAAACCAAACGCTCTGCCTGGTTCACTCATTAGTGTCTGGAAACGTTAGAAAACAACTTACGGAGCCTTACACTTCCCTCTGTTGATTTCCCACTGCACATGAAAGCTCAAAGATTCGATTGTCGATGTCGTTTCTAATCCCATTTATTTATGAGTGAATTATATTTTTGAAAAACGCTGTGGTTAAGTATTTAAATCGTCACCACAATATTGCAGAGGATGTAACAACATGAATAGGCACTGGGCAGAGCTTTCTCGCTTTGGCAGTCGATCCTTCTGTTCTGACCCCAAACTAAAGTCTTGCTCTAAAATCACATGTGAGTTTGTTATTGCAGGAAAAGACTCCAGCGGTGGCAAGTGGTTTGAGCCGCCAGAAGCAACAAGTCAGGATCCACTACTGACTGTGAACAAGAGAAACTGAAGTTGGTGAAATAAAATGGCTCGGGAATGTATTATTTAGTGTTTTTCAAACTTTTACTCTGAGGAAGTGACCAGAGCTGTGTCCAAACTGTCTCTGTCTGATGGAAACAGAAGAATCACAGTTATGAGAGAACACCAGAGTTATCCAGATCATCCAGACAGATTCAGAGTCTATAGACTGGTCCTGAGCAGAGAGAGTCTGACGGGCTGAGGTGGAGTGGAGCTGGGATTGGGTTTGTAGATGTTTCATACAGAGATATTCAGAGGAAAGGACGCTATGGAAACTCTGTATTTGGCTACAATGATAAATCCTGGGCCTTACACCATGACAAAAACAGTTCATTTTGGTTTAACAAATTCCAGTCCCAGGTCTGGTTGGGTCCAGAATCGGGGTTTACCTGGACCACGGTTCAGGGTTTTAGGCTTTTTACAGCGTCTCTGGAAGAACCATGAGTCTCCTCCGCAGAGTCCAGACCAGGTTCACTCAGCCTCTCTACACTGGGGTCTGGATTGCAAATATTGGAACCACAGCATTTTTCCTCATATGACAAATATAAAATAACGGTTTTGTTCTGCACAGTTTGGGACATATCTGTACCTTTTATTTTTGACAAATTAGTCCCATGTTTAAAAGCCTCATGAGGACTCTCCAAAAAATCTATACCTTGATTTAGATCTAGGTATAGATCTAAATCAAGGTATAGATTGATTTAGATCAATCTATATAATACGCCCGCTGGCGGCGGAGGCAAAATACGCCATACTTTGAATTATTGTATATAGAATTAAGTTAGAATTTGTCAAACCTAGTTAAAGATGAATTGTTGGTGCAGTTTGGAAGATTCCAATACTGACAAGGTTTTCGCAAAGGGTCGGGCCGTGACCTTGACCTTTGACCCTGTGACCTTGAAATCAATAGGGAACATCCTTGACCCATGGGGTGTCCAGCCATGAAGTTTGACATTCCTAGGTGAGACGGTTGTGGAGTTAGAGCGCGGACAAGAAATTGTCCACAGACAGACGGACAGACGGACAGACAGACGGACGGATAATCAATAGGGAAATCTGGCTCTTGCAGTAGGAGTATGAGTATGACATCATCACATTCTAAAATCAGAATTCCACCAATCAGATCGCAGCAACAGAACTTAAAGACACTACAAAGCTTTGATGTGTCAAAGCTCAAAGAAGCAGAGAATGTGGGTTGTTCTCGCTTTCAGCAGCAGAACATTTGAGAAGAGAGTTCAGATCTACGGCAGGTAGATCAGGTGTGTCAAAGTGAAAGTGTTTGTGATCCAGGAGAGATGGCGCAGAAAACACTCGACCAAGAAGCCTTTTCCTGCTCCGTGTGTTTAGATCTACTGAAGGATCCAGTGACGACTCCCTGTGGACACAACTACTGCATGAAGTGTCTTCAGCACCACTGGGACCAACAGAACCACAGCTACAGCTGTCCTCAGTGCAGAGAGAGCTTCAGCCCCAGGCCTGTGCTGCGTAAAAACACTTTGTTAAGTGATTTGGTGGAGCAACTGAAGAAGACTGGACTCTCAGTGCCCCCTGCAGACCACTGTCATGACATAGTGGCCTCTGCCTCAGAGAGGGCTCAGAGACAGGCAGAGCTGCCGGCCAGGAGGGCCCTGCTGCTCCAGAGCCTCCAGCACAAAGAGACAGACCTGAAGAGGCTCCAACAGGAGGCCCAGGACATCAGACGCTCTGCCCAGACAGCAGTGCAGCGCAGTGGGGACAGCTTCACACAGATGGCCCTTCTCCTGGAGAAAAGACGCTCTGAAGTGCAGGAGCAGACCCAACTGAGCCGAGTCCAAGAGCTCCAGGACCAAGTGCAGCAGGACGTGAGGGGGCTGAAGAGGAGCCTCACTGAGCTGGACACACTGGCCCTCACCCAGGATCATGACCAGTTTCTACAGGTCTACGCTTCACTGTCCCCACACACACAGAGCACAGAGCCAGACACCATTCACACAGGGGACCGGAGCTACTTTGAGGAAGTGACCAGAGCTGTGTCCAAGCTCAGAGACACACTCCAGCTCACTCTGAGTCCAGTCCAGGTTTTACTGGCACCAGCTGAACCCAGCTCCAGAGACGACTTCTTACTATATTCTACAGAAATCACTCTGGACCCAAACACAGTTAACACATGGCTGTCACTGTCTGATGGGAACAGAAGAGTAACAGGTAAGAGTGAAGACCAGAGTTATCCAGATCATCCTGATAGATTCAGTGACTGGTGGTAGGTCCTGAGCAGAGAGAGTCTGACGGGCCGATGTTACTGGGAGGTGGAGAGGAGCGGGGAGTTGTGCTCTTATAGCAGTTTCATACAGAGATATTCAGAGGAAAGGAAACTCTGATGAATGTGAATTTGGATACAATGATAAATCCTGGGCCTTACAGTGTGAACCTAACTGTTATTCATTTTGGTTTAACTCAGTCCAGTCCCAGGTCTCAGGTCCTGTCGGTTCTAGAATCGGGGTTTACCTGGACCACAGTTCAGGGGTTTTGGCGTTTTACAGCATCTCTGGAAGAACCATGAGCCTCCTCCACAGAGTCCAGACCAGGTTCACTCAGCCTCTCTACGCTGGGGTCTACGTTTATACTGGAGCCACTGCAGATTTCCCTAAACTCAAATAGCAGCTTTGTTCTTCACAATTTGGGCTCAACTTTGACTCTTATTTTGAACTATCTACATAAGACTTTAAAGTACTGTTAAAAAAATCAATATCTAAATACAAATCAATTATAAGATTAATATCAAAACCAGATACTCATTTGATTCTGAAACAACTGTGACATATACAGGAGGAAAATTACCTCTGGTCTATATAAGAACAAAGAAAATGCTGTGATTTTGTGTTGACAATGATATTCTATCCTAAGACTTTATGATCGAAATGAAAAATTGTTCCTCTGCTTCAAAATGGAGTTTGACATTTTGGCCTCGTGTATGAATGCAGTCGTAGCTACATCACTGTTCATACTAGAATCGTTTGTACTATTACTGGATTAGAACTTTCTTTCACTTCAAATGTTCTTCTGTAAACTTCATCTGTGTTTGACTCTTCACTCGATCATGATGTAAAAAGTGATTTTCTTATTTCATGTAAAACTACAGCAGTGTGTTTCTGTCTGTGATGGAGCTGATGTCACTTTGAGAGGAGCAGAATCAGAACTGTAAATGTTGCTCAGGGAGAAAACTGTTTAAACAGTTCTGAGCATTTTTACACTGGAAATTTGAAACAATAAATCTGTAAATTCATTATTTTTTCCTGTGGATTTTTCTCTTTCAAAATCTAAAATTCATCGCAGTTGTGAAATAGTTTAGCACCAGTATTTACTGTAGGTGGAGGCAGGGGGCGCCATCTGAAATCTTGGCCAGCTAATGAGTTCTGGTTTAGTCCTGGTTTAGTCCTGGTTTAGTCTTGATTTACATTGGGTTTAGTCCTGGTTTAGTCCTGGTTTAGTCCTGGTTCTGTCCTGGTTTCGTCTCGGTTCAGTCCCGGTTTAGTCCCAGTTCAGTCCCGGTTTAGTCCCGGTTCAGTCCCGGTTCAGTCCTGGTTTAGTCATTGTTCAGTCCTGGTTTAGTCCTGGTTTAGTCCCGCTTCAGTCCTGGTTCAGTCCTGGTTCAGTCCTGGTTTAGTCATGGTTCAGTCCTGGTTCAGACCTGGTTCACTCCTGGTTCAGTCCTGGTTCACTCCTGGTTCAGTCCTGGTTCAGTCCTGGTTCAGTCCCGGTTCAGTCCCGGTTTAGTCCCGGTTCAGTCCCGGTTCAGTCCTGGTTTAGTCCCGCTTCAGTCCTGGTTTAGTCCTGGTTTAGTCATTGTTCAGTCCTGGTTTAGTCCTGGTTTATTCCCGCTTCAGTCCTGGTTCAGTCCTGGTTCAGTCCTGGTTTAGTCCCGGTTCAGTCCTGGTTTAGTCATTGTTCAGTCCTGGTTTAGTCCTGGTTCAGTCCCGGTTCAGTCCTGGTTTAGTCCCGCTTCAGTCCCAGTTTAGTCCCGGTTCAGTCCCGGTTCAGTCCTGGTTTAGTCCCGCTTCAGTCCTGGTTCAGTCCTGGTTCAGTCTTGGTTTAGTCCCGCTTCAGTCCTGGTTCAGTCCTGGTTCAGTCCTGGTTTAGTCCCGCTTCAGTCCCGGTTCAGTCATGGTTCAGTCCTCGTTTAGTCCTGGTCCAGTCCTGGTTCAGTCCTGGTTTAGTCCTGGTTTAGTCCTGGTCCAGTCATGGTTCTGAAGAAATATCGTCCAATCTTACACTCAAACAAATACAATCAGAAGGTGTCGCTGTTCAAAACTGAAATAGGGGACTCCAATTACTCGACGTCGTAACAAGATCTCCCTAGACGCATTTTAGCACATACCAGATTGAAGACCAGGATTCGTGAAGTTCAATTCAAGCCAATTTATTCACCTCACAATATCTCTAATACAGCATGCTGGGTTACGAGGTTCCCTGGGAAACAGTCTAAGCGTGGATTCCCCGCAGAGCAAATCGAGTGACCACGAACATTCCTCTAACCCAGCTATTTCAAACATTTCATCATGAATATGCAAATGTTGTAAACGCCTCCTGGTCCGCCTCCGTCCTTTAATCTCAGTATAATTCCCATTCCGTAATGTCTGCGTTTTTATCTGCGTTTTGCTACATCCCAAACACTGGGAGCATTGTACTTGTTGGTTTCCCATGCTTATTATGCAATAAAGAATAACTCGCCAGGTGAAGGTCAACAGTGTGTCTGTGTGCTGTCTGCTTATAAGAGACAGCGTGAGGACAGAAAATGTGTGCGAGAAGACAAAGGATTCACTTCATAAGCCATTGTAAGACATTTGTTAAAAACAACTTCATCATTTCAATATTGAAACAGCATATATGGCACACTTGAAATAAAGTTATAACTCTTCAAACCCCCTTCTGAGAACTCAACCGAGTTCTCATAAAAACCCTTCATCTAAACCGCTGATTACCCCCCTGCATAAGTAATAAAATATTTTTCTAGTATGATTTTGCTACTTTATATCTTTTTATGGTTACAAGGAAAAAAACAAAAACACCCCCTTCTGATGGTGTGAAGACATACATTACCAGAATCACACAACACAGTCAGCAAGACGCTGTGTCAGGTCCTTAGATTCGTCATCATCACTATCATCATTATCAACATCGTTTTGGGGCAAAAGCTTTTCACACTCAGGCTGATACATGGTCACATTGCCTTGGACATACATTCCTGCAGTGACACGTCTGAATGGATCTGGGAATAAACTTAGAAAGACAAGACAAACAACATCCAAAAACAACAAACACAAACAAAAAACCAAGCAACATTATAATACAAACCCTTCGAAGGACGGCCTGCCAGGAGCCGGAGACAAGCCAATCAAACAAACCTCCGCTATTTCGGAAATCGCCCTCTGTGATCGCAACTATTTGTTTCAAATTTTTTATGGCTCTAGTGATATTACCCTCATTTCCCGTGTTGTCTGGGACATATGTACAGCAATGGTCCCCGACCATGGCACAAACCCCTAGACTGGGCAGACAGCAAAATGTCCGGAAAACAAGAGCTTGCGTTCTGAAATGGCACTGGCCTAACAGTAGGGTGTCCAGCAGATAATGGGATTCTGGAACATACATAGCAGTTTGTTTTGTTGCTTAGCTTTGCCACAAAGGCTGCATAATTGTACCAAATATTAACATGAAACTTCGTTCGTGGGGTCTTGTTTTCCCACCCCAAATACCAATCGTGGATCTTGTGTCCGCTCCTTTCCGGCCGACCTTTAACAAAGAGAAAAGCAGAAGGGTCATTATTTATATTTACATCATCATTTATCCGAGCAAAATACGCCCGTACTTTGAATTATTGTATGTAGAATTAAGTTAGAATTTGTCAAACCTAGTTAAAGATGAATTGTTGGTGCAGTTTGGAAGTTTGACATTCCTAGGTGAGACGGTTGTGGAGTTAGAGCACGGACAAGAAATTGTCCACAGACAGACGGACAGACAGACGGACGGATAATCAATAGGGAAATCTGGCTCTTGCAGTAGGAGTATGAGTATGACATCATCACATTCTAAAATCAGAATTCCACCAATCAGATCGCAGCAACAGAACTTAAAGACACTACAAAGCTTTAATGTGTCAAAGCTCAAAGAAGCAGAGAATGTGGGTTGTTCTCGCTTTCAGCAGCAGAACATTTGAGAAGAGAGTTCAGATCTACGGCAGGTGGATCAGGTGTGTCAAAGTGAAAGTGTTTGTGATCCAGGAGAGATGGCGCAGAAAACACTCGACCAAGAAGCCTTTTACTGCTCCGTGTGTTTAGATCTACTGAAGGATCCAGTGACGACTCCCTGTGGACACATGTAGTAGAATGGTAATAAACCAGGTAGAACACTGCCCAAATACCAAAGGACCAGTATTAATGCTTATGTTGGGTAATAACAGAGTAATAACCAGGTAGGGCAGTATACACTGTAGGTAATAACTATGGGCTAGGAACCAGAGGACTAGATACGGCTCAGGGAGAGAGAAAGCAGAGACTGAAAAAGTTGCGTTGGTACCATGTATTGAGACAAATAGACAAAAGACACAACAACATAGAACACAATAAAGAATGGCCATTCAGTGATCCCAATATTTACAATGCAAAAGGTTTTTTAGTTCAGTGAGATAGAATATATGTATTTACAAGGCACGACACTCAATGTTTGATTGTCCATAAAGTAACTGATCCGAGCGCACAGATCAATTATGGAAAGCACAGTTGAGCACAGTTCAGTGCATACGCACGACACTTCATACGACCCGAAATGATTAAGTCCAGAGCGAACAGTGTTTGTGAGGAGTTGGCAAATGGGAGGATGGTGGGGTCGTAGAGAGCTATGTGCGTCAAGGTGCGAGGGTTCAAATGCCGGCTACAAGAGCCTCCTACCAGCCCAGACAGAGAGTAGGGAGTCGGGGTTCCTGGCAGGAATCTCCTGAGTTGAGTCAAGTTGAGGATCTTGTTGATTCAGTGGGCTAGAAGCCTTTATCTTAGCTCGCCATCGGGACCTGGCCTGTGCAAAGAACAGGACCATGCAATGTAACTAAGTGCACATAATTCATAATATAAATCATTAAATAATAACTAGTTGTATTAAAATATATAAATACTTTCTGATATTCAACCATTGTACAATACACTAGACAAGTTCAATTAATTAATCAATCAAATAACCATAAAATGATTAACTAAATAACTCTGAGAATTAAAGTGCATGGGAATGACACACATTCAATATAGTATAGCAGCTTAGTATTTAAAGTGCTTAGTGCATTTCAGTGGGATAAGTGAGACACAATGTTCAGCAAATAAAACTGCCACAAAGTGCATAATAAATAACTATACAACATTGGATACTAAAAGTAATCATTTCACTGTGATTACATTTAAATTGGACCAAACATTGTAAATGAAAATGCAGAAATCTGGCATAAAAGTGATGCTAACCGTCCCATAGGAAACAATGGGAGAGGCTAGGCTAAGCTACCCCATACAATGAATGGAGGACGCTAAAGCTAAGCATGGCTTACCAATTCCGCCTGTTTCATCAAACACAAAGGCTCGCTTGAAGCACTTGGGCAATGGTAGTCGGCTCCTACGGGTTAACATTCAACACGGTCAGTTTGGCGACTTGTCATGACGAAATATGACAGAAAGAAGTTAAGGCCCACCTCAAACTGGCTGTTTTTCTCGAAATGTGCATACCCAAATATTAAAGCTTATTGTTTGGGCACCTTACACTCTAGAGGCTTTGTGGATGCATAATTTGAAAGCTAAGTCCTTCTAGTTTATGTAGATATGTCTTAGATTTGTCTAGAAGACTCACAGCTTGCAGTACACTTGTTCAAACATGCCCAAAAAGTAGTTTTTTTGGCCTCGGAAAAAAAAATGCAAAAATAAAAGGCCTTCCTGAAGACATACTTCATGCTATGGCATTTCAAACTCACCACAGCAACTGTCCATAGTTTTGGCAACAACTGTGCCAAAGTTCAGACCTCTAGATACAACTATTTTGAAAATGTGGACCTTTTTGTATGAAATCGTACATCTGTCACAGATTTGGCACATCTGTGCCAAATGTGCCAAATTACTTTACATGCATTTTTATCACTCTACTAGCAATATAAAACATATTTTGTCACTTTGGGGACTATAAATATCACTTATAACCTGATTTTCAAAGTTTTTTCAGATAATTATATTTTAGCACTGTAACCATTATTAACCATTATTATTTATTATTATTATTATTTTTTTGTTTTGTTTGCTTCTTAGCCTTAGAAATCGTAAAATTAGTGCTAATAGTGCTACACTTTATCGAAAAACTCTGAAAAACTGCGCACACGCTGTGCGTAATGATCCAGACCATCCATGTCCCATCTCCAAAATGGCGGCTTGGCACCAATGCGCACTGTTGCTGTGCCCTGATCTGACCTCAGATCTGACTGTCCCACCTCTTTTTGGAAAGCTTTACTGATTGGCTACAAGATTTTGTGATTGACAACCTGATTCTCCAATGATGCATTACGTTTTGCCGTCGGGACGCACGGAGTGTAAGTGGATACTTTGTCGCAACATGGACGCCCCGGCTTCACCCACACGGGTCTAACTCCGGTGAACTTTCATGGAAAACTCCGCGGAATGTCTTGTTTTGAAGCTAAGACTTGGGGGAAAACAACCATACCCTAAGTGAGCTGCCAAAATGGAAGCTATGTTTACAAAGCCATGCGCAAAAATGGATTTATTGTTGGATGAGCTACGTTCGAACGCAGACAATGGGCTTTCGGCTGGATAGCAACGACACGGAGCGTCTTATGAAGAAAAAACAAGTGGATATTTTTATTCTGTGGACTATGAGGAACAGAAAAAGCACTAACACTTCTGGATTGAATGTGATTTGAAGCTGGAGTAGCAGTCAAAAGGTAAGAAATGCGAGATTTCTGATTTGTTTATGGTACAGTTTGATTGCGGGCAAAGTTTTTGGAATGTGTTTTGGAAAGAAATGAACATAATGTGCATTTTGTGGTGTATGTAAGCTTTCAAATGATATATAGGAAGCTCATATTGACTAAAGGGATATTAAATGAATTACGTTAGAAAGAAAAAGAACCGGAACCGTCCCTGATCAGGGACGGTGGGTCTTAACAGGTTAAAACATACCTGTAGCAATCAATCATTTGTTTGTCTCTCGCGTGTCTGCCGCGCTTCCGGGGTTCGCGCTAATATAGATAGCTAATTGGTTGCTCGCGGTCACATGATCAGACGCACGCAGGGACGTAAAACAGAGAGCAATAGCGGGACAAGAGAGCAGACTAGACACGGATTTGACACCCGCGTTACACTAACAAACAAACCGCTCTGCCTGGTTCACTCATTAGTGTCTGGAAACGTTAGAAAACAACTTACGGAGCCTTACACTTCCCTCTGTTGATTTCCCACTGCACATGAAAGCTCAAAGATTCGATTGTCGATGTCGTTTCTAATCCCATTTATTTATGAGTGAATTATATTTTTTGAAAAACGCTGTGGTTAAGTATTTAAATCGTCACCACAATATTGCAGAGGATGTAACAACATGAATAGGCACTGGGCAGAGCTTTCTCGCTTTGGCAGTCGATCCTTCTGTTCTGACCCCAAACTAAAGTCTTGCTCTAAAATCACATGTGAGTTTGTTATTGCAGGAAAAGACCAGCGGCAAGTGGTTTGAGCCGCCAGAAGCAACAAGTCAGGATCCACTACTGACTGTGAACAAGAGAAACTGAAGTTGGTGAAATAAAATGGCTCGGGAATGTATTATTTAGTGTTTTTCAAACTTTTACTCTGAGGAAGTGACCAGAGCTGTGTCCAAACTGTCTCTGTCTGATGGAAACAGAAGAATCACAGTTATGAGAGAACACCAGAGTTATCCAGATCATCCAGACAGATTCAGAGTCTATAGACTGGTCCTGAGCAGAGAGAGTCTGACGGGCTGAGGTGGAGTGGAGCTGGGATTGGGTTTGTAGATGTTTCATACAGAGATATTCAGAGGAAAGGACGCTATGGAAACTCTGTATTTGGCTACAATGATAAATCCTGGGCCTTACACCATGACAAAAACAGTTCATTTTGGTTAAAAATTCCAGTCCCAGGTCTGGTTGGGTCCAGAATCGGGGTTTACCTGGACCACGGTTCAGGGTTTTGGCGTTTACAGCGTCTCTGGAAGAACCATGAGTCTCCTCCGCAGAGTCCAGACCAGGTTCACTCAGCCTCTCTACACTGGGGTCTGGATTGCAAATATTGGAACCACAGCATTTTTCCTCATATGACAAATATAAAATAACGGTTTTGTTCTGCACAGTTTGGGACATATCTGTACCTTTTATTTTTGACAAATTAGTCCCATGTTTAAAAGCCTCATGAGGACTCTCCAAAAATCTATACCTTGATTTAGATCTAGGTATAGATCTAAATCAAGGTATAGATTGATTTAGATCAATCTATACTTTAATCGCCCGCTGGCGGGGCAAAAATACGCATGTACTTTGAATTATTGTATATAGAATTAAGTTAGAATTTGTCAAACCTAGTTAAAGATGAATTGTTGGTGCAGTTTGGAAGTTTGACATTCCTAGGTGAGACGGTTGTGGAGTTAGAGCACGGACAAGAAATTGTCCACAGACAGACGGACAGACGGACAGACAGACGGACGGATAATCAATAGGGAAATCTGGCTCTTGCAGTAGGAGTATGAGTATGACATCATCACATTCTAGAATCGGAATTCCACCAATCAGATCGCAGCAACAAAACTTAAAGACACTACAAAGCTTTGATGTGTCAAAGCTCAAAGAAGCAGAGAATGTGGGTTGTTCTCGCTTTCAGCAGCAGAACATTTGAGAAGAGAGTTCAGATCTACGGCAGGTAGATCAGGTGTGTCAAAGTGAAAGTGTTTGTGATCCAGGAGTGATGGCGCAGAAAACACTCGACCAAGAAGCCTTTTCCTGCTCCGTGTGTTTAGATCTACTGAAGGATCCAGTGACGACTCCCTGTGGACACATGTAGCAGAAGGGTAATAAACCAGGTAGAACACTGCCCAAATACCAAAGGGCCAGTATTAATGCTTATGTTGGGTAATAACAGAGTAATAACCAGGTAGGGCAGTATACACTGTAGGTAATAACTATGGGCTAGGAACCAGAGGACTAGATACGGCTCAGGGAGAGAGAAAGCAGAGACTGAAAAAGTTGCGTTGGTACCATGTATTGAGACAAATAGACAAAAGACACAACAACATAGAACACAATAAAGAATGGCCATTCAGTGATCCCAATATTTACAATGCAAAAAGGTTTTTTAGTTCAGTGAGGTAGAATATATATATTTACAAGGCACGACACTCAATGTTTGATTGTCCATAAAGTAACTGATCCGGAGCGCACAGATCAATTATGGAAAGCACAGTTGAGCACAGTTCCGTGCATACGCATCGACAGTTAAATGCGACCGAAATGATTAAGTCCAGAGGGAACAGTGTTTGTGAGGAGTGGGCAAATGGGAGGATGGTGGGGTCGTAGAGCTATGTGCGTCAAGGTGCGAGGGTTCAAATGCCGGCTACAAGAGCCTCCTACCAGCCCAGACAGAGAGTAGGGAGTCGGGGTTCCTGGCAGGAATCTCCTGAGTTGAGTCAAGTTGAGGATCTTGTTGATTCAGTGGGCTAGAAGCCTTTATCTTAGCTTCGCCATCGGGACCTGGCCTGTGCAAAGAACAGGACCATGCAATGTAACTAAGTGCACATAATTCATAATATAAATCATTAAATAATAACTAGTTGTATTAAAATATATAAATACTTTCTGATATTCAACCATTGTACAATACACTAGACAAGTTCAATTAATTAATCAATCAAATAACCATAAAATGATTAATTAAATAACTCTGAGAATTAAAGTGCATGGGAATGACACACATTCAATATAGTATAGCAGCTTAGTATTTAAAGTGCTTAGTGCATTTCAGTGGGATAAGTAAGACACAATGTTCAGCAAATAAAACTGCCACAAAGTGCATAATAAATAACTACATAACATTGGATACTAAAAGTAATCATTTCACTGTGATTACATTTAAATTGGACCAAACATTGTAAATGAAAATGCAGAAATTTGGCATAAAAGTGATGCTAACCGTCCCATAGGAAACAATGGGAGAGGCTAGGCTAAGCTACCCCATACAATGAATGGAGGACGCTAAAGCTAAGCATGGCTTACCAATTCCGCCTGTTTCATCAAACACAAAGGCTCGCTTGAAGCACTTGGGCAATGGTAGTCGGCTCCTACGGGTTAACATTCAACACGGTCAGTTTGGCGACTTGTCATGACGAAATATGACAGAAAGAAGTTAAAACATACCTGTAGCAATCAATCATTTGTTTGTCTCTCGCGTGTCTGCCGCGCTTCCGGGGTTCGTGCTAATATAGATAGCTAATTGGTTGCTCGCGGTCACATGATCAGACGCACGCAGGGACGTAAAACAGAGAGCAATAGCGGGACAAGAGAGCAGACTAGACACGGATTTGACACCCGCGTTACACCCTCCCCCCTTAAGACCAGGCACCTCCGTGTGCATGCTACATGACATGAACAGAGGAATTGGAACTATTGTTTGCTACGAAGGTAGAACTAAACGATTCGCCATAAGCATCTGCCAGACTATGAAATAACGTTTGTACGACCGAGATTAAAGGATTGCCCAAAGTCGAATAGCGGAGGCGGTTGGGCGGCTGTCGTCGTCTTGAGGAACGACGGACGGAATGGTCAGGTTCTGCGACGGTTGAACCAGAGTTGCCAGTTTGCGTATGGCCAGTCTCGGTCGGAATAAGAGATGTCTCTACTTGGTCTCCAGGACTCCACTTCTACGCCATTGGGGACATCTGCATCTGCAAGGACCCCTTCTTCGGCTTCAGGTAAGTGTTCAAGGTTTGGTAAGTACTCAGGATTATCTTCCACAGGTGGAGGCGACAACGTAACTTCGGCAGTGGTACAGGACTCTCCAGGATCAGGTAAGTGTATAGAAAGCATGGGCTCGGGATCGACAGGACTGGTAAGTATAGGCACAGGAGCACTGCTGGTCAAAGGTAGAATTGTGACAGGGACAACATGCTCGGAGTGGAACTCAGGTGAGTGGGTTATAAGGTAAGACGGATCCCATTCATCATCGTCATCCAGCAACTCAATAGAAGGATCAGCTTGCTGCTGACTACGGGTAACTGGTCTGCGAACAGGTGAAAGCGATGGAACATCAGAATGAGTAACAACAGGGAGGAACCCACAGGGCAGTAAAGGTCATGATGAAGTGTTCGAGTGGGAGCATGAACATCCTTTTCCGGTCTCACTTTGTATACTGGCAAATCGCCTGCACGGTTGAGGACGATGTATACATCTCGTTCCCACTTATCTTCCAGTTTATGTTTCCCACGCAGTCTCACGTTACGAACAAGAACTTCGATCACCGGCTTCCAAGCTCGATGGAGTCACACACTGGTCAAAGCGGGTTTTGTTTCTTGCTGCAGTTTTCCCAGCATTCTTTGAATCAAGTCGATAACTCTGTTCAATTCTGGAGCGCAGATTCTCAACATATTGCGAGTGCGACTTGGACTGTAGGCCTCGGACCGGTAACCCAAAAGCAAGATCCACTGGAAGACGAGGAGTGCGACCAAACATCAACTCGTAAGGTGTAAATCCAGTGACTTCACTCTTGGTGCAGTTGTACGCATGTACAAGCGGCTTTACGAACTCTTTCCGTCGTCTTTTCTGGTTGGGTTCGAGGGTCCCGAGCATGCTTAAAAGTGTCCTATTGAACCGTTCCACGGGATTTCCTCGTGGGTGGTACGGGGTAGTTCTTGTTTTTTCAATTCCGGTGACCTCACAGAGCTCCTTTATGAGTTTGGCCTCAAAATCGGGTCCTTGATCGGTATGAAGCCGTTCCGGGATTCCATAACATACAATGAAATGTTCCCACAGACAACGCGCTACTGTTCGTGCCTGCTGGTTGGGCGTTGGCAGAGCCACGGCAAACTTTGTGAAATGATCTGCAAGAACAAGGATATCCTTGGTGTTACTTTGATCTGGCTCAAGCGACAGGAAGTCCATACAGACCAACTCCAAGGGACGAGTGGTGGTAATGTTGACTAAGGGCGCAGCTCTCTCTGGCAGGGTCTTTCTCCTCACACACCGGTCACAGGTGCGAATTTTGGCCTCTACATCGGCAGACATCCGAGGCCAGAAGAATCTGGATCGAACCAAGTCTAATGTCCGTTCAATGCCCATATGTCCCATATCATTATGGAGACTAGTCAGTACCAGGGACCTTAGTTCCTCGGGCAGGACGAGTTGCAGCTGCTCTACTTCACCCTCTTGCCTCTTCCTGTACAGGAGCCCATCTCTCAACTCAAGGCGATTCAATTCCCGAAGTAGCAATGCAAGTTCGGGAAGCTCTTGTCTTGTTGTGGGAGGGACTCGTTCTCCAGTCTCCAGCTGATGAATGACTTCTCTAATGGAAGTGTCAGATCTCTGCTTGGCCTTGAGCTCTTGCTGAGACAAGGATGGAACGATTGGCAACCCATGTTGACTCTCGTTGATGTAACCGTCAGGGAGGACCTTGGCTGACATGCTCAGAGACTCGATGAGCGTGATGGAAGAGAAGTTAGAGGAGAGAGAGAGGGCAGTTTCTGATAAGACAGCTGTGGCAAATGGCAGCTACGACCTCTGGCGCAACCTGATACCCGGTTTCACTTCCATGCTCTTGGGTGAACTGGTGGATAAAATCAGTGTCGGAGGAAGCATCAGGTAAGGAATGGTGAGGACGTCGCGAAAGTGCATCAGCGTCTTTGTTCTGCTTGCCGGCTCGGTACTGGAGTGTAAAAGTGTATGTTGACAGTGCAGCAAGCCAACGGTGACTGGCTGCATCCAACTTGGCTGACGTAAGAATATATGTGAGTGGGTTGTTATCAGTTATCACCACAAAGTTGGCACCATACAGATAATCGTGGAACTTCTCAGTGGTTGACCACTTCAACGCCAGAAATTCCAATTTGTGCACTGGATACCTTGACTCACTGGATGAGAGGCCCCGGCTGGCATAGGCAATGACCCTTAGTTGACCGTCTTGCTCTTGGTAGAGGGCAGCACCGAGCCCAGTGGTACTGGCATCGGTGTGGAGGATGTATGGTCTCTTTGGATCAGCAAACCCCAGAATGGGGGCAGATGTCAGCTTCTCTATCAGGGTCTCGAAGGCATGTTGGCACTTCGGGCGTCCATTTCTCGCCAAATGGTTGTTTTGGATCTTGGGAGTTGGTTATGGTGGATCGCTTTCTGCACGGACTTGGCGTGTTGGAACGTAACCTCGTGTCAGATCATTGAGTGGCTTGGCAATGGCTGCGTGACCGTGGATGAAACGCCTGTAGTAACCAGCGAACCCGAGAAAAGATTTGAGCTGTTTCAGAGTTTGAGGAATTGGCCAGGATTTTAGTGCTATAATCTTCTCGGGGTCAGTCTCCACCCCCGCCTCAGATACCACATGATCCAGGTACTGCACGGAGGTTTGAAAAATTTACATTTCTCTGGGGATAACTTGAGCCCATAGTCTTTTAACCGGTGGAGAACACACAACAGACGTTCCTCATGTTCTTCCAGGGTACTCGAAAACACAACGAGGTCATCTAGGAACATGTGAATTATTCTCTTTGTGTTAATATTAAGGAATGATTAAACGAGTACATATATGCTTCTTTCCTATTCTGACTGTATAACATATGCTCAACTTCAAATGCCATAGGAGCATGTTAACCTTGTGACCCTTGTCTATTTAAATAAATGTGCTGTCTCTGCAAGGGCCCGCTTTAAACGATGGCCTAGACGTTGGGCTAGACGCTCAATTTCGGCAATTTTACGTAAGCAACAAGGATAGAATTACACCTGCATAAGAAGGGTCTCGCAGAAAGGGCTTTTCAGAGACGGGGGTTTAGGACCAGTTGATTCGAGGCCTGTACTACTCAAACCAAGAATAAAGATCTTCCTGTGGACCGCATTATGCCTTCTGAATTTTTGTTCAAGTGCCTTCAAAAACCCAATATCAACAGATGGTGACCGCCGACGTGATCAGTGATCCATAATCTTGGAAGTCAGGCCTCATCATCTCTTATTGTTTCTCCGCAAACCCCCTGAGAAGACATCGCAGACGCGCGTTTCAGAAACGATACGGTACGACAGTAGCCTTTTGTTCTAAAATTCCTGTCAATTGACTTAATGCTAAATTACAAATGTGGTGAATTTTTGGGGACTTTGTGTAATATTAAGTGATCATTTTGAACTATGAAAATGAGCCGTGTTTATGTTTATCACGTGAAAGAAAAGAAAACAGTGTAGTGCCGTATTTAGGCTTAGTAGATGAATTTTTGTATCGTGTATTATGCTACCTGGCACGTTAAAAGAGAGAAAGCAACATTTTCGTGTATTATGCTACCTGGCACGTTAAAAGAGAGAAAGCAACGGTTTTATAAAAAAAATTAAAACAGGAACTTTTAATTAAGTTTATATAAAAATACAGGCCCTACATATACATATAAAAAAGGATAAAAACAGATCTAGAATGTGACCCTAGAAAATACTATATGTAATACTACTAGTTTTTAGAAACAAAGGGAGCTCCAAGAGATAGAACCTGTGAGTTGCGCAACATAAACATAAGATAACCCTGCGAAGCAGGAGACAGGAGTAGTGGGTCTGGTCAGGAGTGGTTCAGAGACCAGTGGCTGCGTGGTTGTGGTCTTAAATTAGTGCTTAAATGTGCACCTGTCTGGCCTGTGCTGTAGACACTCAGGATAGTTTTGAGTGCTGGTTGAGATAGTGAGGTGGTTACTGGGTTTTGTGTGACTCCTGGTTGGGTGTTTGTTCATGAGGTTAGGTGGAGTGTAGACATTATTAAAGTATTAGTATAATGAATTAACTAGATAAGAATTTGGAAAACATTAGTTGTCGTTAAATGATAGTAGAAGGCAGGCTGAAATCAGGTAAAGTGGGACAGTGTTAAAAATCAAATTTTCATAAATGTATAATGTATATTTCATTCAATTAATTAATAGTAATTTATAAAGACACTGAAAGTATAATGTGTTAAAAAGCTAAAATATATTGCTATAATATAATGAACAGAGTTATTCTACACATAACATAGTTCCAGAGGTCAACTTGACCAATCACAATCCTTGTTTCATAATCCAGTAGACATTCAGCAATAAAACAGTGACAATTGTTGTGATTGGCCAATAAAATATTTTTATATAACAGATAAGTTTGTGTCTTAGTCAACCTGATGTCCCACTCTATCTGACTTTACCCTATGAGTAATTAAGTAAGTAATGAAAAATAAAACTGTTATTAAGGGAGAATATTAAAATTGTTCAAACTAATTTAATGTTGACTCTTAAATAGATTTCAAATACTATCTAAAGTTAAATTTCTGCTCTTTTTAGAAATCAGCCTAAGGACAGGAAGTGGGAACAGGAGAGAAGCTTTTTGGGATTTAAAACTCTTAGTGCCTACAGGTAGATTGCAGGAAATAGACAGTTCATTTAAACAGTGACCCAATCAAATTAAAACAACATCCACTTCATAATAAATAGCAGCTGAGAGGGTAAATATTAATATACCACAAATGTCCCAATTCACCACATTAAGTCAATTAATGGAGTTTTGGAATGGCAAGGCACTTGAAGAAGAGGCAGACCCGAAGAAGGCGCGAAAAGATCAGTCTGCAATTCAAGATATGGTCAAGAAATATATCAAGAAAAAGCTAATCCATGGGGGCAAAATGGCCATTGTTCCTACAGAGAGACAATGGGGAAAAATCAAGAATTACTACAAGGAGAAGATTAAGCAATATAAACTGAAGTCCACCAGAAATGCTATAATGAGGAAGATGAACCAATCAAAAATACAGAAGTATGAGAATGAGATGAATATGGCCAAAAAGATGTACCAATGGGCAAAAGAAATGAATGTAATGCAAGAGACGAGAAATTTGTCCTCCATCTTAGTTCTCAAACAAAAAGAGGAGGGTGTGATTTTAAAGGAGGAGCTCCAGAGAGACACTTTAAGAGAACCTGCTGTGAAAATATATCCAATATATCCAAAGCTCCCAAAGCTTGGAGAAGATAAACTACCACACAAATATTTCACACGCTCTAAAGACAGAAATTCCTGGGAAGAATCTGAAAAATCAGAAGAAGAAGATGTTCCCCGACTAGAGAGTACATTACGATATCCAACAAGTCCACCCCCAGAAGATGAAGGATGCGACTATGATGTGTCAAGAAAAAATGATCCCCCACCATATACCGGAACCACCGTGCTGCGCACGTGTTTAGAAACCACAGACTGGGACGCTATGAGGGCTGCCTCTGACAGTTTGGATGAGTACACGGACACTGTCACCTCGTATATCCACTTCTGCGAGGACAGCATTGTGCCATCACGCACCAGGGTGAGTTATAACAATGACAAACCCTGGTTTACTCCCAAACTCAAACAGCTGTGGCTAGCAAAAAGGGAGGCTTTCAGAAGTGGGGATAAAGACCTCTACAAGGACGCCAAGTACCGGTTTAGCAGGGAAGTGGGCACTGCTAAACTCCAGTTCTCTGAGAATATGCAGCAGCAGATTTCAGAGGACGACTCGGCTTCTGTGTGGAGGAGTTTTAGGAAAATCACCAACTACAAACCTAAAACTCCACACTCCACGGATGACCTGTCCCTAGCCAACAGTCTTAACGACTTCTACTGTCGTTTTGATGAGTCATCAAGCAGCTCTCACACCTCCAACTGTCCCAACAATAGAGACAATAGAGACAACCCGGACACTCATCCCCCCACCCGGTGCCCCACACCAGAGCCAGCGCCACCCATTCACAGTCATGAGGCAGATGTGAAGAAGCAGTTCAAGAGGATGAATGTCCGGAAGGCGCCAGGCCCAGATGGTGTCACTGCTGCCACCCTGAGACACTGTGCTAACGAGCTGGCCCCAGTGTTTACAGACATCTTCAATTCTTCACTGCAGGCTTGTCATGTGCCTGTCTGCTTCAAAACTTCCACCATTGTTCCTGTCCCCAAGAAGCCAAGGACCACCGGACTCAATGACTACAGACCTGTGGCTCTGACATCTGTGGTCATGAAGTCATTGGAGCGCCTGGTTCTTCCCCACCTCAAGAACCTCACGGCCCCCTCCTGGACCCCTGCAGTTTGCCTACAGAGCCAACAGGTCTGTAGACGACGCCATCAACATGGCCCTACACTTCACCCTGCGGCATCTGGACTCCCCAGGAACCCACGCCAGGATCCTGTTTGTGGACTTCAGCTCTGCCTTCAACACCATCCGCCCAGACCTCCTCCAAGGCAAGCTGTCCCAGATGAACGTGCCTGATCCTCTCTGCAGGTGGATCACTGACTTCCTGACGGACAGGAAGCAGCACGTGAGGCTGGGGAAGAATGTCTCGGACTCCCGGACCATCAGCACCGGCTCTCCCCAAGGCTGTGTTCTTTCTCCTCTGCTCTTCTCCCTGTACACCAACTGCTGCACCTCTTCCCATCAGTCTGTCAAGCTCATCAAGTTTGCAGATGACACCACGGTCATCGGGCTCATCTCGGACGGGGATGAGTCTGCCTACAGGACGGAGGTTGATCGCCTGGTGTCCTGGTGCAGCCAGAACAACCTGGTGCTTAATGCCCAGAAGACAGTGGAGATGATTGTAGACTTTAGGAAGCACACAGCCCCACTCCCCTCCATCATCCTGACCGACACCCCCATCACCACTCTGGACTCATTCCGCTTCCTGGGGATCACCATCACCCAGGACCTCAAATGGGAGCCCACCATCACCTCCATCATAAAGAAGGCCCAGCAGAGGATGTACTTCCTGAGGCAGCTGAAGAAATTCAACCTGCCAGCACGGACAATGGTGCAGTTCTACACTGCCATCATCGAGTCCATCCTCACCTCCTCCATCACCGTGTGGTATGCTGGAGCCACCACCAGGGACAAACAGAGACTGCAACGTGTTGTGCGCTCTGCTGAGAAGGTGATTGGTTGCGGCCTTCCATCTCTTCAGGACCTGTACACTTCCAGGACTCGGACACGTGCAGGTCGAATTGCAGCTGATCTTTCTCACCCTGGACATGGACTTTTTGACCTACTCCCCTCAGGCAGGAGGCTACGGTCCATTCGGACCAGAACCTCTCGCCACAAAAACAGTTTCTTCCCCTCTGCTGTTGGACTCATAAATAATAACACTCGGACTGGTCCCACCCCCCACTCTGCTTCTGTCACATGACCCTGTGTTCTCGCACCTGCCTGTTTTGCACTGATCACTGATACTCTTATACTCTATATTATTATACTCCTGTAAATTTGTAAATTTTGTTATATTATACTATAGCTTTATTTTATTCTATTATTTGTTGCATGTCAGTGTTTGTCTACATCCTGCTCCAAGTACCGCAGCAATTTCCTAATGTTGTGAACCTGTTCACTCATATGGCAATAAAACACATTCTGATTCTGATTCTGATTCTGATTCTAAAGCTCAGAAACACAGCATATCCCCTGCTTCTCAGATGCTATCAGATATCGATGTATGTCCAACCCCAAAGATAACTCATAAGATAATTGGAGGAGAGTTGGCATTAACATCTGTTGAAACACGTTCGAGAGAACTACAAGAAAAAATAGAAGCAATTCAAAAACAAGTGACTTTTCTGACTCATATTGTGGAAACCGAGAAAGAGATGAGGAAAAGTGATGAGGGGAGACACACGAGGAGGCAAGAAATAGACTTTGATCAAGAAGACCATGCAACTGTTTACCCAATAAGAATGGATGGCCAACAAGTAGTATACCAGCCATTTTCACTGAAGGACTGGAGTGCTTTAATGCTCACACTTCCAAGGCTAACCAAAGGTGGTGTCCCATGGATGAGAGCCCTGATAAAACAGACTGCCGGAGATAAATTGGGTTGGGGAGACATACAAGCTGCCATAACCAAAGCTACTGATGAAACAATTGCCGAAAATATCAAAAGAGCTGTGGAAAGGAGATTAAGGATACAGCTACGGAACAATCACGCTCTTCATACTTTCCGTGACACTCTAGGAGAAGAACTCAGACAAGATTTCCATGTATTGTCACTGATGAATTGTTGTCTATGCAGATGAGAGACAAAGAAGATTATTACAGCTACAAACAACGTGCCACTAATTTATATCATGATGTGACTGGAGAACAAATTGAGGCTGGTACTGGTATGGCTGTATTGCTCAGGTCCACTTTGATTAAAGGTATGCCTGGTCTGGTTCAAGATGCTTTACAGAGTGTAATGGGACTGTATAATAAATCGGAAGAAGAATTTGATGCACATTGCAATCATCAAATAAACAAATGGCAGAAAAATAAGAAGGAAACTGAAGAAAACAAACAAGCGTTGGAACTGGCTGCTATGAAATTGCGGTTGCAGAAATACCAAGGATGAAGACAGCTGACCAAATCCAACATCGCTGATAACAGTACACCAGAAGAACAACCGACCATCCTCCTCCACAGGAGCTCCAGGGAAAAGGGAAAAGAGAAGGAAAAGGAGAGTATAGGCCATGTTTTTGAAAAATTCTCAATGTGTATTTTTGACCATGCTAATTATACTTCCTATTGTTCTAGTGTGGTGGTACATTTCACATATCCATAGAATTACTGAGACTGGCCTCGGACAGTCAACAATCAAAATGATGAGCCACTACAACTGACTTCAATTCGGCAACAAAATACAGGTAAGGAACAAGTAACGCTGAACAGACAAAAAGGGACACTAGACACACCCCAAAGATTGTAAAATATTGCTATGAGGGACAAAGTTGTAACATACTTTTGATGTATGTGAAGTACTAGATTGTATGCTAAATATACCTGCTATAAATTATGTGCTAAATGTTCAAATTGTCTGTAAGGATACTTGTCTGTTAAAAGCAGATGCCTATGGACATACAGTTATAGAGACTGCCAGAGTTAAAACTGATCTACAGAAGTATTGCTAAAGCTTTAAACAAACTTAAGTTGTTCTACACAAAATTTCTTAGGAACTCTGGTGTGTTTGAAAATACTTGGTCAAATTGGCTTTATAGAATATTTGGATCTTGGATCGAGGCTGTAATGTCTGTAGTTACTACAATATTAACTGCAATTGCTATTTTACACAGGAAACTCCTACATCTCAGATTTTGTTACTCTCTATAGAGTCTTAAAGTCCCTAAGTATTGATTAAACTGCACTGTTTGACCTTCTGACTTAAAGAAGGTAAAATTAATAATTCTAAGGTCCCAGTAAGCGTTCCTTGTTTCTTATTTTGCTGTCCGAGAGTCATATATTAATTCATGTGTTATATTTGCATATGGGCTGGGATGTGTTATTATGGAAAACAGCTAAGGCTAAATTTATTTTATTCATGTATCAGAGTTTAAAGTTAAAATAGAACATTATGTGAAGATAGCTTTTGCTCCTCTGATTTTGATTTTGTGATCATAAAAATGATCAAAAGGGGGAAATTGTGAATTATTCTCTTTGTGTTAATATTAAGGAATGATTAAACAAGTACATATATGCTTCTTTCCTATTCTGACTGTATAACATATGCTCAACTTCAAATGCCATAGGAGCATGTTAACCTTGTGACCCTTGTCTATTTAAATAAATGTGCTGTCTCTGCAAGGGCCCACTTTAAACGATGGCCTAGACGTTGGGCTAGACGCTCAATTTCGGCAATTTTACGTAAGCAACAAGGATAGAATTACACCTGCATGCATCAGCAAGTGTTGTGTCCAGCTATAAGAAGGGTCTCGCAGAAAGGGCTTTTCAGAGACGGGGGTTTAGGACCAGTTGATTCGAGGCCTGTACTACTCAAACCAAGAATAAAGATCTTCCTGTGGACCGCATTATGCCTTCTGAATTTTTGTTCAAGTGCCTTCAAAACCCAATATCAACAAACACCAAAACTTGTTTGAGGTGAAGGTCAGCCATACATTTCTCCATGAGACGTTGAAATGTTGAAGGGGCATTTGTGACACCTTGTGGCATACGATTGAATTCCCAAAACCCCAAAGGGGTAACAAACGCTGTTTTTTCTTTGTCTGCTTCTGTCATTTCAATTTGATAATATCCAGATTTGAGGTCAAGAACACTAAACCACTTGGAACCAGTCAATGCTGAAAAGGACTCCTCCAGGTTGGGAAGGGCATAGGCATCTTGAATGGTTTGAAGATTCAGCTTCCGATAGTCAATACATAAGTGTATGTCACCATTCTTCTTGCGACGCGACAACAATCGGAGAGGAGAATGGAGATTCGCTCTCTCCTGTTACTCCGGCTTGAAGAAGGTCTCGTAAATGTTTCCGCACAGCCTCAATGTCTTGAGGATGGATGGGTCTGGGACGGTGCTTGAATGGGGTGTTGTCACATAATTTGATACTATGTTTGACCTTGTCTGTCCGGCCAAAAATCAAGATCATGGTGTGAAAAGACCTCGGGTATTTCGTTGAGCTTATTGGTGACCCTTTCCTTCCACTCTTCAGATATGGGTGAGTTGCCAAAATCTGGTTGGAAATGTTGCGGATAGGCTGGCGGGGATTTGACTGAAGCCGCATGGGACAGGATCTGTGGGGACAGCACGAGTGTTGCGATGGTGCTTAAGGGTGGTAAACACACATCCTGCTCCGATTCGTTTTTAAGAATGACTGGGACAGTTTGGGGTGCATGACTGGGGATCGTAATTAAACAATTTGTAACACACAACCCCCCAGCAAGTGGAGAGTTGGGATGTTCAAGGAGTGCACAGCAGCCTGCAGGTGGTGTGATGGCATGGACAAAGCCCTCGAGAACAACAGTGTGGCCAGCAGGGATGACAACTGGGGCCTTGCTAGAGAGTCGCACAACCCCATCACAGCCTGACTGTACTTGCTGGTGTCTCAGTTGTAGCAGTTGGAGGACAGCACGATAACCATGGGCTGCTGGCTGGAAACTGGCATGTTCACTCCCCAAGTACTGATCGTACAGAGGTTCCAGAGTATTCATCCCGATCAATACTTGGGACTGGAGTTCAGAGTGAGGATCTGGGACAACGAGTGCAAGGGTAGATATTTCACTGTCAATGCCAACAAAGTCTCTGGGGAAGGTGACAGTGAGTTCGGTGTACCCTAGGTATGGAACAGCTTGACCTGCAGCACCCTCGACTTGAAGGAAGTCGCAGAGGGGTTTCAGTGGCTGGCGAGAGAGATGCTTGTTATAGAACGACACAGGCACAGTGGTGACTTGTGACCCAGTGTCAAGTAGACAGTGACAAACTTGACCAGCAATTTTTACTTCACTGGTACACTTGGATCCGATGAGACCTTTGGGCAGATGTGTCTTTGGGGTTGGAATGGAAGGAGTCAGTTCTTGGCAAGAACCATGTATCAGATTCTTGGGACATTTTTGATCCAAAGCAGTTCCAGTTCGCCCCATAACAGGAACTTTGCTTAGTTTAAAGGCGGTTTTGGGATGAGTTTGATCTTCGCCAATTGACTTGTTTTTCAGCAAACTGTTTCTTCTTTGCGGCAACTAAGGCAGAGTTTGGGGATTATCACAGTGTGTTTTAATATGGCCATCTTCACCACATCTGAAACAGTAACCAGGCTTAGGTACAGAAGGTGGGTTTCTTTGTGGCTTGCCCACCCTCTGACCCTCACCATAGCGATGGCTGGATGGGGACTTGGCTGCAACAGATGGCTTGGAGCTGGACTGAGCGGCAGTCAGTGAGGCTAATTGTCGTTGAATGTCAGCCAGTTGCTTGGTGAGTTGTTCCAGGGTGGCAGTTGCTGGCTTTTCTTCCCCCTCAGCATAAGCATAATGAACATGGGTCATGGCTTTGGCTTTGGTGGGTCCTAGGTGTTGCTTCATTCTCAGCATTTTTGTGGCCTCACGGTCTTCCTCGGTGCAGAGCAACAACAACAGTTCAGCAAAGGATGGTAGATTGAATTTCCGCTGTTTAAGTTGGAGTTCGGAGATTAGGGTATTGTCCCAACAGCCTCGGCAGAATTGATTGAGCAGGTGTTTTTCGACCTCGGTGTGTGAGACACCCCCTCTCTTTACTGCTGAGCTAAGGGCAACTTGTAACCGCTGCAGGTATGACGACGGCTTTTCCCCTGCATCCTGGAATGTATCTACGAATTTTGCATAGAGCTCGTCTCCATCTTGGACCGTGCCATACGCTGAGTCGAGAATTTGGATGTAAACTGTTGGAGGAGTGTCGGGTTTAAGATGCTTGACCATGTCTGCAGCTGGAGGCAGCAGGCTTTCGAACATTCTCCGTGACCGTTGTAAGTCAGAGACAGAAGGATCTTTTAACATTAAATCCACAGTGGAACGCCATGTCTCATAGTCTGTTTCATTTTGAGGGCGTGGCAGTCGTCCAGAGAAAGCTCTCAATCGTTGAGTGGAGAAGTGGAGCATTGCACTATCCTCATTTTTGACGATATGCTCAACCACATAGCGCTGGACTTCCGGTGGCTTGAGGTCAGGCATGGGTGGCAGCGAGGATTTGGGTCAGCCTTGGGCAAACGCTTCATGTGGGTCTGGGGCAGGCGGCAGCAGAACGGGTGACATTCCCCTGGAAACAACAGGCATAGACATCATGTTAACAATATCTTCAGGGTGCTCTTTGACTGGCGCAGGAGCTGGCCCTAGCTCTGCGATGGAGTGACCAAGTAGAGACATCACATCTTTAAGGACTTCAGCGTAGTCCTTTCCAGTAAGTTTTGCAAGATTTTGAAGCTCAGACAGGTATGTATTAGTTTTAATTTGTTCGACTTGGGCACCGCAAATAGTTGAAAGTTCCGATATTTTATAGGTAACTGTGTTATCAAGGCTAACGTAAATATATGGCAGCATGTTACGCAGCACAACAATAGCAGCACCCGAACTAAATTCGACGACTTGTGTGCGATCGAATACAGACCCTGGCTGGTCAATCACTTCTGACTTTAGGATTGAGCCATACTTGCTCAAAAAACCAATCACCTCTTCATCAGTTTCCGTTTTTTGTAATGCCTTCAATGACCACTGCATTTGGGATTTTTATGCCAAATTTCTCAAAAATCTCCATCTTTGTATCTTTTGTACTTTTGACAATAAAATGCTCAATTACACGTACAGTTCTGCCTAATCTCTCTCCTGGCTAGCTCGCCACGAATTATGTAGCAATTACACGGCGTAGAAGGGTAATAAACCAGGTAGAACACTGCCCAAATACCAAAGGACCAGTATTAATGCTTATGTTGGGTAATAACAGAGTAATAACCAGGTAGGGCAGTATACACTGTAGGTAATAACTATGGGCTAGGAACCAGAGGACTAGATACGGCTCAGGGAGAGTGAAAGCAGAGACTGAAAAAGTTGCGTTGGTACCATGTATTGAGACAAATAGACAAAAGACACAACAACATAGAACACAATAAAAAATGGCCATTCAGTGATCCCAATATTTACAATGCAAAAAGGTTTTTTAGTTCAGTGAGGTAGAATATATATATTTACAAGGCACGACACTCAATGTTTGATTGTCCATAAAGTAACTGATCCGGGCGCACAGATCAATTATGGAAAGTACAGTTGAGCACAGTTCAGTGCATACGCCGCGACAGTTTGTAATGACCGAAATGATTAAGTCCAGAGGGAACAGTGTTTGTGAGGAGTGGGCAAATGGGAGGATGGTGGGGTCGTAGAGCTATGTGCGTCAAGGTGCGAGGGTTCAAATGCCGGCTATGCCGATTGCCCAAAGTCGAATAGCGGAGGCGGTTGGGCGGCTGTCGTCGTCTTGAGGAACGACGGACGGAATGGTCAGGTTCTGCGACGGTTGAACCAGAGTTGCCAGTTTGCGTATGGCCAGTCTCGGTCGGAATAAGAGATGTCTCTACTTGGTCTCCAGGACTCCACTTCTACGCCATTGGGGACATCTGCATCTGCAAGGACCCTTCTTCGGCTTCAGGTAAGTGTTCAAGGTTTGGTAAGTACTCAGGATTATCTTCCACAGGTGGAGGCGACAAGCGTAACCCGGCAGTGGTACAGGACTCTCCAGGATCAGGTAAGTGTATAGAAAGCATGGGCTCGGGATCGACAGGACTGGTAAGTATAGGCACAGGAGCACTGCTGGTCGAAGGTAGAATTGTGACAGGGACAACATGCTCGGAGTGGAACTCAGGTGAGTGGGTTATAAGGTAAGACGGATCCCATTCATCATCGTCATCCAGCAACTCAATAGAAGGATCAGCTTGCTGCTGACTACGGGTAACTGGTCTGCGAACAGGTGAAAGCGATGGAACATCAGAATGAGTAACAACAGGGAGGAACCCACAGGGCAGTAAAAGGTCACGATGAAGTGTTCGAGTGGGAGCATGAACATCCTTTTCCGGTCTCACTTTGTATACTGGCAAATCGCCTGCACGGTTGAGGACGATGTATACATCTCGTTCCCACTTATCTTCCAGTTTATGTTTCCCACGCAGTCTCACGTTACGAACAAGAACTTCGATCACCGGCTTCCAAGCTCGATGGAGTCACACACTGGTCAAAGCGGGTTTTGTTTCTTGCTGCAGTTTTCCCAGCATTCTTTGAAGCAAGTCGATAACTCTGTTCAAGTCGGGGCGCAGATTCTCAACATATTGCGAGTGCGACTTGGACTGTAGGCCTCGGACCGGTAACCCAAAAGCAAGATCCACTGGAAGACGAGGAGTGCGACCAAACATCAACTCGTAAGGTGTAAATCCAGTGACTTCACTCTTGGTGCAGTTATGCGCATGTACAAGCGGCTTTACGAACTCTTTCCATCGTCTTTTCTGGTTGGGTTCGAGGGTCCCGAGCATGCTTAAAAGTGTCCTATTGAACCGTTCCACGGGATTTCCTCGTGGGTGGTACGGGTAGTTCTTGTTTTTCAATTCGGTGACCTCACAGAGCTCCTTTATGAGTTTGGCCTCAAAATCGGGTCCTTGATCGGTATGAAGCCGTTCCGGGATTCCATAACATACAATGAAATGTTCCCACAGACAACGCGCTACTGTTCGTGCCTGCTGGTTGGGCGTTGGCAGAGCCACGGCAAACTTTGTGAAATGATCTGCAAGAACAAGGATATCCTTGGTGTTACTTTGATCTGGCTCAAGCGACAGGAAGTCCATACAGACCAACTCCAAGGGACGAGTGGTGGTAATGTTGACTAAGGGCGCAGCTCTCTCTGGCAGGGTCTTTCTCCTCACACACCGGTCACAGGTGCGAATTTTGGCCTCTACATCGGCAGACATCCGAGGCCAGAAGAATCTGGATCGAACCAAGTCTAATGTCCGTTCAATGCCCATATGTCCCATATCATTATGGAGACTAGTCAGTACCAGGGACCTTAGTTCCTCGGGCAGGACGAGTTGCAGCTGCTCTACTTCACCCTCTTGCCTCTTCCTGTACAGGAGCCCATCTCTCAACTCAAGGCGATTCAATTCCCGAAGTAGCAATGCAAGTTCGGGAAGCTCTTGTCTTGTTGTGGGAGGGACTCGTTCTCCAGTCTCCAGCTGATGAATGACTTCTCTAATGGAAGTGTCAGATCTCTGCTTGGCCTTGAGCTCTTGCTGAGACAAGGATGGAGCGATTGGCAACCCATGTTGACTCTCGTTGATGTAACCGTCAGGGAGGACCTTGGCTGACATGCTCAGAGACTCGATGAGCGTGATGGAAGAGAAGTTAGAGGAGAGAGAGAGAGGGCAGTTTCTGATAAGACAGCTGTGGCAAATGGCAGCTACGACCTCTGGCGCAACCTGATACCGGTTTCACTTCCATGCTCTTGGGTGAACTGGTGGATAAAATCAGTGTCGGAGGAAGCATCAGGTAAGGAATGGTGAGGGCGTCGCGAAAGTGCATCAGCGTCTTTGTTCTGCTTGCCGGCTCGGTACTGGAGTGTAAAAGTGTATGTTGACAGTGCAGCAAGCCAACGGTGACTGGCTGCATCCAACTTGGCTGACGTAAGAATATATGTGAGTGGGTTGTTATCAGTTATCACCACAAAGTTGGCACCATACAGATAATCGTGGAACTTCTCAGTGGTTGACCACTTCAACGCCAGAAATTCCAATTTGTGCACTGGATACCTTGACTCACTGGATGAGAGGCCCCGGCTGGCATAGGCAATGACCCTTAGTTGACCGTCTTGCTCTTGGTAGAGGGCAGCACCGAGCCCAGTGGTACTGGCATCGGTGTGGAGGATGTATGGTCTCTTTGGATCAGCAAACCCCAGAATGGGGGCAGATGTCAGCTTCTCTATCAGGGTCTCGAAGGCATGTTGGCACTTCGGCGTCCATTTCTCGCCAAATGGTTGTTTTGGATCTTGGGAGTTGGTTATGGTGGATCGTTTCTGCACGGACTTGCGTGTTGGAACGTAACCTCGTGTCAGATCATTGAGTGGCTTGGCAATGGCTGCGTGACCGTGGATGAAACGCCTGTAGTAACCAGCGAACCCGAGAAAAGATTTGAGCTGTTTCAGAGTTTGAGGAATTGGCCAGGATTTTAGTGCTATAATCTTCTCGGGGTCAGTCTCCACCCCCGCCTCAGATACCACATGATCCAGGTACCGTACGGAGGTTTGAAAAAATTTACATTTCTCTGGGGATAACTTGAGCCCATAGTCTTTTAACCGGTGGAGAACACACAACAGACGTTCCTCATGTTCTTCCAGGGTACTCGAAAACACAACGAGGTCATCTAGGAACATGTGAATTATTCTCTTTGTGTTAATATTAAGGAATGATTAAGCAGTACATATATGCTTCTTTCCTATTCTGACTGTATAACATATGCTCAACTTCAAATGCCATAGGAGCATGTTAACCTTGTGACCCTTGTCTATTTAAATAAATGTGCTGTCTCTGCAAGGGCCCACTTTAAACGATGGCCTAGACGTTGGGCTAGACGCTCAATTTCGGCAATTTTACGTAAGCAACAAGGATAGAATTACACCTGCATAAGAAGGGTCTCGCAGAAAGGGCTTTTCAGAGACGGGGGTTTAGGACCAGTTGATTCGAGGCCTGTACTACTCAAACCAAGAATAAAGATCTTCCTGTGGACCGCATTATGCCTTCTGAATTTTTGTTCAAGTGCCTTCAAAAACCCAATATCAACAGATGGTGACCGCCCGGCGTGATCAGTGATCCATAATCTTGGAAGTCAGGCCTCATCATCTCTTATTGTTTCTCCATAAACCCCTGAGAAGACATCGCAGACGCAGCGTTTCAGAAACGTCTGATGCGACAGTAGCCTTTTGTTCTAAAATTCCTGTCAATTGACTTAATGCTAAATTACAAATGTGGTGAATTTTTGGGGACTTTGTGTAATATTAAGTGATCATTTTGAACTATGAAAATGAGCCGTGTTTATGTTTATCACGTGAAAGAAAAGAAAACAGTGTAGTGCCGTATTTAGGCTTAGTAGATGAATTTTTGTATCGTGTATTATGCTACCTGGCACGTTAAAAGAGAGAAAGCAACATTTTAGTGTATTATGCTACCTGGCACGTTAAAAGAGAAAGCAACGGTTTTATAAAAAATTAAAACAGGAACTTTTAATTAAGTTTATATAAAAATACAGGCCCTACATATACATATAAAAAGGATAAAAACAGATCTAGAATGTGACCCTAGAAAATACTATATGTAATACTACTAGTTTTTAGAAACAAAGGGAGCTCCAAGAGATAGAACCTGTGAGTTGCGCAACATAAACATAAGATAACCCTGCGAAGCAGGAGACAGGAAGTAGTGGGTCTGGTCAGGAGTGGTTCAGAGACCAGTGGCTGCGTGGTTGTGGTCTTAAATTAGTGCTTAAATGTGCACCTGTCTGGCCTGTGCTGTAGACACTCAGGATAGTTTTGAGTGCTGGTTGAGATAGTGAGGTGGTTACTGGGTTTTGTGTGACTCCTGGTTGGGTGTTTGTTCATGAGGTTAGGTGGAGTGTAGACATTATTAAAGTATTAGTATAATGAATTAACTAGATAAGAATTTGGAAAACAGTAGTTGTCGTGATATATGTATAAATGTATAATGTATATTTCATTCAATTAATTAATAGTAATTTATAAAGACACTGAAAGTATAATGTGTTAAAAAGCTAAAATATATTGCTATAATATAATGAACAGAGTTATTCTACACATAACATAGTTGTAGACGTCAACTTGACCAATCACAATCCTTGTTTCATAATCCAGTAGACATTCAGCAATAAAACAGTGACAATTGTTGTGATTGGCCAATAAAATATTTTTTTATATAACAGATAAGTTTGTGTCTTAGTCAACCTGATGTCCCACTCTATCTGACTTTACCCTATGAGTAATTAAGTAAGTAATGAAAAATAAAACTGTTATTAAGGGAGAATATTAAAATTGTTCAAACTAATTTAATGTTGACTCTTAAATAGATTTCAAATACTATCTAAAGTTAAATTTCTGCTCTTTTTAGAAATCAGCCTAAGGACAGGAAGTGGGAACAGGAGAGAAGCTTTTTGGGATTTAAAACTCTTAGTGCCTACAGGTAGATTGCAGGAAATAGACAGTTCATTTAAACAGTGACCCAATCAAATTAAAACAACATCCACTTCATAATAAATAGTAGCTGAGAGGGTAAATATTAATATACCACAAATGTCCCAATTCACCACATTAAGTCAATTAATGGAGTTTTGGAATGGCAAGGCACTTGAAGAAGAGGCAGACCCGAAGAAGGTGCAAAAAGATCAGTCTGCAATTCAAGATATGGTCAAGAAATATATCAAGAAAAAGCTAATCCATGGGGGCAAAATGGCCATTGTTCCTACAGAGAGACAATGGGGAAAAATCAAGAATTACTACAAGGAGAAGATTAAGCAATATAAACTGAAGTCCACCAGAAATGCTATAATGAGGAAGATGAACCAATCAAAAATACAGAAGTATGAGAATGAGATGAATATGGCCAAAAAGATGTACCAATGGGCAAAAGAAATGAATGTAATGCAAGAGACGAGAAATTTGTCCTCCATCTTAGTTCTCAAACAAAAAGAGGAGGGTGTGATTTTAAAGGAGGAGCTCCAGAGAGACACTTTAAGAGAACCTGCTGTGAAAATATATCCAATATATCCAAAGCTCCCAAAGCTTGGAGAAGATAAACTACCACACAAATATTTCACACGCTCTAAAGACAGAAATTCCTGGGAAGAATCTGAAAAATCAGAAGAAGAAGATGTTCCCCGACTAGAGAGTACATTACGATATCCAACAAGTCCACCCCCAGAAGATGAAGGATGCGACTATGATGTGTCAAGAAAAATGATCCCCCACCATACCCCGGAACCACCACTAAAGCTCAGAAACACAGCATATCCCTGCTTCTCAGATGCTATCAGATATCGATGTATGTCCAACCCCAAAGATAACTCATAAGATAATTGGAGGAGAGTTGGCATTAACATCTGTTGAAACACGTTCGAGAGAACTACAAGAAAAAATAGAAGCAATTCAAAAACAAGTGACTTTTCTGACTCATATTGTGGAAACCGAGAAAGAGATGAGGAAAAGTGATGAGGGGAGACACACGAGGAGGCAAGAAATAGACTTTGATCAAGAAGACCATGCAACTGTTTACCCAATAAGAATGGATGGCCAACAAGTAGTATACCAGCCATTTTCACTGAAGGACTGGAGTGCTTTAATGCTCACACTTCCAAGGCTAACCAAAGGTGGTGTCCCATGGATGAGAGCCCTGATAAAACAGACTGCCGGAGATAAATTGTGTTGGGGAGACATACAAGCTGCCATAACCAAAGCTACTGATGAAACAATTGCCGAAAATATCAAAAGAGCTGTGGAAAGGAGATTAAGGATACAGCTACGGAACAATCACACTCTTCATACTTTCCGTGACACTAAGGAGAAGAACTCAGGACAAGATTTCCATGTATTGTCACTGATGAATTGTTGTCTATGCAGATGAGAGACAAAGAAGATTATTACAGCTACAAACAACGTGCCACTAATTTATATCATGATGTGACTGGAGAACAAATTGAGGCTGGTACTGGTATGGCTGTATTGCTCAGGTCCACTTTGATTAAAGGTATGCCTGGTCTGGTTCAAGATGCTTTACAGAGTGTAATGGGACTGTATAATAAATCGGAAGAAGAATTTGATGCACATTGCAATCATCAAATAAACAAATGGCAGAAAAATAAGAAGGAAACTGAAGAAAACAAACAAGCGTTGGAACTGGCTGCTATGAAATTGCGGTTGCAGAAATACCAAGGATGAAGACAGCTGACCAAATCCAACATCGCTGATAACAGTACACCATAAGAACAACCGACCATCCTCCTCCACAGGAGCTCCAGGGGAAAAGGGGAAAAGAGAAGGAAAAGGAGAGTATAGGCCATGTTTTTGAAAAATTCTCAATGTGTATTTTTGACCATGCTAATTATACTTCCTATTGTTCTAGTGTGGTGGTACATTTCACATATCCATAGAATTACTGAGACTGGCCTCGGACAGTCAACAATCAAAATGATGAGCCACTACAACTGACTTCAATTCGGCAACAAAATACAGGTAAGGAACAAGTAACAGCTGAACAGACAAAAGGGACACTAGACACACCCCAAAGATTGTAAAATATTGCTATGAGGGACAAAGTTGTAACATACTTTTTGATGTATGTGAAGTACTAGATTGTATGCTAAATATACCTGCTATAAATTATGTGCTAAATGTTCAAATTGTCTGTAAGGATACTTGTCTGTTAAAAGCAGATGCCTATGGACATACAGTTATAGAGACTGCCAGAGTTAAAACTGATCTACAGAAGTATTGCTAAAGCTTTAAACAAACTTAAGTTGTTCTACACAAAATTTCTTAGGAACTCTGGTGTGTTTGAAAATACTTGGTCAAATTGGCTTTATAGAATATTTGGATCTTGGATCGAGGCTGTAATGTCTGTAGTTACTACAATATTAACTGCAATTGCTATTTTACACAGGAAACTCCTACATCTCAGATTTTGTTACTCTCTATAGAGTCTTAAAGTCCCTAAGTATTGATTAAACTGCACTGTTTGACCTTCTGACTTAAAGAAGGTAAAATTAATAATTCTAAGGTCCCAGTAAGCGTTCCTTGTTTCTTATTTTGCTGTCCGAGAGTCATATATTAATTCATGTGTTATATTTGCATATGGGCTGGGATGTGTTATTATGGAAAACAGCTAAGGCTAAATTTATTTTATTCATGTATCAGAGTTTAAAGTTAAAATAGAACATTATGTGAAGATAGCTTTTTGCTCCTCTGATTTTGATTTTGTGATCATAAAAATGATCAAAAGGGGAAATTGTGAATTATTCTCTTTGTGTTAATATTAAGGAATGATTAAACAAGTACATATATGCTTCTTTCCTATTCTGACTGTATAACATATGCTCAACTTCAAATGCCATAGGAGCATGTTAACCTTGTGACCCTTGTCTATTTAAATAAATGTGCTGTCTCTGCAAGGGCCCACTTTAAACGATGGCCTAGACGTTGGGCTAGACGCTCAATTTCGGCAATTTTACGTAAGCAACAAGGATAGAATTACACCTGCATGCATCAGCAAGTGTTGTGTCCAGCTATAAGAAGGGTCTCGCAGAAAGGGCTTTTCAGAGGCGGGGTTTAGGACCAGTTGATTCGAGGCCTGTACTACTCAAACCAAGAATAAAAGATCTTCCTGTGGACCGCATTATGCCTTCTGAATTTTTGTTCAAGTGCCTTCAAAACCCAATATCAACAAACACCAAAACTTGTTTGAGGTGAAGGTCAGTCATAAATTTCTCCATGAGAAGTTTAAATGTTGAAGGGTCATTCGTGACATCTTGTGGCATTCGATTGAATTCCCAAAACCCCAAAGGGGTAACAAACGCCGTATTTTCTTTGTCTGCTTCTGTCATTTCAATTTGATAATATCCAGATTTGAGGTCAAGAACACTAAACCACTTGGAACCAGTCAATGCTGAAAAGGACTCCTCCAGGTTGGGAAGGGCATAGGCATCTTGAATGGTTTGAAGATTCAGCTTCCGATAGTCAATACATAAGCGTATGTCACCATTCTTCTTGCGCCACGACAACAATCGGAGAGGAGAATGGAGATTCGCTCTCTCCTGTTACTCCGGCTTGAAGAAGGTCTCGTAAATGTTTCCGCACAGCCTCAATGTCTTGAGGATGGATGGAGTCTGGGACGGTGCTTGAATGGGGTGTTGTCACATAATTTGATACTATGTTTGACCTTGTCTGTCCGGCCAAAATCAAGATCATGGTGTGAAAAGACCTCGGGTATTTCGTTGAGCTTATTGGTGACCCTTTCCTTCCACTCTTCAGATATGGGTGAGTTGCCAAAATCTGGTTGGAAATGTTGCGGATAGGCTGGCGGGGATTTGACTGAAGCCGCATGGGACAGGATCTGTGGGGACAGCACGAGTGTTGCGATGGTGCTTAAGGGTGGTAAACACACATCCTGCTCCGATTCGTTTTTAAGAATGACTGGGACAGTTTGGGGTGCATGACTGGGGATCGTAATTAAACAATTTGTAACACACAACCCCCCAGCAAGTGGAGAGTTGGGATGTTCAAGGAGCGCACAGCAGCCTGCAGGTGGTGTGATGGCATGGACAAAGCCCTCGAGAACAACAGTGTGGCCAGCAGGGATGACAACTGGGGCCTTGCTAGAGAGTCGCACAACCCCATCACAGCCTGACTGTACTTGCTGGTGTCTCAGTTGTAGCAGTTGGAGGACAGCCACGATAACCATGGGCTGCTGGCTGGAAACTGGCATGTTCACTCCCCAAGTACTGATCGTACAGAGGTTCCAGAGTATTCATCGATCAATACTTGGGACTGGAGTTCAGAGTGAGGATCTGGGACAACGAGTGCAAGGGTAGATATTTCAGTGTCAATGCCAACAAAGTCTCTGGGGAAGGTGACAGTGAGTTCGGTGTACCCTAGGTATGGAACAGCTTGACCTGCAGCACCCTCGACTTGAAGGAAGTCGCAGAGGGGTTTCAGTGGCTGGCGAGAGAGATGCTTGTTATAGAGCGACACAGGCACAGTGGTGACTTGTGACCCAGTGTCAAGTAGACAGTGACAAACTTGACCAGCAATTTTTACTTCACTGGTACACTTGGATCCGATGAGACCTTTGGGCAGATGTGTCTTTGGGGTTGGAATGGAAGGAGTCAGTTCTTGGCAAGAACCATGTATCAGATTCTTGGGACATTTTGATCCAAAGCAGTTCCAGTTCGCCCCATAACAGGAACTTTGCTTAGTTTAAAGGCGGTTTTGGGATGAGTTTGATCTTCGCCAATTGACTTGTTTTTCAGCAAACTGTTTCTTCTTTGCGGCAACTAAGGCAGAGTTTGGGGATTATCAAAGTGTGTTTTTATATGGCCATCTTCACAAAATCTTAATCAGTAACCAGGCTTAGGTACAGAAGGTGGGTTTCTTTGTGGCTTGCCCACCCTCTGACCCTCACCATAGCGATGGCTGGATGGGGACTTGGCTGCAACAGATGGCTTGGAGCTGGACTGAGCGGCAGTCAGTGAGGCTAATTGTCGTTGAATGTCAGCCAGTTGCTTGGTGAGTTGTTCCAGGAGTGGCAGTTGCTGGCTTTTCTTCCCCCTCAGCATAAGCATAATGAACATGGGTCATGGCTTTGGCTTTGGTGGGTCCTAGGTGTTGCTTCATTCTCAGCATTTTTGTGGCCTCACGGTCTTCCTCGGTGCAGAGCAACAACAACAGTTCAGCAAAGGATGGTGGATTGAATTTCCGCTGTTTAAGTTGGAGTTCGGAGATTAGGGTATTGTCCCAACAGCCTCGGCAGAATTGATTGAGCAGGTGTTTTTCGACCTCGGTGTGTGAGACACCCCCTCTCTTTACTGCTGAGCTAAGGGCAACTTGTAACCGCTGCAGGTATGACGACGGCTTTTCCCCTGCATCCTGGAATGTATCTACGAATTTTGCATAGAGCTCGTCTCCATCTTGGACCGTGCCATACGCTGAGTCGAGAATTTGGATGTAAACTGTTGGAGGAGTGTCGGGTTTAAGATGCTTGACCATGTCTGCAGCTGGAGGCAGCAGGCTTTCGAACATTCTCCGTGACCGTTGTAAGTCAGAGACAGAAGGATCTTTTAACATTAAATCCACAGTGGAACGCCATGTCTCATAGTCTGTTTCATTTTGAGGGCGTGGCAGTCGTCCAGAGAAAGCTCTCAATCGTTGAGAAAGTGGAGCATTGCACTATCCTCATTTTTGACGGTATGCTCAACCACATAGCGCTGGACTTCCGGTGGATTGAGGTCAGGCATGGGTGGCAGCGAGGATTTGGGTCAGCCTTGGGCAAGCGCTTCATGTGGGTCTGGGGCAGGCGGCAGCAGAACGGGTGACATTCCTGGAAACAACAGGCATAGACATCATGTTAACAATATCTTCAGGGTGCTCTTTGACTGGCGCAGGAGCTGGCCCTAGCTCTGCGATGGAGTGACCAAGTAGAGACATCACATCTTTAAGAACTTCAGCGTAGTCCTTTCCAGTAAGTTTTGCAAGATTTTGAAGCTCGGACAGGTATGTATTAGTTTTAATTTGTTCGACTTGGGCAGCGCAAATAGTTGAAAGTTCCGATATTTTATAGGTAACTGTGTTATCAAGGCTAACGTAAATATATGGCAGCATATTACGCAGCACAACAATGGCAGCACCCGAACTAAATTCGGCGACCTGTGTGCGATCGAATACAGACCCTGGCTGGTCAATCACTTCTGACTTTAGGATTGAGCCATACTTGCTCAAAAACCAATCACCTCTTCATCAGTTTCCGTTTTTGTAATGCCTTCAATGACCACTGCATTTGGGATTTTTATGCCAAATTTCTCAAAAATCTCCATCTTTGTATCTTTTGTACTTTTGACAATAAAATGCTCAATTACACGTACAGTTCTGCCTAATCTCTCTCCTGGCTAGCTCGCCACGAATTATGTAGCAATTACACAGCGTAGAAGGGTAATAAACCAGGTAGAACACTGCCCAAATACCAAAGGACCAGTATTAATGCTTATGTTGGGTAATAACAGAGTAATAACCAGGTAGGGCATTATACACTGTAGGTAATAACTATGGGCTAGGAACCAGAGGACTAGATACGGCTCAGGGAGAGAGAAAGCAGAGACTGAAAAAGTTGCGTTGGTACCATGTATTGAGACAAATAGACAAAAGACACAACAACATAGAACACAATAAAGAATGGCCATTCAGTGATCCCAATATTTACAATGCAAAAGGTTTTTAGTTCAGTGAGGTAGAATATATATATTTACAAGGCACGACACTCAATGTTTGATTGTCCATAAAGTAACTGATCCGGGCGCACAGATCAATTATGGAAAGCACAGTTGAGCACAGTTCAGTGCATACGCCACGACAGTTAAATGCGACCGAAATGATTAAGTCCAGAGGAACAGTGTTTGTGAGAGTGGGCAAATGGGAGGATGGTGGGGTCGTAGAGCTATGTGCGTCAAGGTGCGAGGGTTCAAATGCCGGCTACAAGAGCCTCCTACCAGCCCAGACAGAGAGTAGGAGTCGGGGTTCCTGGCAGGAATCTCCTGAGTTGAGTCAAGTTGAGGATCTTGTTGATTCAGTGGGCTAGAAGCCTTTATCTTAGCTTCGCCATCGGGACCTGGCCTGTGCAAAGAACAGGACCATGCAATGTAACTAAGTGCACATAATTCATAATATAAATCATTAAATAATAACTAGTTGTATTAAAATATATAAATACTTTCTGATATTCAACCATTGTACAATACACTAGACAAGTTCAATTAATTAATCAATCAAATAACCATAAAATGATTAATTAAATAACTCCTGAGAATTAAAGTGCATGGGAATGACACACATTCAATATAGTATAGCAGCTTAGTATTTAAAGTGCTTAGTGCATTTCAGTGGGATAAGTAAGACACAATGTTTAGCAAATAAAACTGCCACAAAGTGCATAATAAATAACTACACAACATTGGATAATAAAAGTAATAATTTCACTGTGATTACATTTAAATTGGACCAAACATTGTAAATGAAAATGCAGAAATCTGGCATAAAAGTAATGCTAACCGTCCCATAGGAAACAATGGGAGAGGCTAGGCTAAGCTACCCCATACAATGAATGGAGGACGCTAAAGCTAAGCTTGGCTTACCAATTCCGCCTGTTTCATCAAACACAAAGGCTCGCTTGAAGCACTTGGGCAATGGTAGTCGGCTCCTACGGGTTAACATTCAACACGGTCAGTTTGGCGACTTGTCATGACGAAATATGACAGAAAGAAGTTAAAACATACCTGTAGCAATCAATCATTTGTTTGTCTCTCGCGTGTCTGCCGCGCTTCCGCGCTAATATAGATAGCTAATTGGTTGCTCGCGGTCACATGATCAGACGCTACGCAGGGACGTAAAACAGAGAGCAATAAGCGGGACAAGAGAGCAGACTAGACACGGATTTGACACCAGCGTTACACTAACAAACAAACCGCTCTGCCTGGTTCACTCATTAGTGTCTGGAAACGTTAGAAAACAACTTACGGAGCCTTACACTTCCCTCTGTTGATTTCCCACTGCACATGAAAGCTCAAAGATTCGATTGTCGATGTCGTTTCTAATCCCATTTATTTATGAGTGAATTATATTTTTTGAAAAACGCTGTGGTTAAGTATTTAAATCGTCACCACAATATTGCAGAGGATGTAACAACATGAATAGGCACTGGGCAGAGCTTTCGCTTTGGCAGTCGATCCTTCTGTTCTTCATACAGAGATATTCAGAGGAAAGGACGCTATGGAAACTCTGTATTTGGCTACAATGATAAATCCTGGGCCTTACACCATGACAAAAACAGTTCATTTTGGTTTAACAAATTCCAGTCCCAGGTGTGGTTGGGTCCAGAATCGGGGTTTACCTGGACCACGGTTCAGGGGTTTTGGCGTTTTACAGCGTCTCTGGAAGAACCATGAGTCTCCTCCGCAGAGTCCAGACCAGGTTCACTCAGCCTCTCTACACTGGGGTCTGGATTGCAAATATTGGAACCACAGCATTTTTCCTCATATGACAAATATAAAATAACGGTTTTGTTCTGCACAGTTTGGGACATATCTGTACCTTTTATTTTTGACAAATTAGTCCCATGTTTAAAAGCCTCATGAGGACTCTCCAAAAAATCTATACCTTGATTTAGATCTAGGTATAGATCTAAATCAAGGTATAGATTGATTTAGATCAATCTATACCTTAATACGCCCCGCTGGCGGCGGGCAAAATACGCCCGTACTTTGAATTATTGTACATAGAATTAAGTTAGAATTTGTCAAACCTAGTTAAAGATGAATTGTTGGTGCAGTTTGGAAGATTCCAATACTGACAAGGTTTTCGCAAAGGGTCGGGCCGTGACCTTGACCTTTGACCCTGTGACCTTGAAATCAATAGGGAACATCCTTGACCCATGGGGTGTCCAGCCATGAAGTTTGACATTCCTAGGTGAGACGGTTGTGGAGTTAGAGCGCGGACAAGAAATTGTCCACAGACAGACGGACAGACAGACGGACGGATAATCAATAGGGAAATCTGGCTCTTGCAGTAGTAGTATGAGTATGACATCATCACATTCTAGAATCGGAATTCCACCAATCAGATTGCAGCAACAGAACTTAAAGACACTACAAAGCTTTGATGTGTCAAAGCTCAAAGAAGCAGAGAATGTGGGTTGTTCTCGCTTTCAGCAGCAGAACATTTGAGAAGAGAGTTCAGATCTACGGCAGGTAGATCAGGTGTGTCAAAGTGAAAGTGTTTGTGATCCAGGAGAGATGGCGCAGAAAACACTCGACCAAGAAGCCTTTTACTGCTCTGTGTGTTTAGATCTACTGAAGGATCCAGTGACGACTCCCTGTGGACACAACTACTGCATGAAGTGTCTTCAGCACCACTGGGACCAACAGAACCACAGCTACAGCTGTCCTCAGTGCAGAGAGAACTTCAGCCCCAGGCCTGTGCTGCGTAAAAACACTTTGTTAAGTGATATGTTGGAGCAACTGAAGAAGACTGGACTCTCAGCGCCCCCTGCAGACCACTGCTATGCCGGACCTCAGGATGTGTCCTGTGATGTGTGCACTGGGAAGAAGCTGAGAGCTGTCCAGTCCTGTCTGCAGTGTGTGGCCTCTTACTGTGAGCGCCACCTACAGCCTCATTATGAAGCTGCAGCGTTACAGAAACACCAGCTGGTGGCGCCGTCTCACAGTCTCCAGGAAAACATCTGCTCTGAACACGACAGACTGATGGATCTGTTCTGCCGCAGTGACCAGCAGAGCATCTGTTACCTCTGTTCTGTGGACCAACATAAGGGTCATGACATAGTGGCCTCTGCCTCAGAGAGGGCTCAGAGACAGGCAGAGCTGCCGGTCAGGAGGGCCCTGCTGCTCCAGAACCTCCAGCACAAAGAGACAGACCTGAAGAGGCTCCAACAGGAGGCCCAGGACATCAGACGCTCTGCCCAGACAGCAGTGCAGCGCAGTGGGGACAGCTTCACACCGATGGCCCTTCTCCTGGAGAAAAGACGCTCTGAAGTGGAGCAGCAGATCCGCTCCCAGGAGCAGACCCAACTGAGCCGAGTCCAAGAGCTCCAGGACCAAGTGCAGCAGGACGTGAGGGGGCTGAAGAGGAGCCTCACTGAGCTGGACACACTGGCCCTCACCCAGGATCATAACCAGTTTCTACAGGTCTACGCTTCACTGTCCACAGACACACAGAGCACAGAGCCAGACACCATTCACACAGGGGACCGGAGCTACTTTGAGAAAGTGACCAGAGCTGTGTCCAAGCTCAGAGACACACTCCAGCTCACTCTGAGTCCAGTCCATGTTTTACTGGCATCAGCTGAACCCAGCTCCAGAGACGACTTCTTACAATATTCTACAGAAATCACTCTGGACCCAAACACAGTTAACACCAGACTGTCTCTGTCTGATGGGAACAGAAGAGTCACAGTTATGAGTGAACACCAGAGTTATCCAGATCATCCTGATAGATTCAGTGTGTTGTGTCAGGTCCTGAGCAGAGAGAGTCTGACGGGCCGATGTTACTGGGAGGTGGAGAGGAGCGGGGAGTGGGTTCATATAGCAGTTTCATACAGAGATATTCAGAGGAAAGGAAACTCTGATGAATGTGTATTTGGTCACAATGATAAATCCTGGGCCTTACAGTGTGAACCTAACTGTTATTCATTTTGGTTTAACTCAGTCCACTCCCAGGTCTCAGGTCCTGTCAGTTCTAGAATCGGGGTTTACCTGGACCACAGTGCAGGGGTTTTGGCATTTTACAGCATCTCTGGAAGAACCATGAGCCTCCTCCACAGAGTCCAGACCAGGTTCACTCAGCCTCTCTACACTGGGGTCTGGATTAATACTGGAGCCACTGTACATTTCCCTAAACTCAAATAGCAGCTTTGTTCTTCACAATTTGGGCTCAACTTTGACTCTTATTTTGAACTATCTACATAAGACTTTAAAGTACTGTTAAAAAATCAATATCTAAATACAAATCAATTATAAGATTAATATCAAAACCAAATACTCATTTGATTCTGAAACAACTGTGACATATACAGGAGGAAAATTACCTCTGGTCTATATAAGAACAAAGAAAATGCTGTGATTTTGTGTTGACAATGATATTCTATCCTAAGACTTTATGATCGAAATGAAAAATTGTTCCTCTGCTTCAAAATGGAGTTTGACATTTTGGCCTCGTGTATGAATGCAGTCGTAGCTACATCACTGTTCATACTAGAATCGTTTGTACTATTACTGGATTAGAACTTTCTTTCACTTCAAATGTTCTTCTGTAAACTTCATCTGTGTTTGACTCTTCACTTTCGATCATGATGTAAAGTGATTTTCTTATTTCATGTAAAACTACAGCAGTGTGTTTCTGTCTGTGATGGAGCTGATGTCACTTTGAGAGGAGCAGAATCAGAACTGTAAATGTTGCTCAGGGAGAAAACTGTTTAAACAGTTCTGAGCATTTTTACACTGGAAATTTGAAACAATAAATCTGTAAATTCGTTATTTTTCCTGTGGATTTTTCTCTTTCAAAATCTAAAATTCATCGCAGTTGTGAAATAGTTTAGCACCAGTATTTACTGTAGGTGGAGGCAGGGGCGCCATTTGAAATCTTGGCCAGCTAATGAGTTCTGGTTAAGTCCTGGTTTAGTCCTGGTTCAGTCCTGGTCCAGTCATGGTTCAGTCCTGTTTAGTCCTGTTATAGTCTTGAACCCTCACCCACTAAACCACCCATACATTCATATTCAGCAGCAGCAGTGGGAGCAAGAGTAGTAGTAGTAGTAATAGTAGTAGTGGTAGTGGTAGTGGTAGTGGTAGTGGTAGGAGTGGTAGTTATAGTAGTAGGAGTGGTAGTAGTAGTTGTATAGTAGAAGTAGTAGTAGTAGTTGTATAGTAGAAGTAGTAGTAGTAGGAGTGGTAGTAGTAGTAGTAGTAGTAGTAGTAGTAGTTGTAGTAGTTGTATTATTAGGAGTGGTATTAGTAGTAGTATATTAGTAGTAGTAGTAGTAGTGGTAGTATTAGTATTAGTAGTAGTAGTATTAGTAGTAGTAGTTGTAGTAGTTGTAGTAGTAGAATTGGTAGTAGTACTTGTATAGTAGTAGTAGTAGGAGTGGTAGTAGTAGTAGTAGTAGTAGTAGTAGTAGTAGTAGTAGTAGTAGTAGAAATAGTAGTAGTAGTAGTAGTATAGTAGTAGAAATAGTAGTAGTAGTATAGTAGTAGTAGTAGTAGTAGTAGGAGTGGTAGTAGTAGTAGTAGGAGTGGTAGTAGTAGTATAGTAGTAGTAGTAGTAGTAGTAGGAGTGGTAGTAGTAGTAGTAGTAGTAGTAGGAGTGGTAGTAGTAGTATAGTAGTAGGAGTGGTAGTACTTTTATTTACATTAGAATGGCCCTGGTTACAATGGGTATCGCTGCTCTAAAGGAAGGGGGGGAAAACAGCAGCGATACCAAGATATGATAAATATAATAAAATATGATTATGCATTATTGGTCAAGGTCGGACAGTAGGCTGAGTGCGGAGATTACGCTGGAGTTTGAGCACATTCAGTTCATGTTTTGCCAAAATCAGACAGCTCCCGCCACATAGTCTGATAAGCCTGGCTCCAGCCTTCAGCTGCACAGCAGTGGAAAAGTACTGCACACAGTTTGGAAGCACAAAAGAGATTATTGCAAATACACAAATATCTAACACATGATTAAGACAAATATGGGATAATATACATAATTATTCTAACATTTCCCTCCTGTTTATCACATATTTGCTGGATAGAATCATTTATAACCACTTCTTTCGATTTTCAGCTACAAACTCATAGATAAATAAAATAAGCTTACACTCGGAGGTTTATGTTATTTACATAGGTGTGTCTTTTTCATCTCTGAACAATGTGGCAAAAGCCTCAGTGGAGTCCTCAACGTCAGAGTCACCATCAGCCAAAAGATGGATTTGAACTGCCCTGTCCTCTGGACCAGGGTTATTGCTGTGGTGATTAAGCGGTTGACTAGACTACGGATACAGGGAATACAACAGCATCCACACAAGGTCAATATTGCGGCGAACCACGGCTACTGAGATCAGTATTGAGCTCACGAGTGCTTTATATCTGCCAACCACACCCAGCCAGTCATCCCACATTGACTGGTCGATGCCACACTGCTCCTTCATGCACTTGTTGAGGTGCGAAGACCCTCTATTGCTTTGGTCAAGCTGCCATCGGATGCAGTATTATTTGGGATGAAAGTACAACACTGGCTGCCAAAATCGCGCACACGGACCCTTTCTCTGCCAAGAGCATATCCAAGGCTATGCGATTCTGAAATGACATCAGCGATGTGGCTGCTAGCTGCTCGTGCACTGCCTCAAAGCTGCTTGTGTCCAGTTGCCCAATTTCTGTACGTTGTAGTGGATGTAGTTTATTCGGCCTACATTTTTGTCAGGTGTGATTGGAAAAACTGCTGCAATTATAGGTATGTTTTCAAAACCTGTTGCAATCTGATCTGACAATTTGTATTCGTTGGGAACTCCTCTGGACACTCCTATTGCGTCAATATAAGTGGGATCATTATCTCCTAGCCACTTAGAAGCTCTTTTGTCTCTATGCCATTCTTGTGGTAATAGACTACTCGTTGCTTGTAATAAGTCCTGGGCCGAGAGGGGATAAATTTGTCTCATACATGTAACATAGTATAACACCATTCTAAGGACATTTTACCTAATATCTCCCCTGTGCCTGTCATATTAATACATGTATAATTCGCCATAAGAACATTTTTGTTAAACAATGGTTTTCTCTTTTCTAGGGGTGTGAGTGGATAAACTGAGTCCCAGAATGTACAGTTGGCTTGTGGAACAGTCTTTTGCATAACATCAACTACACAGTCTGGTGACATTGTCGCTGGTACCACACGAAGTATTGGTCTGGGCCCTAAGCATACAACGCAATCAGAATTTACAGCCTTTGCAGCTTGTTCTACCAGAAGCAACCAGTTGTTGTTTTGTCCTGAAATGCCAGTAGTGATTTGGAACCATTCGTCTGTAGGTAGTGGCCATTAACAATTTTGATTTTCATTTTTGTCCTTGTTTTCGGTCCTAGGGACAAGTTGTCAATGGGGGTGTCTGTTTTAGATGTATTAGAGTTACCTTCGGTAATATTAGGGCATATGGACAAAACAGTACATGGGTCTTCTCCACTCTTGTGTACACATAGGGCAAAACTAAAACAGGGGTGTTCATCATAATGTGCATAATTTATTCCCCGTGATGGTAATGGTAAAGTCATCGTATTAAAGTGCAATACTAAAGTTGGATTCCCATTTATCTTTTGCTTTCCCATAATTAGAATTTGAGACCAATTTTTCGCCATAGGGTTCCACCCATATGAATCTTTAGCCCATGTGGAATCAGTAGTGGAGAAGACGTCATCGGACAGTGTCAAAGGGGTATGAAGTAAGACCAGCAACGGCTGCCACAGTCTGTGCAATCATCCTTTCTACTAACCCAGTGCTTTGAGGGTGGTAGGCACAATGATTTTTAAATCAATATGGAATAATTTCCTAATGTGTGAAATTAGACTGTTTACAAAATGTGTCCCATTATCACTACAGATTCTCTCAGGTATGCCAAATCTTGGTATTATATCTTTACACAGCGCCTTAGCCACCGTCAGAGCATCTGGTGTTTTGGTTGGAAATAGTTAGACCCATTTAGAAAATGTGTCTACTATTACTAAACAATATTTCTTGCCTTCACTTTGATTTAACTCTATGAAGTCCATATGAATAATTTGAAATGGATATTGGGGTTGTGGAAATTGTCCTCACTTGGGTCTTAAATTTCCCTGTGAGTTGTGTTTTGCACATATCAGACATGCTCTACAAAACATTTTTGAGTAAGAATTGAACCCATAGGTTGTATAATGTTTCTCTATCTCACTGACCATCCCTCCTGTTGAGACATGGGTCTTACCGTGGCTCAATATTGCTGCCCATTTGTATAGATGTTTTGGAAGGATGGGTTTATTTTGGGGACATATGTAAATGCCATTTTTAATGTTGCTCCATTTTTTACCCACACTTGTATTTCTTGCTGTGGGCTCTGTTGCTGCATGTCTCGTAAAATATAATCTGTAACTGTGTCTGCCTTTCCCAATTGTAACAGGTAGTTTGTCTTTGCTGCTGCGTTCTTTGCTGTCTTATCTGCAAATGCATTCCCTAAAGTTATTTTATCTGTCCCATTAGTATGTGCTGCACATTTGCATATTGCTAGTTTCAATGGCAGCTGTACAGCTTGTAGTAGGTCCAGTAGTAGTTGAGCCTGTCATGGTCACCATTCCTCTATTCGCCCAGTTTTGGGCAAATGTGTGTACTGTCGCATAGGCGTACTGACTGTCTGTGTATATTGTTGCTATCTTATCTTTCATTAGTTTACATGCCTCTGTCAGTGCTATCAACTCTGCTGCTTGAGGTGAGTAACTAGACGATAAAGCCTCTGCTTTCAGTATTACTGTCTCTGTCACTACTGCGTAGCCAGTCTCAGTCTTACCTAAATCATTCTTGTGAGATGATCCATCTACAAATATTAATTCACTACCAGCAATGGGTTGATCCAATAAATCCGGTCTGCTTTTAGTTAATGTCTCTGCCAATTCCTGACAGTCGTGTACCTGACCTTCACCTGGCAGTGGGATTAAAGTCACTGGGTTCAAAGTTGTGCATCTTTCTAGAGTCAAATGAGGCTGTGATGGCAGGTTCACCATGCAGGAGACGAGCAGGGGATAAGAAGGTCATATTAGTCTGTAATAATAATGCTGAAACAGCATGTGGAACCTTTAAAGTTAATGGATGAAACAATACAATGCCTGCACTCACTTCTATTGCCATGGAGGCCGCTATAACAGCCCGAACACAAGGGGCAATGCACCTGCTACACTGTCTAATTTTGAGGAAAAATAAGCTATTGGTCTAAGCTTGTCTCCGTGTTTCTGAGTCAACACTGACGTCATAAAATGCCCTTTACAGTCCACCATCTGAATGAATTCTACTGTAATCTGGTAACACCAGTGCTGGACTTGACACTAATGTCTGTTTTAATATGCAGAATGCACCTTCTGCCTCTTCTGTCCATACAATTGGATCTGTCATTTTCATTTGCTCCTCATACATCAATCTCTGCAATGGATGTGTTATTTCTGGGTAATTTGGTATCCATGACCTGCAGTAATTAGTGAGCACTAAGAATGACATCATTTGTTTCTTGGTCATGGGTTTTGGTGCGGCCAGTATTACTGCTTTTCTACTGTCTGCTACTGTTCTTCCACCTGCACTTAGATTATGTCCCAAATATTTAACTTCTGTTTTACATAGTTGTACCTTGTTTTTGCTCACTTTGTGTCCATTTTCAGCTAGATACTTTAGTAATGCTAATGTGTCAATCTTACAGGTTTCTGTATCTCGTGATGCAATCAATATGTCATCTATATAAAGCAAAATTTGGCTTCCTCCTGAAGGATCGAATTTCGACACATTCGCTGACATAACCTGGGAGTAAATTGTAGGGTTTTCACAATAACCTTGAGGTAGTCTGGTGAAGGGTTATCTCTTACCCTCGAAAGTAAATGCAAACCAGAATTGTCTGTCCTTGTCAATTGGAATTGAGAAAAATGCATTGCTAATATCAATTATTGTGAATATCGTAGCATCAGGTCTTAATGAATTTAGTGATGTGTGTGGATCTGGAACACATGGAGCTCGTTGAATCACTGCACTGTTCACTGCTTGTAAATCCTGTATCATACCCCAGCCTATAGAGGGCGCTGCTTCTTTACTGGGAATATTGGTATGTTACATTGTGAGTCCATCCATCCATCCATCCATCCATCTTCTCCCGCTTAATCCGGCTGGGTCGCGGGGGCAGCTTGCTGCCCAATACTCATAGCACCTGACCCCCCCTATGAACCCCTCTGCAGGTGGTGAGCCCACAGGAGGGTGGACAACATGGTCCTTGATGTTAGTTCATAGGGGTGCGGGCATGTTTTGTGTTGATGGGGGAAACCCATCCAGACAGGGGGAGGAACATGCAAACTCCACACAGAAAAGCCCGGGCGACCCGGGGATCGAACCCGCAACCTTCTTGCTGTGAGGCCTGAGTGTTGCCACTCAGCCACCGTGCTGCCGAGTGTGATGACTCACATTGTGAGTCATCACACTCAATTATAACACCTGCCATAATCAGATCATTTATGACTGGTCTTATACCCTCAACTGCATCTGGCTTCAGTGGGTTCTGCTTCACACATGGTCTGTTCTCAGATTTTGTTCTTTTTATCACTGGTAGGGCCCCTTTAATAAGTCCTATGTCAGATGGGCTTGTTGACCACACCTGCTTAAGATTATCCTTGTCGACATAAAAAGTACCTATAAATACGCATTAGTGCACAGGACGACTTCAGAAGCACAGAGAGGAATGAGGAGGGAGGGGCTGAGGGATTCTCACATGCATGGGCTTAGGAGAAAAGTGGAACTTTGAGATGGGAGGAGGAGCACGAGGAACAGGCTGAGCACTACTCTGTTTCACGGTCCTCCACTAATTTGTACACACAAAAACAACTTTTAACAAACTACAAATTGTGACAAGACAAAACTACAAGTTGTGACAAGACAAAACTACAAATTGTGACAAGACAAAACTACAAGTTGTGACAGGACTCAAAGGAAATATCTCAAGGATCACAGTAATTCCTTATGCAACAAGCTTCTACAACTAAAAGTTGCGGTTACATACGAGGGTGTATCTCCCAGGAATTAGAGTGTTTTAGGTCCCAGAGTCTCGGTCACCTAGATTCCTTAATGACGAGTTGAATATTCTACTTCAACAGGAAGTGACTTTGTGACTCTGTTGCTTCAAATACTTCTCGTCAAATCATACAACACAGAACTTTCACACCATACGCCAAACTAAGTTTCTGGCTGACGTCAGGCCGAAAACTTAATCTGGTTGTGGTCTGGTTATGATGTCTCCAAAATGCTGACTCGGATTCTGTTCTCCTTTGCCTTTTTCTGACCTTCCTCTCTTTCTCCATCTACTCTTAACCAAAACTCTGTCTCTTTCATGCCATATTTTTCCATCTTTTTGGATCATTCTTTGCCTTTTCTTTTATCTGACCTCTGAACTCGACGAGGTCCCTAGTATTAAGTTTGCCCTTAAATCCGTGTCTTCCTTTCTATGAAAAAAACACTTCCTCTCTTTTACTTCTGTCCTCTCTACTTTCCTGTTTCCTTTTTTGTCGCTCCTCTCTCAGCTTTGCCGTCTCTAACCAACATCCTAACTCTGTTATGCCCTACTTACACATTTTATTCTCATTATTTTTGTCTTTTCCCTTATCTGGTCACGTGATGCCTTCAAGGTCACTACACTCAGGTTGCCTTTAAAATTATATTTTTCTAGGTATTTATTATATCCTGCATTTTTCGCCTCCATTATTTTATAATCCTTACATTTCAATCTATCTCTAGGTTTACTGGTTGTTATTAGGTTTCCCATTTTGTCACAATTTGGATCAGTCTGTAAGCTCGTAGGGAGGTCTCTAAGACTGATTTCAAGGATTGATTGGGATAGTGATTAATCTATTTTTGTGGTATTTCTCACTTCTACCCGTTAAGGTGGAGAAATCTTGTCTTTACATCCACAAAAACTCACTATTTACAATCCCAATCTTTTGGTATGAAATTAATAACCTAGTGGTTATTAACTTCCACTCACACACTCATTCACACTCCTGCTCACGGAATTTAACTCGAGGGACTCCGCCGTCCCTTATTTTATGGAATTTAACTCGAAGAGGACACAGGCCTGTACAATTCTTTGAAGCGGAACCAACTGTTCTGTGCCTATGCCTCTTTCTGCCATTACTTTTGCAAATTCCTGCTTTGATTTCTTCAATCGTGTCCTTTCTTTTTTGTCCATTGTGCTGGCAAGCATGTCTTGCCACCATTTTGTTGGCGTGGCTTTAGCTGGAGCCGCCATTTTGTCACTTCCGCAAACCAACTACGCACTTAACTCTCAACTGTCTTTTAGTCGTACAAAAGTGCACAAATTGTAACAAAATACGGTAAAATGGGTTCTCCCAACTCTGTTTTAATTCCCTACCGCGCTAATCGCAATTATTTCATCGCCATGGATCGCGTTAACGAGTTCCAGAGATCGACGGGGCCTCAAACCCAAGTGTTCGTACTTTTCACAGGCTCATTACACTCATAGCCTCTTAACCGGTTGACTCTAACCTCCCGGCGAGGGTACTCCAACCACCTCTTTTTATACGCCCGTTGTAATACGGGACGTATTATGGTCTGGCGCTGTCCGTCCGTCCGTCCGTCCGTCTGTGGACACTTCAAAGCTTTGAAGTCTTTGAAGCTTTGTCTTCATGAAAGATCTGAACTCTCTTCTCAAATGTTCTGCTGCTGAAAGCGAGAACAACCCACATTCTCTGCTTCTTTGAGCTTTGACACATTAAAGCTTTGTAGTGTCTTTAAGTTCTGTTGCTGCGATCTGATTGGTGGAATTCCGATTCTAGAATTCTATATACAATAATTCAAAGTGCAGGCGTATTTTGCCCGCTGGAGGAGCTCTTGTTATACGCCCGTATAAAAAGACAGGACGTATTATGTTATGGCGCTGTCCGTCTGTCCGTCCGTCCGTCCGTCCGTCTGTCCGTCTGTCCATCTGTCCGTCTGTGGACACTTCAAAGCTTTGAAGTCTTTGAAGCTTTGTCCGCGCTCTAGCTCGACAACCGTCTCACCTAGGAATGTCAAACTTCATGGCTGGACACCCCATGGGTCAAGGATGTTCCCTATTGATTTCAAGGTCACAGGGTCAAAGGTCAAGGTCACGGCCCGACCCTTTGCGAAAACCTTGTCTGCACTCTAACTCGACAACCGTCTCACCTAGGAATGTCAAACTTCATGGCTGGACACCCCATGGTTCAAGGATGTTCCCTATTGATTTCAAGGTCACAGGGTCAAAGGTCAAGGTCACGGCCCGACCCTTTGCGAAAACCTTGTCCGCGCTCTAACTTGACAACCGTCTCACCTAGGAATGTCAAACTTCATGGCTGGACACCCCATGGTTCAAGGATGTTCCCTATTGATTTCAAGGTCACAGGGTCAAAGGTCAAGGTCACGGCCCGACCTTTTGCGAAAACCTTGTCTGCGCTCTAACTTGACAACCGTGTAGCCTAGGAATGTGAACCCGCACTCTTAACTTGCTCATCGGTATGTGCCATAGAACGCCAGTATTGGAATCTTCCAAACTGCACCAACAATTCATCTTTAACTAGGTTTGACAAATTCCAACTTAATTCTATATACAATAATTCAAAGTGCAGGCGTATTTTGCCCGCTGGCGGAGCTCTTGTTCTCTTTATATTAACCGGTGGACTCTAACCTCCCGAGGGACTCCAACCACCTCTTTTCTCTTTATATTAACCGGGGACTCTAACCTCCCGGCGAGGGAACTCTAACCACCTCTTTCAACCATATGAATCCTGGATTTCTAAAATTTGGTTACTATGACACAGTCATTAAATGTACTTAAGGTACCTAGTCTTCAGACATTGGGAGAACTTTTGGCGTCGTTCTAATCGTTCAATCCACACATCAATTTTCAGATAACAACCACAATGCAATGTCTCCCTTTTCATTTAATCTGTCCAATGGAACATAATTCGTCTCAATATAGAGAAACAGGCAATGTTCCTTACCTTTTAGTTGTTTTACGGGCCCGTCAGGGAGAGACTGCAAAGCAGCGTGGAAAGAACACTGGTATGTTTTCCCGAGCGGGTTGGGAGCGGAGTCAGGCGCCACCTAGACTCAATGTTCCGTTATTCACGACTCGACTTCCCCCTTCAGCACGGCCAGGGTCACCATTTGAAGAAATATCGTCCTCTTTCTCCAACCTTAAACTCAAACAAATACAATCAGAAGGTGTCGCTGTTCAGAACTGAAATAGGGGACTCCAATTACTCGACGTCGTAACAAGATCTCCCTAGACGCATTTTAGCACATATCAGATTGAAGACCAGGATGCGTGAAGTTCAATTCAAGCCAATTTATTCCCTAACAATATTTCTAATACAGCATGCTGGGTTACTAGGTTCCCTGGGAAACCATCTAAGCGTGGATTCCTCGCAGAGCATCACCAAGCAACCACACAAATCCTTTCACCCAGGTATTTTAAACATTTCATCATGAATATGCAAATATTGTAAACGCCCCGTGTTCCGCCTCCTCTTCAACCCAGTATAATTCCATTTCATAACTTCTGCTTTGAAGCTGGTCTTATCGACATCCAGTAACTGGGAGTACTCTACTGTTGGTTTCCCATGAGGCTTATCTGCAACCAAGCACATAACTCGCCGGGTGAAGGTCAACAGTGTGTGTGTGTGCTGTCTACTTTTTAATGAGACAGAATGAAAGAAACAGAAAAATGTGTGCGAGAAGAGAAAGGATTAACTTCATAAGCCATAGTAAGACATTTGTTACAAACAACTTCATCATTTCAATATTGCAACAGCATATATGGCACAATGAAACAAAGTTATAACACTTCAAGAGCTCCAGGACCAAGTGCAGCAGGATGTGAGGGGGCTGAAGAGGAGCCTCTCTGAGCTGGACACACTGGCCCTCACCCAGGATCATAACCAGTTTCCACAGGTCTACGCTTCACTGTCCCCACACACACAGAGCACAGAGCCAGACACCATTCACACAGGGGACTGGAGCTACTTTGAGGAAGTGACCAGAGCTCACTCCAGCTCACTCTGAGTCCAGTCCAGGTTTTACTGGCACCAGCTGAACCCAGCTCCAGAGGCGACTTCTTACAATATTCTACAGAAATCACTCTGGACCCAAACACAGTTCACACAGGACTGTCTCTGTCTGATGGAAACAAAGAGTCACACTTTTGGGCAAAGACCAGAGTTATCCACATCATCCTGAAAGGTTCAGTTTGTGGCAGGTCCTGAGTAGAGAGAGTCTGATGGGCCAATGTTACTGGGAGGTGGAGTGGAGCTGGAGGAAGGGTGTTCGTGTAGCAGTTTCATACAGAGATATTCAGAGGAAATGAATCTCTAATGAATGTGCATTTGGAAACAATGATAAATCCTGGGCCTTACACTGTGACACAAACAGGTATTCATTTTTCTTTAACAAAGTCTCTTCCAAGGTCTCAGGTCAGGTCTCAGGTCGGGTGAGGACCAGAATCGGGGTTTACCTGGACCACAGTGCAGGGGTTTTGGCGTTTTATGGTATCTCTGGTGTATCTACCATGAGCCTCCTCCACAGAGTCCAGACCAGGTTCACTCAGCCTCTCTACGCTGGGGTCTGGATTGGTGAAATTGGAACAATGGCACATTTCCTAAACTCAAATCAAGTGCTTTTTGTCCACAGTTTGGGTTCCTTTTAATTTTTAGTTCTATGTTGACAGACTCATTATGAAGGTTTATAATAAAATATTCCTCAAACATTTGTGAATGAAACAAAACAATATCCCAGGTCTGTGTCTAAGGCGAGAACAACATTAGATCAAGGCTACAGGCTCACAAGAGTCAGTGTCATGTCATTTAGCACCTTTGAACTTTCTTTCACGTCACATGTTATTCCTAAGACTGATCAGATTGTGGTTCTGCTGGTCTGTCACACTGTTATTAAACTAATTGCAGTGGAGGCTGTGCCCTCACTTGTCTGTTACACCTTTTTCTTGGTTGTTTGTTTCCTTGTAAACATTTTATAAAAGCATATTTGTAATTTGTCAGAATAAAAGTGTATTTATGATTAAAACTGCAATTATAGTTTCATGAAGACTGAGTTCACTGTGTTTTATTTCAGACACATCCAGGAGCTTTGGCGTTTGAGAGACTGAACTACAGTCTTCACGATCTGCAAAGACACGAGTTTTAAAATAGTCTCAAAACTGTCAGATTGTAGATTTCTTGACCTGGTTTATGGTTCATATCTCTGAATTTACTAGTGTCACGTGAAACAACGTCTTCTCTGTCTGTATAAATGAACAAAAACACACATCACATTCATACTAGGTGATGTGGGTGAAGTGTCTTGCTTGAGAACACAACGAAAACCTTTGGTGCCTTTCTGTGGTACCAGGAATTACCAGTGGTCTCCCATTCAAGGACCATCCAGGCCCTGCCCTTTGCTTCATGAGAGGCGAGGAGGTTCTGCACTCTGTCAGTCTGGGATCACAAAACAAGGAACTTCATGACCTTTATTTGCATCTGATTGGTCGAAGCTTCTCAACAAGTCGAGTAATCAAACATTTGTGTCGCCCTGTTTGTTTTGGGGTTCACCCCCTATTTCGACACACCGCCTCTCCGACACCCCGCCACTCCGATAACCCCCACTCCGACATCCCTCCACTCCAACATCCCTCCACTCCGATTACCCCCACTCCGATAACCCCCACTCCGACATCCCCACTCCGACATCCCCACTCCGATAACCCCACTCCGACATCCCCCACTCCGACATCCCCCACTCCGATAACCCCACTGCGACATCCCCACTCCGACATCCCCACTCCGATAACCCCCCACTCCGACATCCCTCCACTCCGGCATCCCCACTCCGACATCCCCCCACTCCGATAACCCCCCACTCCGACATCCCCCCACTCCGATAACCCCCCACTCCGACATCCCCTCACTCCCACATCCCCTCACTCCGACATCGCCTCACTCCGACATCCCTCCACTCCGACATCCCCCCACTCCGAAATCCCTCCACTCCGAAATCCCCCCACTCCGACAGCCCTTTTAGTCCTGATTTAGACCTGGTTTTAGTCTTGGTTTAGACCTGGTTTCGACCTGCTTTGTGTCCTGATTTAGACCCGTTTTAGTCCCGACTTAGTCGGATTTAGACCTGGTTTTAGTCCGGGTTTAGACCTGGGTTAGACCTGCTGTTAGTCCTGATTTAGACCTGGTTTGAGTCCGGGTTTAGACCTGGTTTCGACCTGCTTTTAGTCGTGATTTAGACCTGGTTTTAGTCCCGACTTAGTCCTGATTTAGACCTGGTTTAGTCCTGATTAAGATCTGGTTTAGACCTTGTATAGACCTGGTTTTGGTCCTGGTATAAACCTGCTTTTAAACCAGGACTAAACCAGGTCCATACCAGGACTAACACCAGGTCTAAATCAGCACTAAACCAGGACTAAACCAGGACTAAACCAGGACTAAACCAGGTCTAAACCAGGACTAAACCAGGACTAAACCAGGTCTAAAACTAAACCAGGTCTAAAATCAGAACTCAAACCAGGTCTAAACCAGGTCTAAACCAGGACCAAACCAGGTCTAAACCAGAACTAAACCAGGACTAAACCAGGTCTAAACCAGGACCAAACCAGGTCTAAACCAGGACTGAACCAGGACTAAACTAGGACTGGACCAGGACTAAACCAGGACTGAACCAGGACTAAACTAGGACTAAACCAGGACTAAACCAGAACTAAACCAGGACTAAACCAGGCCACTCCCACAATTAGACGTCAATGTCGGAGTAGCGATGTGTCGGAATAGCGGCCTGTAACCGTTTGTTTTGGTCGGTCTGGACGTTTCACCTTTGGCTTCTGCACAAACCTCGATGCTGCGAAGTGATTCCAAGGGTTTCTCATCAGTTCTTGAGCTGTGAACTCACAAATATCTTCCTGTGCAAGGTTAGTGACCGTTGTAATTTCGAGGGACTTTAAGCCGTGAGATTTATATTGCAGGTTTGTGAAGCCACTACCAAACAAATAACGATAAAGTTCGACGTTTGTGGATTTCTAATTTGGATATTTCTTTCAAGAACTTCCATAGAGTTCCATAGACCTTTGTTCACCATCAGGGATCATGACAACATCAAATTCGACTATTTGAATGCAGCCTTTTGTATTAGCCTAGTGCTGTACGTCCTCAGCTTCTTAGGACATTGGGACAGCGTTGTCCATTCCCGTCTAATCAAGCCCAGAATTTCTGTAGTAGGGAGCATTATACCTGAGATGATGTAGGCCAAAATAACAAGGACTGAGCTGACACATTACAGAAGTGTAATTTATAGTTAAAGAGGGGATAATACTCGTCTGCTAATAGACGCATATTCTAGGGTGGCCAGATTTACAAAATTAAAAACTGGGACACACTCAGGTTGGGATGGTAGGTATACATAACATTGTGGAAAAAAGCGTGTAGCATTGTCCATTCTTTACTCACGTGTGGGTCAGTGTATAATCTGAGACCAAAAAAAAAAAAAAAAAGAGAACTGCAGTCTTCTGTATTTAGGCTAAACAAATGCAATTTATGCTCGTCAGATTCAAAACTGAAATAGTCCCATTTTAGCCCTAGTTTAGTCCTGGTTTAGACCTGAAATAGACCTGATATAGTCCTGGTTTAGACCTGATATAGTCCTGGTTTAGTCCTAGTTTAGACCTGGTTTAGACCTGAAATAGACCTGATATAGTCCTGGTTTAGACCTGATATAGTCCTGGTTTAGTCCTAGTTTAGACCTGGTTTAGACCTGAAATAGACCTGATATAGTCCTGGTTTAGACCTGATATAGTCCTGGTTTAGTCCTAGTTTAGACCTGGGTAAAAGGGACGTCTGGTCACTCATATTCAAATGTTTTATAAGTTTCACTTTCATTTTTAGCGCTATGAATTCCCCTCCCTTTGCTCTCCAAGCTAAGTTACTCCCCCTTCAGAGCACTGTCATAAGAAAATCTGTCACCATTCCTCTAATGAAACTCCTGCACATCACATCAGGTTTGTGAAGTTGTCGTGTATTGTTTCGCATCCTGCTGTATATTCATGGAGAGTGACGTAGGCCTGTGTGCTGAAGATTGGACAGAATCTTATTGCTCACCATAAGGAGGGTTGGGTTTGGTCTGGGAGAGGCGTGGATCTCTGTTTGCTGTGATTATTTGGGTTTGCTGTGCACTTATAGTTCTTTAAAAGGACACAGACTGGACTAACTGGATCACTCAGGAGGAAAAAGAGGGAACTGAACCGTTGGTGGAAGTGGAAGTGAAGTGGACACAGTTGGATCAAGGAGACAGATGAGACACAGCAGAGGAACAAAGAGCCTGTGGGTGAAGCCGGCTGACACCAGAAAGCCTGATCTAAAGTTGTGCACATGAGGCTTTCTTTAGCGTCTGTCCTGTCAGCTCACTGAGGGCTCCTTCTCGTCCAGCACCTGCAGTGGAGGAGTGCGGTGGAGACTGTGGTGCAGATGTGTGGAACTTAGCCAGGACAATAATGGTAAGAGAGACTCAAAGCATGAAAAATTAAACCTGTTCTACAAGTGAAGGTTAGGTTCAAGATTCTGAATTCTGGTTTTAACTCAGGCCTTTCATTTTTGCTGTTCACAAACTATTTCATGAGCAGCTACAAGATTAAACGGGTTCAAGTCAATGAGCGATCAACAAATATGTGAGTGGAGCTTTATTTAGACAACTTTAGTTTACTGAAGATCTAGTTTATCATGTTCACTGGACAAGCATGAAGAGTGTTAATACCAATTTAAATGTGTAAATTACATTTAGAACCATTATTGACTTAAGTTGAACTCCTGTACGTTTGAAGTTAAAGTCCGTTGCTCGAGGAGGTGGAATTCTGTCAGAAGCCAAAAAACGGCACAGATCAGTGTTTCCTCGGCGGAGATCTCACTGTGGCACTGAGTCTGTCAAGGCAACAAACTAGTGTAGTGATGGGGGCAAGTTCTGAACTTCCACGTAAAAAGTTCTGAACTTCCACGTAAAACACCAATTTGCTTCACACTGAAGAAGCTGAACACCACTTTAACCCATCTGACAACAGCCACGAGTCTAACAAACCAAACGCTCTGCCTGGTTCACTCATTAGTGTCTGGAAACGTTAGAAAACAACTTACGGAGCCTTACACTTCCCTCTGTTGATTTCCCACTGCACATGAAAGCTCACAGATTCGATTGTCGATGTCGTTTCTAATCCCATTTATTTATGAGTGAATTATATTTTTGAAAAACAGCTGTGGTTAAGTATTTAAATCGTCACCACAATATTGCAGAGGATGTAACAACATGAATAGGCACTGGGCAGAGCTTTCTCGCTTTGGCAGTCGATCCTTCTGTTCTGACCCCAAACTAAAGTCTTGCTCTAAAATCACATGTGAGTTTGTTATTGCAGGAAAAGACTCCGCCAGAAGCAACAAGTCAGGATCCACTACTGACTGTGAACAAGAGAAACTGAAGTTGGTGAAATAAAATGGCTCAAGGGAATGTATTATTTAGTGTTTTCAAACTTTTACTCTGAGGAAGTGACCAGAGCTGTGTCCAAACTGTCTCTGTCTGATGGAAACAGAAGAATCACAGTTATGAGAGAACACCAGAGTTATCCAGATCATCCAGACAGATTCAGAGTCTATAGACTGGTCCTGAGCAGAGAGAGTCTGACGGGCTGAGGTGGAGTGGAGCTGGGATTGGGTTTGTAGATGTTTCATACAGAGATATTCAGAGGAAAGGACGCTATGGAAACTCTGTATTTGGCTACAATGATAAATCCTGGGCCTTACACCATGACAAAAACAGTTCATTTTGGTTTAACAAATTCCAGTCCCAGGTCTGGTTGGGTCCAGAATCGGGGTTTACCTGGACCCACGGTTCAGGGTTTTGGCGTTTTACAGCGTCTCTGGAAGAACCATGAGTCTCCTCCGCAGAGTCCAGACCAGGTTCACTCAGCCTCTCTACACTGGGGTCTGGATTGCAAATATTGGAACCACAGCATTTTTCCTCATATGACAAATATAAAATAACAGTTTTGTTCTGCACAGTTTGGGACATATCTGTACCTTTTATTTTTGACAAATTAGTCCCATGTTTAAAAGCCTCATGAGGACTCTCCAAAAAATCTATACCTTGATTTAGATCTAGGTATAGATCTAAATCAAGGTATAGATTGATTTAGATCAATCTATACCTTAATACGCCCGCTGGTGGGCAAAAATCTGCCCGTACTTTGAATTATTGTATGTAGAATTAAGTTAGAATTTGTCAAACCTAGTTAAAGATGAATTGTTGGTGCAGTTTGGAAGTTTGACATTCCTAGGTGAGACGGTTGTGGAGTTAGAGCGCGGACAAGAAATTGTCCACGGACAGACGGACAGACGGACAGACAGACGGACGGATAATCAATAGGGAAATCTGGCTCTTGCAGTAGGAGTATGAGTATGACATCATCACATTCTAGAATCGGAATTCCACCAATCAGATCGCAGCAACAGAACTTAAAGACACTACAAAGCTTTGATGTGTCAAAGCTCAAAGAAGCAGAGAATGTGGGTTGTTCTCGCTTTCAGCAGCAGAACATTTGAGAAGAGAGTTCAGATCTACGGCAGGTAGATCAGGTGTGTCAAAGTGAGTGTTTGTGATCCAGGAGAGATGGCGCAGAAAACACTCGACCAAGAAGCCTTTTCCTGCTCCGTGTGTTTAGATCTACTGAAGGATCAGTGGCGACTCCTGTGGACACAACTACTGCATGAAGTGTCTTCAGCACCACTGGGACCAACAGAACCACAGCTACAGCTGTCCTCAGTGCAGAGAGAGCTTCAGCCCCAGGCCTGTGCTGCGTAAAAACACTTTGTTAAGTGATTTGGTGGAACAACTGAAGAAGACTGGACTCTCAGCGCCCCCTGCAGACCACTGCTATGCCGGACCTCAGGATGTGTCCTGTGATGTGTGCACTGGGAAGAAGCTGAGAGCTGTCCAGTCCTGTCTGCAGTGTGTGGCCTCTTACTCTGAGCGCCACCTACAGCCTCATTATGAAGCTGCAGCGTTACAGAAACACCAGCTGGTGGCGCCGTCTCACAGGCTCCAGGAAAACATCTGCTCTGAACACAACAAAGTGATGGAGCTGTTCTGCCGCAGTGACCAGCAGCTGCTCTGCTCCTTCTGCTCTGTGGACCAACATAAGGGTCATGACATAGTGGCCTCTGCCTCAGAGAGGCCTCAGAGACAGGCAGAGCTGCCGGCCAGGAGGGCCCTGCTGCTCCAGAGTCTCCAGCACAAAGAGACAGACCTGAAGAGGCTCCAACAGGAGGCCCAGGATATCAGACGCTCTGCCCAGACAGCAGTGCAGGCGCCAGCGGGACAGCTTCACACAGATGGCCCTTCTCCTGGAGAAAAGACGCTCTGAAGTGGAGCAGCAGATCCGCTCCCAGGAGCAGACCCAACTGAGCCGAGTCCAAGAGCTCCAGGACCAAGTGCAGCAGGACGTGAGGGGGCTGAAGAGGAGCCTCACTGAGCTGGACACACTGGCCCTCACCCAGGATCATAACCAGTTTCTACAGGTCTACGCTTCACTGTCCCCACACACACAGAGCACAGAGCCAGACACCATTCACACAGGGGACCGGAGCTACTTTGAGGAAGTGACCAGAGCTGTGTCCAAGCTCAGAGACACACTCCAGCTCACTCTGAGTCCAGTCCAGGTTTTACTGGCACCAGCTGAACCCAGCTCCAGAGACGACTTCTTACAATATTCTACAGAAATCACTCTGGACCCAAACACAGTTAACACAGGACTGTCTCTGTCTGATGGGAACAGAAGAGTCACAGGTATGAGTGAAGACCAGAGTTATCCAGATCATCCTGATAGATTCAGTGTGTTGTGGCAGGTCCTGAGCAGAGAGAGTCTGACGGGCCGATGTTACTGGGAGGTGGAGTGGAGCTGGAGGAAGGGTGTTCGTGTAGCAGTTTCATACAGAGATATTCAGAGGAAAGGAATCTCTAATGAATGTGCATTTGGACACAATGATAAATCCTGGGCCTTAGAGTGTGAACCTAACTGTTATTCATTTTGGTTTAACTCAGTCCAGTCCCAGGTCTCAGGTCCTGTCGGTTCTAGAATCGGGGTTTACCTGGACCACGGTTCAGGGTTTTTGGCATTTTACAGCATCTCTGGAAGAACCATGAGCCTCCTCCACAGAGTCCAGACCAGGTTCACTCAGCCTCTCTACGCTGGGGTCTGCATTTATCCTGGATCCACTGCACATTTCCCTAAACTCAAATAGCAGCTTTGTTCTTCACAATTTGGGCTCAACTTTGACTCTTATTTTGAACTATCTACATAAGACTTTAAAGTACTGTTAAAAAAATCAATATCTAAATACAAATCAATTATAAGATTAATATCAAAACCAGATACTCATTTGATTCTGAAACAACTGTGACATATACAGGAGGAAAATTACCTCTGGTCTATATAAGAACAAAGAAAATGCTGTGATTTTGTGTTGACAATGATATTCTATCCTAAGACTTTATGATCGAAATGAAAAATTGTTCCTCTGCTTCAAAATGGAGTTTGACATTTTGGCCTCGTGTATGAATGCAGTCGTAGCTACATCACTGTTCATACTAGAATCGTTTGTACTATTACTGGATTAGAACTTTCTTTCACTTCAAATGTTCTTCTGTAAACTTCATCTGTGTTTGACTCTTCACTCGATCATGATGTAAAAAGTGATTTTCTTATTTCATGTAAAACTACAGCAGTGTGTTTCTGTCTGTGATGGAGCTGATGTCACTTTGAGAGGAGCAGAATCAGAACTGTCAATGATGCTCAGGAGAAAACTGTTTAAACAGTTCTGAGCATTTTTACACTGGAAATTTGAAACAATAAATCTGTAAATTTGTTATTTTTTCCTGTGGATTTTTCTCTTTCAAAATCTAAAATTCATCGCAGTTGTGAAATAGTTTAGCACCAGTATTTACTGTAGGTGGAGGCAGGGGGCGCCATCTGAAATCTTAGCCAGCTAATGAGTTCTGGTTAAGTCTTGGTTTAGTCCTGGTTTAGTCCTGGTTTAGTCTTGATTTACATTGGGTTTAGTCCTTGTTAAGTCCTGGTTTATTTCTGGTTAATTACCGGTTTAGTCCTGGTTTAGTCCCGCTTCAGTCCTGGTTCAGTCATGGTTCAGTCTTGGTTCAGTCCTGTTATAGTCTTGAACCATGACCCTAACCCTCACCCACTAAACCAGGACTGAACCAGGACTAAACTAGGACTGGACCAGGACTAAACCAGGACTGAACCAGGACTAAACTAGGACTAAACCAGGACTAAACCAGAACTAAACCAGGACTAAACCAGGTCTAAAACTAAACCAGGACGAAAGTCAGAACTCAAACCAGGTCTACACCAACCAGGTCTAAACCAGGACTAAACCAGGTCTAAACCAGATCTCAACCAGGACTAAACCAGGTCTATAACAGGACTAAAACCAGGTCTAAAACAGGACTCCAACAGGATTTTTTTCATCTCGCCTTCTCCCTTCGCCCTCAGCACTCCTACACCTCCAGTCCGTGAAAATATGGTCCTGAAAAGAGCGCCGTCCAAACTTCATAATTACATGTCGGAATGTCGGGGTGTTGAAAAAAAAGCTAATGTGCCTCCACTCCGACCAAGGGGAAAAATGTGGGAGTGCAGGGTAACAAATGGACACTCCGCCACTCCCACAATTAGGCGTCAATGTCGGAGTAGCGATGTGTCGGAATAGCGGCCTGTAACCGTTTGTTTTGGTCGGTCTGGACGTTTCACCTTTGGCTTCTGCACAAACCTCGATGCTGCGAAGTGATTCCAAGGGTTTCTCATCAGTTCTTGAGCTGTGAACTCACAAATATCTTCCTGTGCAAGGTCAGTGACCGTTGTAATTTCGAGGACTTTAAGCCGTGAGATTTATATTGCAGGTTTGTGAAGCCACTACCAAACAAATAACGATAAAGTTCAACGTTTGTGGATTTCTAATTTGGATATTTCTTTCAAGAACTTCCATAGAGTTCCATAGACCTTTGTTCACCATCAGGGATCATGACAACATCAAATTCGACTGTTTGAATGCAGCCTTTTGTATTAGCCTAGTGCTGTACGTCCTCAGCTTCTTAGGACATTGGGACAGCGTTGTCCATTCCCGTCTAATCAAGCCCAGAATTTCTGTAGTAGGGAGCATTATACCTGAGATGATGTAGGCCAAAATAACAAGGACTGAGGTGACACATTACAGAAGTGTAATTTATAGTTAAAGAGGGGATAATACTCGTCTGCTAATAGACGCATATTCTAGGGTGACCAGATTTACAAAATTAAAAACTGGGACACACTCAGGTTGGGATGGTAGGTATACATAACATTGTGGAAAAAAGCGTGTAGCATTGTCCATTCTTTACTCACGTGTGGGTCAGTGTATAATCTGAGACAAAAAAAAAAAGAAAAAAAGAGAACTGCAGTCTTCTGTATTTAGGCTAAACAAATGCAATTTATGCTCATCAGATTTAAAACTGAAATAGTCCCATTTTAGCCCTAGTTTAGACCTGGTTTAGACCTAGTTTAGACCTGGTTTAGACCTGAAATAGACCTGATATAGTCCTGGTTTAGACTTGTTATAGTCCTGGTTTAGTCCTAGTTCAGACCTGGTTTAGATCTGAAATGGACCTGATATAGTCCTGGTTTAGACATGTTATAGTCCTGGTTTAGTTCTAGTTTAGACCTGGTTTAGACCTGAAATAAACCTGATATAGTCCTGGTTTAGACTTGTTATAGTCCTGGTTTAGTCCTAGTTTAGACCTGGTTTAGACCTGAAATAGACCTGATATAGTCCTGGTTTAGACATGTTATAGTCCTGGTTTAGTCCTGGTTTAGACCTGGTTTAGACCTGAAATAGACCTGATATAGTCCTGGTTTTAGAACTGATATAGTCCTGGTTTAGTCCTAGTTTATACCTGGTTTAGACCTGTAATAGACCTGATATAGTCCTGGTTTAGTCCTAGTTTAGACCTGGTTTAGACCTGAAATAGACCTGATATAGTCCTGGTTTTAGACCTGATATAGTCCTGGTTTTAGTCCTAGTTTAGACCTGGGTAAAAGGGACGTCTGGTCACTCATATTCAAATGTTTTATAAGTTTCACTTTCATTTTTAGCACTATGAATTCCCTCCCTTTGCTCTCCAAGCTAAGTTACTCCCCCTTCAGAGCACTGTCATAAGAAAATCTGTCACCATTCCTCTAATGAAACTCCTGCACATCACATCAGGTTTGTGAAGTTGTCGTGTATTGTTTCGCATCCTGCTGTATATTCATGGAGAGTAGCGTAGGCCTGTGTGCTGAAGATTGGACAGAATCTTATTGCTCACCATAAGGAGGGTTGGGTTTGGTCTGGGAGAGGCGTGGATCTCTGTTTGCTGTGATTATTTGGGTTTGCTGTGCACTTATAGTTCTTTAAAAGGACACAGACTGGACTAACTGGATCACTCAGGAGGAAAAAGAGGAACTGAACCGTTGGTGGAAGTGGAAGTGAAGTGGACACAGTTGGATCAAGGAGACAGATGAGACACAGCAGAGGAACAAAGAGCCTGTGGGTGAAGCCGGCTGACACCAGAAAGCCTGATCTAAAGTTGTGCACATGAGGCTTTCTTTAGCGTCTGTCCTGTCAGCTCACTGAGGGCTCCTTCTCGTCCAGCACCTGCAGTGGAGGAGGGCGGTGGAGACTGTGGTGCAGATGTGTGGAACTTAGCCAGGACAATAATGGTAAGAGAGACTCAAAGCATGAAAAATTAAACCTGTTCTACAAGTGAAGGTTAGGTTCAAGATTCTGAATTCTGGTTTTAACTCAGGCCTTTCATTTTTGCTCTTCACAAACTATTTCATGAGCAGCTACAAGATTAAACGGGTTCAAGTCAATGAGCGATCAACAAATATGTGAGTGGAGCTTTATTTAGACAACTTTAGTTTACTGAAGATCTAGTTTATCATGTTCACTGGACAAGCATGAAGAGTGTTAATACCAATTTAAATGTGTAAATTACATTTAGAACCATTATTGACTTAAGTTGAACTCCGATGCGTTTGAAGTTAAAGTCCGTTTCTAGAGGAGGTGGAATTCTGTCAGAAGCCAAAAGCGGCACAGATCAGTGTTTCCTCGGCGGAGATCTCACTGTGGCACTGAGTCTGTCAAGGCAACAAACTAGTGTAGTGATGGGGGCAAGTTCTGAACTTCCGTAAAGTTCTGAACTTCCACGTAAAACACCAATTTGCTTCACACTGAAGAAGCTGAACACCACTTTAACCCATCTGACAACAGCCACGAGTCTAACAAACCAAGCGCTCTGCCTGGTTCACTCATTAGTGTCTGGAAACGTTAGAAAGAAAACAACTTACGGAGCCTTACACTTCCCTCTGTTGATTTCCCACTGCACATGAAAGCTCAAAGATTCGATTGTCGATGTCGTTTCTAATCCCATTTATTTATGAGTGAATTATATTTTTTGAAAACGCTGTGGTTAAGTATTTAAATCGTCACCACAATATTGCAGAGGATGTAACAACATGAATAGGCACTGGGCAGAGCTTTCGCTTTGGCAGTCGATCCTTCTGTTCTGACCCCAAACTAAAGTCTTGCTCTAAAATCACATGTGAGTTTGTTATTGCAGGAAAAGACTCCAGCGGCGGCAAGTGGTTTGAGCCGCCAGAAGCAACAAGTCAGGATCCACTACTGACTGTGAACAAGAGAAACTGAAGTTGGTGAAATAAAATGGCTCGGAATGTATTATTTAGTGTTTTCAAACTTTTACTCTGAGGAAGTGACCAGAGCTGTGTCCAAACTGTCTCTGTCTGATGGAAACAGAAGAATCACAGTTATGAGAGAACACCAGAGTTATCCAGATCATCCAGACAGATTCAGAGTCTATAGACTGGTCCTGAGCAGAGAGAGAGTCTGGCGGGCTGAGGTGGAGTGGAGCTGGGATTGGGTTTGTAGATGTTTCATACAGAGATATTCAGAGGAAAGGACGCTATGGAAACTCTGTATTTGGCTACAATGATAAATCCTGGGCCTTACACCATGACAAAAACTGTTCATTTTGGTTTAACAAATTCCAGTCCCAGGTCTGGTTGGGTCCAGAATCGGGGTTTACCTGGACCACGGTTCAGGGGTTTTGGCATTTTACAGCGTCTCTGGAAGAACCATGAGTCTCCTCCGCAGAGTCCAGACCAGGTTCACTCAGCCTCTCTACACTGGGGTCTGGATTGCAAATATTGGAACCACAGCATTTTTCCTCATATGACAAATATAAAATAACGGTTTTGTTCTGCACAGTTTGGGACATATCTGTACCTTTTATTTTTGACAAATTAGTCCCATGTTTAAAAGCCTCATGAGGACTCTCCAAAAAATCTATACCTTGATTTAGATCTATACCTAGATCTAAATCAAGGTATAGATTGATTTAGATCAATCTATACCTTAATACGCCCCGCTGGCGGCGGGGCAAAATACGCCCGTACTTTGAATTATTGTATGTAGAATTAAGTTAGAATTTGTCAAACCTAGTTAAAGATGAATTGTTGGTGCAGTTTGGAAGTTTGACATTCCTAGGTGAGACGGTTGTGGAGTTAGAGCGCGGACAAGAAATTGTCCACAGACAGACGGACAGACGGACAGACAGACGGACGGATAATCAATAGGGAAATCTGGCTCTTGCAGTAGGAGTATGAGTATGACATCATCACATTCTAGAATCGGAATTCCACCAATCAGATCGCAGCAACAGAACTTAAAGACACTACAAAGCTTTAATGTGTCAAAGCTCAAAGAAGCAGAGAATGTGGGTTGTTCTCGCTTTCAGCAGCAGAACATTTGAGAAGAGAGTTCAGATCTACGGCAGGTAGATCCAGGTGTGTCAAAGTGAAAGTGTTTGTGATCCAGGAGAGATGGCGCAGAAAACACTTTCGACCAAGAAGCCTTTTCCTGCTCCGTGTGTTTAGATCTACTGAAGGATCCAGTGACGACTCCCTGTGGACACAACTACTGCATGAAGTGTCTTCAGCACCACTGGGACCAACAGAACCACAGCTACAGCTGTCCTCAGTGCAGAGAGAACTTCAGCCCCAGGCCTGTGCTGCGTAAAAACACTTTGTTAAGTGATTTGGTGGAACAACTGAAGAAGACTGGACTCTCAGTGCCCCCTGCAGACCACTGCTATGCCGGACCTCAGGATGTGTCCTGTGATGTGTGCACTGGGAAGAAGCTGAGAGCTGTCCAGTCCTGTCTGCAGTGTGTGGCCTCTTACTGAGCGCCACCTACAGCCTCATTATGAAGCTGCAGCGTTACAGAAACACCAGCTGGTGGCGCCGTCTCACAGACTCCAGGAAAACATCTGCTCTGAACACTACAGACTGATGGAGCTGTTCTGCCGGGCAGTGACCAGCATAGCATCTGTTACCTCTGTTCTGTGGACCAACATAAGGGTCATGACATAGTGGCCTATGCCTCAGAGAGGGCTCAGAGACAGGCAGAGCTGCCGGCCAGAGGGCCCTGCTGCTCCAGAGCCTCCAGCACAAAGAGACAGACCTGAAGAGGCTCCAACAGGAGGCCCAGGACATCAGACGCTCTGCCCAGACAGCAGTGCAGCGCAGTGGGGACAGCTTCACACAGATGGCCCTTCTCCTGGAGAAAAGACGCTCTGAAGTGGAGCAGCAGATCCGCTCCCAGGAGCAGACCCAACTGAGCCGAGTCCAAGAGCTCCAGGACCAAGTGCAGCAGGACGTGAGGGGCTGAAGAGGAGCCTCACTGAGCTGGACACACTGGCCCTCACCCAGGATCATAACCAGTTTCTACAGGTCTATGCTTCACTGTCCCCCACACACAGAGCACAGAGCCAGACACCATTCACACAGGGGACCGGAGCTACTTTGAGGAAGTGACCAGAGCTGTGTCCAAGCTCAGAGACACAACACTCCAGCTCACTCTGAGTCCAGTCCAGGTTTTACTGGCACCAGCTGAACCCAGCTCCAGAGACGACTTCTTACAATATTCTACAGAAATCACTCTGGACTCCAAACACAGTTCACACAGGACTGTCTCTGTCTGATGGAAACAGAAGAGTAACAGGTATGAGTGAAGACCAGAGTTATCCAGATCATCCTGATAGATTCAGTGTGTGGTTTCAGGTCCTGAGCAGAGAGAGTCTGACGGGCCGATGTTACTGGGAGGTGGAGTGGAGCGGGGAGTGGGCTCGTATAGCAGTTTCATACAGAGATATTCAGAGGAAAGGAAACTCTGATGAATGTGGATTTGGATACAATGATAAATCCTGGGCCTTACACTGTGACACAAACAGGTATTCATTTTTCTTTAACAAAGTCTCTTCCAAGGTCTCAGGTCAGGTCTCAGGTCGGGTGAGGTCCAGAATCGGGGTTTACCTGGACCACAGTGCAGGGGTTTTGGCGTTTTACAGCATCTCTGGTGTATCTACCATGAGCCTCCTCCACAGAGTCCAGACCAGGTTCACTCAGCCTCTCTACGCTGGGGTCTGGATTGGTGAAATTGGAACAATGGCACATTTCCTAAAGTCAAATAAGTGCTTTTTGTCCCACAGTTTGGGTTCCTTTTATTTTTAGTTCTATGTTGACAGACTCATTATGAAGGTTTATAATGAAATATTCCTCAAACATTTGTGAATGAAACAACAAACAATACCCCAGGTCTGTGTCTAAGGCGAGAACAACATTAGATCTAAGGCTACAGGCTCACAAGAGTCAGTGTCATGTCATTTAAAGCACCTTTGAATCCTTTCTTTCACGTCACATGTTATTCCTAAGACTGAATCAGGATTATGGTTCTGCTGGTCTGTCACACTGTTATTAAACTAATTGCAGCAGGGAGGCCGTGCTCCTCACTTGTCTTGTTTACACCTTTTTCTCTTGGTTGTTGTTTCCCTTGTAAACATTTTATAAAAAGCATATTTGTAATTTGTCAGAATGTAAAAGTGTATTTATGGATTAAAACTGCAATTATAAGTTTCATGAAGACTGAGTTCACTGTGTTTATTTCTGTAGACACATCCAGGTGAGCTTTGACGTTTGAGAGACTGGAACTACAGATCTTCACGATATGCAAAGACACCAGTTTTACAATAGTCTCAAAACTGTCAGATTTGCTTAGATTTCTTTGACCTGGTTTATGGTTCATATCTCTGAATTTACTTAGTGTCACGTGAAACAACGTCTCTCTCTGTCTGTATAAATGAACAAAAACACACATCACATTCATACCTAGGTGATGTGGGTGGAAGTGCTCTGCTTGAGAACACAACTAAAACCTTTTGGTGCCTTTTTCTGTGTGGTACTCAGGAATTACCAGTGGTCTCCCATTCAAGGAATTCATCCAGGCCTCCTGCCCTTTGCCTTCATGAGAGACGAGGATGGTTCTTGCACTCTGCTTCAGTCTGGGATCACACAAACAAAGGAACTTCATGACCTTTATTTGCATCTGATTGGTCGAAGCTTCTCAACAAGTCGAGTAATCAAAACATTTGTGTCGCCCTTGTTTGTTTTGGGGTTCACCCCCTATTTCGACACACCGCCTCTCCGACATCCCCCTCTACTCCGGATAACCCCCACTCCGGCTACGATCCCTCCACTCAAGCATCCTCTCCACTCCGATAACCCCCTACTCCGATAACCCCCCACTCCGACATCCTCCCACTCCGAGCATCCCCCACTCCGAGCATCCCTCACTCCGACATCCCCTACTCCGACATCCCCTACTCCGATAACCCCCACTCCGATGAACCCCTCACTCCAACATCCCCACACTCCGACATCCTGCGACTCCGTATAATCCCCCCCCCACTCCGATAACCCCCACCCCGACATCCCTCCCACCTCCAACATCCCTCCACTCCGGCAATCCCTCACTCCTGACATCCCCAAACTCCGATAACCCCACTCCGCCATCCCCTCACTCCGACATCCCCCCACTCTGACATCCCCTCACTCCGATAACCCCTCACTCCGATAACCCCCCACTCCGATAACCCCTCACTCCGCCATCCCCTCACTCCGACATCCCTCCACTCCGATAACCCCTCACTCCGATAACCCCTCACTCCGACATCCCTCCACTCCAACACGATCCCTCCACTCCGGCATCCCCCCCACTCCGACATCCCCTACTCCGATAACCCTCCACTCCGGCATCCCCTACTCCGAAGCATCCCCCACTCCGATAACCCCTCACTCCGACATCCCCCCACTCCGATAACCCCCCACTCCGATAACTCCCTGTACTCCAACATCCTCTTACTCCGATAACCCCCACTCCGATAACCCCCTACTCCGATGCAACCCTCACTCCGACATCCCCCACTCCGACATCCCTCGACTCCGATAACCCCCCCACTCCGATAACTCCCCACTCCGACATCCCTCCACTCCAACATCCCTCCTCCGACATCCCTCCACTCCGACATCCCTCCACTCCGGCATCCCCTACTCCGACTATCCCCACTCCGATAACCCCCTCTACTCCGACATCCCCCCACTCCGATAACCCCCACTACCCGACATCCCCACTCCGATAACCCCCACTCCGACATCCCCACTCCGATAACTCCCCCCCACTCCGATAACCCCTCACTCCGACATCCCCCACTCAGGCATCCTCGACTCCGATAACCCCCCACTCCGATAACCCCCCCACTCCGACATCCCTCACTCCGACATCCCCACTCCGGCATCCCCAATCCGACATCCCCCACTCCGACATCCCCACTCCGATAACCCCCACTCCGATAACCCCTCACCTCGGACATCCCCACTCCGACATCCCTCGAAACTCCGACATCCCCTCACTCCGACATCCCCCACTCCGAACATCCCCTCACTCAGACATCCCTCGACTCCGACATCCCTCACTCCAAAATCCCCTCACTCCGACATCCCTCCACCCGACATCCTCCACTCCCGACATCCCCCCACTCCGACATCCCCTCACTCCGACATCCCCCCACTCCGACATCCCCTCACTCAGACATCCCTCAACTCCGACATCCCTCGACTCCGACATCCCCTCACTCCAAAATCCCTCACTCTCGACATCCTCTCCCACTCCGACATCCCTCTGCACTCCGACATCCCTCCACTCCGATAACCCCCCACTCCGACATCCCCCCACTCCGATAACCCTTCACTCCGACATCCCTCCACTCCGACATCCCTCACTCCGACATCCCCTCACTCCGATAACCCCTCACTCCGACATCCCCTCACTCCGACATCCCTCCACTCCGGCATCCCTCCACTCCGACACATCCCCTCACTCCGACATCCCTCCACTCCGACATCCCTCCACCTCCGACTATCCCCTCACTCCGACATCCTCTCACTCCGACATCCCCTCACTCCGATAACCCCTCACTCCGACATCCCCTCACTCCGACATCCCCTCACTCCGATAACCCCTCACTCCGACATCCCCTCACTCCGACATCCCCTCACTCCGATAACCCCTCACTCCGACATCCCCTACTCCGACTATCCCCTCACTCCGATCTCCCTCACTCCGACATCCCTCCACTCCGACATCCTCTCCACTCCGGTAACCCCACTCCGAAATCCCCCCACTCCGATAACCCCCTCCGACATCCCCCACTCCGACATCCCCTCACTCCGATAACCCCTCACTCCGACATCCCCCCACTCCGACATCCCCCACTCCCACATCCCTCACTCCGACTATCACGCCTCACTCCGACATCCCTCCACTCCGACATCCCCCACTCCGAAATCCCTCCACTCGAAATCCCCCCACTCCGACAGCCCTTTTAGTCCTGATTTAGACCTGGTTTTAGTCTTGGTTTAGACCTGCTTTCGACTCTGCTTTTTGTCCTGATTTAGACCCTGGTTTTAGTCCCGACTTAGTCCCGGATTTAGACCTCGGTTTTTAGTCGGGTTTAGACCTGGAGCGATGCCTGCTGTTAGTCTGATTTAGACCTGGTTTGAGTCGGGTTTTAGACCTGGTTTCGAGCCTTCTTTTAGTCGTGATATAGACCTGGTTTTAGTCCCGACTTAGTCCTGATTTAGACCTGGTTTAGTCCTGATTAAGATCTGGTTTTAGACCTTTATATAGACTCTGGTTTTGGTCCTGGTATAAACCTGCTTTTTAGAAACTCAGGATCTAAACCAGGTCCATACCAGGACTAACACCTGATCTAAATCAGGACTAAACCAGGTCTAAAACTAAACCAGGACTAAACCAGGCTCTAAACCAGGTCTAAACCAGGACCAAACCAGGATTAAAACCAGGTCTAAAACTAAACCAGGTCTAAAAACTAAACCAGGTCTAAAAATCAGAACTCAAACTAAGGTCTAAACCAGGTCTAAAACCAGGACCAAACCAGGTCTAAACCAGAACTAAACCAGGACTAAAAACAGGTCTAAAACTAACTCCAGGTCTAAAACTAAACTAGGTCTAAAATCAGAACTCAAAACAGAGTATAAACCAGGTCTAAACCAGGACTAAACCAGGACTAAACCAGGACTAAACCAGGTCTAAACCAGGACTAAAACCAGGACTAAACCAGGTCTAAATCACTCTACTCAAACCAGGTCTAAACTAGGACTAAACCAGGACTATATCAGGACTAAACCAGGACTTATATCAGGTCTAAACCAGGTCCAAACTAGGACTAAACCAGGACTATATCCAGGACTAAACCAGGACTATATCATGAGTCTATTTCAAGGTCTAAACCAGGTCTAAGCTAGGACTAAACCAGGACATAAAATTCATAACAAAGTCTAAACCAGGACTATATCAGGTTACTATTTCAGGTCTAAACCAGGTCTAAACTAGGACTAAACCAGGACTATAACAAGTCTAAACCAGGACCTTCTATATCAGGTCTAAATCAGGACTATATCAGGTCTAAACCAGGACTAAACCAGGTCCATACCAGGACTAACACCAGGTCTAAATCAGTACTTAAACCAGGACTAAACCAGGACTAAACCAGGACTAAACCAGGTCTAAAACCAGGACTAAAAATCAGGGACGAAACCAGGTCTAAAAACTAAACCAGGTCTAAAATCAGAACTCAAACCAGGTCTAAACCAGGTCTAAACCAGGACCAAACCAGGACTAAACCAGGTCTAAAATCAAACCATATCTAAAAACTAAACCAGGCTCTAAAATCAGAACCTCAAATCCAGGGTCCAAACCAGGTCTAAACCAGGACCAAACCAGGTCTAAAACCAGAACTAAACCAGGACTAAACCAGGTCTAAACCAGGACCAAACCAGGTCTAAACCAGAACTAAACCAGGACTGAACCAGGACTAAACTAGAGACTGGACCAGGACTAAAACCAGGACTGAACCAGGACTAAACTAGGACTAAACCAGGACTAAACCAGAACTAAACCAGGACTAAACCAGGCCACCTCCCGACAATTGAAAGACGTCAATGTCGGAGTAGATGGCGATGTGTCGGAATAAGCGGCCTGTAACCGTTTGTTTTGGTCTGATCTGGACGTTTCACCTTTGGCTTCTGCACAAACCTCGATGCTCGCGAAGTGATTCCAAGGGTTTTCTCATCAGTTCTTGAGCTGTGAACTCACAAATAATATCTTCCTGTGCAAGGTTAGTGGACCGTTGTAATTTCGAGGACTTTAAGCCGTGAGATTTATATTGCAGGTTTGTGAAGCCACTACCAAACAAATAACGTGATAAAGTTCAACGTTTGTGGATTTCTAATTTGGATATTTCTTTCAAGAACTTCCATAGAGTTCCATAGACCTTTGTTCACCATCAGGGATCATGACAACATCAAATTCGACTGTTTGAATGCAGCCTTTGTATTACTTCCTAGTGCTGTACGTCCTCAGCTTCTTAGGACATTGGGACAGCGTTGTCCATTCCCGTCTAATCAAGCCCAGAATTTCTGTAGTAGGGAGCATTATACCTGAGATGATGTAGGCCAAAATAACAAGGACTG